>OY992887.1:43766961-43901961 GCA_963921405.1 Cepaea hortensis | reverse complement strand
AAAATGGCAGAGATATGTTCGGGCTGTACGCGGTTTTGCCGTGAATGCATACATAAAATAAACCACAGAATACGTAATATGCGAAACAAAGACGCTCTGAAAGATTTTGAAATAGTGGAAATGGAATAATAAGTAGATACGCCGATTATTCTCAGATAAGGATCAAGACAAGATGATACATAACATAACCGTTACAGCAGATGTATGTTAGTGATAAAATTATTTCCTTACGGTGGGATTGAAACTTGGGGTGCGGAACGTATTGTAGGATTAATTAATATACAGAAGCTTCGGGTACTTAGAGTGTGTCGTCTGATTCGTCAGTTGTTGGATAAGGATGTGTCGAGTGTCGGGAAAGTCGGGACGCTGAGCTTAGTAATAGAAGAAATAACATGAGAGGGGAAATTAGAAGAATGATAGTTTGGATAGATAAAGGTAATGAAGGCATAAACATGAAATGACACTTAAGGAAAAAAAAAATCAAAATTAAATTAAAGTTGGAAGAAAAAAAGGTAGAAAAGACAGAAAGACACAGGCAAAAGATGAATAAATAATTAAAGACACAATGCGAAAGAGGAGGGTGAAAGACAAACAGAAAGATTTTAAAAAAAAGATTGTCAGAAAGATAGTCTTGTATTTATTTAGAAAGTAAGATATAAAAATATGAATAGTTATTGCTTGGGGATTTCAAAAGCGAAAACAGAAAGAAAGAAAACCAATCGAAAAGGCAGATAAAAGAAAGATAGATAGACAGTTAGAGAGAAAGACACAAAGGGGAAAAATTAGAAATACAAAAAGAAAGAATTTAAAGAAGCTTGAAATAATTACAGAAAAACACACAGGTTGGTAAAACAAAGTCCGAAGAAAAGACAAGAAAGGAAGGAGGTCAGCATGGCCGAATGGATAAACGCTCTGGTTCTTATTAAACATCTGGTGCGCTGATGCCGAGGTAGCGGCTACACACTCGCCTGCCTGCTTGCCTGGTGGTCATGGGTTCCATCCGCGTCCGGATGTTCAAAACTGACCCGGGGCTGCCAGGTTGACTCAGCCTAAATTGGATACCAAGATATGTCTTGGGAAATACAGGTGACCCATGTGATACTGACTACAGCACTCGTCGAGTGCCCATGGTCTATACCAGTGGCACTATACCAGTGGGGAATTCCCACCAGGGTGGGAAGTTTAGGGTTTCCGGGGGTGGGGGGGGGGACTCCCTGGCCTAGGGGTTAGCGTCTTTCTCCGTAGTCCCGTATATCCACGTGAGTACGTAGCCTGCGCGAGAATCGATAGCGGTTCTCGACGCGTTGGTAACCTACGTGGAATGTGAGCCGGCCGCTCAGAAAGCAATGGCAAACTACTGAGCGTAATCTTGCCTAGTACATCAACAGCAGCTGAAAAATGCTGATGTTGACTGCAACGTCTGGTAAGGGATATGCAACAACAAAAGAAAAGGCGGGGGAGGGGATTAAGACCACAGATTGGCAGACTCACAAAGGAGGGGGGGGGGAATTAAGACCACAGATTGGCAGACTCACAGAAGGTGGGGGAGGGGGGAATTAAGACCACAGATTGGCAGACTCACAGAAGGTGGGGGGGGGGGATTAAGACCACAGATTGGCAGACTCACAGAAGGTGGGGGGGGGGGGATTAAGACCACAGATTGGCAGACTCACAGAAGGTGGGGGGGGGGATTAAGACCACAGATTGGCAGACTCACAGAAGGTGGGGGGGGATTAAGACCACAGATTGGCAGACTCACAGAAGGTGGGGGGGGGATTAAGACCACAGATTGGCAGACTCACAGAAGGTGGGGGGGGGGGGGATTAAGACCACAGATTGGCAGACTCACAGAAGGTGGGGGGGGATTAAGACCACAGATTGGCAGACTCACAAAGGAGGGGGGGGGGAATTAAGACCACAGATTGGCAGACTCACAGAAGGTGGGGGAGGGGGGAATTAAGACCACAGATTGGCAGACTCACAAAAAGGGGGGGGGGATTAAGACCACAGATTGGCAGACTCACAAAGGTGGGGGGGGGGGGATTAAGACCACAGATTGGCAGACTCACAGAAGGTGGGGGGGGGGATTAAGACCACAGATTGGCAGACTCACAAAGGAGGGGGGGGGAATTAAGACCACAGATTGGCAGACTCACAAAGGTGGGGGGGGGGATTAAGACCACAGATTGGCAGACTCACAAAGGGGGGGGGGATTAAGACCACAGATTGGCAGACTCACAAAGAGGGGGGGGATTAAGACCACAGATTGGCAGACTCACAAAGGGGGGGGGGGGGGATTAAGACCACAGATTGGCAGACTCACAAAAAAGGGGGGGGGGAATTAAGACCACAGATTGGCAGACTCACAAAAAAAGGGGGGGGGGGGAAATTAGGACCACAGATTGGCAGACTCACAAAATGTGGGGGAGGGGGGGAATTAAGACCACAGATTGGCAGACTCACAAAAAGGGGGGATTAAGACCACAGATTGGCAGACTCACAAAGGGGGGGGGGGTGGATTAAGACCACAGATTGGCAGACTCACAAAGGGGGGGGGGGAATTAGGACCACAGATTGGCAGACTCACAAAAAGGGGGGGGGGAATTAGGACCACAGATTGGCAGACTCACAAGGGGGGGGGGAATTAGGACCACAGATTGGCAGACTCACAAGGGGGGGGGGATTAAGACCACAGATTGGCAGAATCACAAAGGGGGGGGGGGAATTAAGACCACAGATTGGCAGACTCACAAAGGGGGGGGGGGGATTAAGACCACAGATTGGCAGACTCACAAAGGGGGGGGGGATTAAGACCACAGATTGGCAGACTCACAAAGGGGGGGGGGGATTAAGACCACAGATTGGCAGACTCACAAAGGGGGGGGGGATTAAGACCACAGATTGGCAGACTCACAAAGGGGGGGGGGGATTAAGACCACAGATTGGCAGACTCACAAAGGGGGGGATTAAGACCACAGATTGGTAGACTCACAAAGGGGGGGGATTAAGCCCACAGATTGGCAGACTTACAAAGGGGGGGGGGATTAAGACCACTGATTGGTAGACTCACAAAGGGGGGGGGGGATTAAGACCACAGACTGGTAGACTCACAAAGGGGGGGGGGGATTAAGACCACAGATTGGTAGACTCACAAGGGGGGGGGGAGATTAAGACCACAGATTGGTAGCCTCAAAATAGCTTCAGACACATTAGCATGGTTGTCTATTGAGCGTTTTGTTTGGTGAAGCACAATTTTCTGGCATTCTGGTGTCGTGTTTTAATTAAGTGACAATTCTTTGACGTTTTACTACACTATAAAAACTAATCTATTTATTTAAAGGTTATGTACAAATATGGAAGAAATTAAGAATTTTCAGTATTATAGGCATATTATTTTGAATGCACCTTTTGAAGCTGACAATTTTGGAAAAGGGGACAGGGGGGGGGGAATTATTCTTCTTTCGTTAGCTGGAATAGGAGGTATAACATTCTGACATATGGCGAACGTGTGCATGGGCCAAGAAAGGTTGAGAACCACTTGTCTATACAATGTGGGTCTAGCACCGGATGCCCTATCCATGTGCCTTACTTAAGGAGTGTTGAGTCCTTTACTTACTGACTGGCTTACATACATACATACATACAGACAGACAGACAGACAGACAGACAGACAGACAGACGCCCGCCCGCCCGCACGCACGCTCGCTCGCTCACTCACTCTCACTCACTCACTCACGCACTCATTCACTCACTCACTCACTCTCACTCACTCACTCTCACTCACTCACTCACTCACTCACTCACTCACTCACTCACTCACTCACTTACTTACTTACTTACTTACGTTTCTGCTAATTAACGAAGCTAGAAACATTAGACACAATATGCTCACTCGCAGACAAATACACATTAAATTCCATGTTTTGGGCACGATCGATAAATCAATAAATCAATCAACTCCATTACTTACCGTGGTTTGGTTTCACTGTTTATGTTAAATATTCGTCATCAATTTTTGTAAATGATACTTTGCTGGCTTTGGCTTTAACCATCGCATAACCTTTACAAAATTAATTGTTTCCCTATACAGAGAAAACCAATCTAAAAGATAGCATTGGCGAAGACCTTATACATGACCGTCGCATTCACAGGCTGCAGGTAGCAGAGGGAAGCAAAATTCGAAACTAAAGTAGTTAATTCAGATTGCTTTGACATTAATCTCCCTTATCTAGAAGAAACAGGAAGACGACTGTTATCAACTTCCGGCAATTTTCTGAACACGCTGATTCCCATCTTGATACAACGGTTTATTCGCAAATCGAAACTTTTGACATACAGAATTAATTATCCTAGCAAAATACTTTCTGATGGCCTATCCTGGGTGCCCTAGTTTCAGTGCCATATCGGATACTGTAACAACCCTGCTCAGACATGCCTAGACATTGTCATTGGTTTCATGCCAAATGCAAGTAACAAGTAAACGACCCATTTTCACGCTACGAGACTTGTTGGGTGCATGTGAACGCCCTATGTCGTTTTTAACCTAGCGGCACTCGTTGGGTGATGAAGTTATATCACACCGGCCATCTTTATTTCCCACAATACTTTTGGTACTTAATTTTAGCCTGTGCGTACAAAGCCCTTACGTCAGGTGTTAGTCAGATATGACTGAGCTACCGTATGACAGTAGACGGTACTACCTGCTTTCTGGTAGCGCCAAATGTTGGGCGGCGCTCTCCAAACCCGACACCTCACATAGTGCCAACGGCTTCGAGTGGAGGAGTGCAATTGGGAGGGTACAAACTTTACTCTAGTGCAAGGAAATGCAACCTAAAGACTAAATGCCATGGCAGGGCAGACAAGGCCCTAAGCCCAGGTCGGAAACTGGTCTAGGATCGAAGCTCCGACAGGCGGACAGTTAAAGACATTGCTTTACTGATCTGTCAGCTTCTGCGGCTTGTCTTATACCACAAGTATTGGTGTTGCCTTTCCTCTGGAATAAACTAGGCAGGCCGAGAGAGGGATCATGCTGCATTCGAAACACATGGTCTCTAAATTCAGCCCAGGCTTTGTGTTGTGGAGAGATAACTCCAGTTTACAAACTATCGTCTGTTAAGACCGCAAGGTGCCAGTGAGAACAAAGCCCAGGCCAGTGATAGAAAACATAATCCTAGCTTTGGAGAGGATTCGAACACATGACCACGGACCGGTAGGCCAGTGTACTAGCCACTCCTCTAACGCGGCTCCCATGCCACATATACATGACTACTCAATTAACGCCGGCTCTGTGGCCAAGGGATTACGGACGCAGTTTGTAATTCCGCAAACCACGTTCGAAACAAAGCTGCGGGCGATTTGGCAGTCGAACTCTTTTCGTTGGTTTTTATAAAATGGAATAAGTGCCGGTCGTTCAGAAAACAATGGCACACTACTGAACGTAAACTTTGTCAAGAAATCACAAATAGCCAAAAGTGCTTGGTTGACTGCCACGTCATGTAGAGGATATGCAACTAACTAACTCAATTAACTGCATTTTCTTCACAGGATGGTGCAATAAACCCTATCATTTATTGTGGGTTTGTGATTTACTGAGCAATACTAATTCAGTAGTTGTCCATTGCTTTATGAACGGCCAACGCCTCATACCATCCAAACCAACGCTAAGAGGTCCGCTTCCAAATCACTTGCACTAATTTCTAGCCCTCGACTCTCGGTTTGTCGGGGATTTATAAAACCCATCAAAAGATAGTTAGTTAGTTAGTTAGTTAGTTAGTTAGTCGACAGAGCATCCTCATTGCACATCGAACCATTTAGTCCATAAGTGCTCGAATCCCCTCCTCGGCAAATCCCGCAGCGTGTAGCGGCTAACGACGCCAGTTCTGTGTTGGTTTATCAGTTTTCTTTGGCTTCCTGCGTAGTGTTCTTGTTTGGCCACACCTCTTTTAATTTGCTGTTCTCGCAGTCTGACCATGGTTGTACATTCACAGTCATCACTTGGTTCTCGCAACAGTCTTACTTCTCGTAGAGCATTCAGAATGTCAGCGTGGTCCATGGCGCGTCCGCCCTCCACAGTAGCCTTACCTGCCAGCTTTTCAGCCCGCTCATTTCCTTGTACTCTTGCATGCCCTGACACGAAGACTAAACTAATCTTTGCCAACCGATACCGCTCCAGAGACAGCAACCACTCACTTCGGATCCACCCCATCTTTATCCTCTTGAGCATGCTCATTGCGTCACTAAGGAAACATACCCTAGTGAATGTCTGTGTCTCGAGCCATGTTATTGCTTTACTTACTGCCATGACTTCCATAGTCAGGCTACTTGTAGTCTCAACAAAAGCACCAGAGTCCTCCTTCTACAACGGGGACGGCGTGGTGGCCGCAAGCGGCTAAGAATGCGTGGTGGGGTAAGACGTTTTAGGCTTAAATGTGACCGTCTGGGCCTCAGGAATACTCGTAGTCTATATTGGAACTGTGCCAGCGTAAAACAACGAGGTCCTATTCCATCAAAAGATGTCGCTCGAATGGCTGCAATGAAAGTGGAGACAGAAGAAACTATATCAACAATCCAAGAAGAAAGAAAAAAGATATAACAACTAAAGTCTAAAAATGTGACGTCAGAAACAGAAGATACCAAGTCACAGACAGAAGAGAAAGAACCAGACGAGGAAATAGAAGTGGCAGATTTCCAAACAGACAGCGACCAATAATGGACGGTTGCCAGGGAAAGAGGTTACTCTCCAGCAAGAACAAGATACGAAACCGTCCACGACACAAGGTATCAAAGAAGATCCAGAAGAAACGAAAACAGACCAAAACCAAGACAAGATGTCTGGAGGAAGGATGACGACTGGTAATCATCCCTGAATGAAACAACACCATATGACAGGGAGGGTACACAATTACGCCAGGCCTTAACAAGTGTGCGACTCAGTCCAGACATATGAAACGACAAGGATGAAATGAACACAATGACAGCAAATCAGAAACCAGAAAGCTGATATACGCATCTCCATTTACGAAAGAAGAAGTACGAGATACACCATAAGCGCCCTGACTATAAAAAATTGAAAAGTCGACTGTTGAACGGGGCCATTCTTCTCAAGAATTGGAATTGGAATTGGAAGCGACCACGAAAGTATTATTTCCCTTTAAACCAGCGAATACAAAACAGTTAGTTTAATGACTTTTACATGAGGAGAGGACGCAGTCAACCCCAGCATTATTTAGCTGTTTGTGATTCACTAGACAAGTACGCTGCTTTCTGAACGACCGGTGCTCATACCAATGTTAAAAATCAAAAGGCGGTCTGCTTTCAGATCTCTTGCAGCTGATTTTGAACGCGCTTTGTGGGATAGGAATCGCCTTCGCTATCGCCTTCGCCACAGACGAATGGAAAGAATACAAGAGGGAAAGGGGGGACACAGAGACAGAATGATAGAAGTTGTCATACTTAGCAAGGAAGTGTCAGATGACCTATGTTTATATTGTAAGTGTATGTCTCTTGAGTTTCCCTGTACTATTAGCAAGGAAGTGACAGATGATCTCATTGTATACAGTAATTAAATGTCTCTTGAGTTTTCAGATACCGTTAGCAAGAACACGGTTTTGTCTCCAGAAAAAGAATATTCTAATAGAAACATCATGTACCAAACGTGGGAAACACTCCACGTCCTTAAAGGGTTAATAGCTATATTTAGCAACATGCAAAACAAAAACGATAGTTCATGATACAATTTGCAGAGGCTGTGCAAATATGTATCCACTTGACATACGACAGGTCATAGTGTTATCAAATAAGTAGTCTGTATCGTGCTGTTGGCTCCAAACTCCAGTCAAATTAAGTATGTATTACAGCCTGGTCTGTGGCGAAGGGCCTACCGACGTAATTCTTAATCCCGCATACCACGTTCGAAACACAGCTGCGAGCGATTTGGAAGCAGACCGCCATGCGTTGGTTTTCATACAATGCTGTGAGTGCCGGTCGTTCAGAAAACAATGGCAAACTACTGAACTGAACGTAAAACTTGTCCAGGAATCATAAACAGCCAATAATGCTGGAGTTGACTGCTACGTCCTTTTACGGATATGTAACTAACTGTAACTTACAATTTCGATCAATGTATCCCAAACACGAGAGCCGCGGGATCGTAGTGGCTAGACACTCGCCTACCGGTTCAGGGGTCATTGGTCATCGGGACGGATTCAGATTTTTAAAGATTGACCTTCCTCCTCCCCATGGTCGACACACCATAAAATGAGTACCAAAAAATATGTTTGGAAGTAAAAGCAGCAGGCGTGATACTGAACACATCACCGCCTGAGTGTCGATGGTATATGCAAATATGGGTCTAGTGATGTATGGCCAATGGGCCTTAAGGCATGTACAGGGCTCCCTTACTTACTTTACTTTGTCTTTTTTAAAGTTGCATATCCCTTACATGACGTTGCAGTCAACATCAGCATTTTTCTGCTGTTGTTGATGTTCTTGGTAAGATTACGCTCAGTAGTTTGCCATTGCTTTCTGAGCGACCTGCTCACATACCCCGTAAGTAACCAACGCGACGCAATTCGCTGCCGATTCTCTCGCAGCTGTGTTCCTCACGTGGATATACGTGATAACGGAGAACGTCGTTAACACTTCACCAGGGAGCCGGTTTACTTTACTTACTAATCCCAAATATGTTGTTTCTGTCCTAATCTTACATTCTCGGCCACATCTCTAGCATATCTATACTTCACATACGCGCATTGCACAGAACAGCTCTGTCATTCTGTAACCCTAGTTGATGACAAACTGCACGAAGGTCTCAGTGTATTAAAAAACATTAACCAAGAATCCATTCTTTCGAAACTAGAATGAACGCCCGAGAAGGAACACAAGAAGATAAACACACACACACACACACACACACACACACACACACACACGCACGCACGCACGCACGCACGTACGCAAGCACACGCACATCCCTTTCTGGCTATTAATTATGACTCAAATTTAAAGCAACAACTATTCTCCATCAAGTGCCGTGCAGACTGGCTTGGGTAATTATGCTTCTCTACATCTTGCGATCTTGCATGTATCATTTCATGTGCTGATACCCTTCTGTGTCATGACACAAGACTGTCAAGAACGTTCTCTCGTCTTTCTCTACCTTTCTTTTCCACAAATTTTCCAGTTGTCACACAATTTTCGCCGTTGGAACTACATCGGCCATGTACTCAGAATGGACAAGACAAGACCCCCCTACCAAGCCCTCATATGGTCACCGGTAGGTAAGAGAAAACGAGGAAGACCAAGAGAGACCCTGCGTAGAACCATCATCAGAGAAGGCTCATTCAACGGCCAAGTGAACATCCAAGATCTACAACAGGTAGCAGCGAACCGCCGGACATGGAGAGCCATGACTTCTGCCCTATGCGCCGACTTAGGCTCAAGAGGAAAGACTAACTGACTAACACAATTTTCCAGTTTTTTGTCTTCTCATAATGAAGCAGGAAAAAAGTTGAAAACTGTCTCTTTCCAATGTTTTTGATAAGTTGTCTTAGTGTTTTAGTTTCCCTCAAAATTTTTAATTAATCATTTTGGAATTTAAAGAAATTTTCAGTATTCTTCTATAAACCACAACCCCCAAAAGTCTAGGGTGGCGAAGTGGTCAAGCCCGTTTGACTTGTGATCCGAAGGTTGTGGGTTCGATTCCGGGCCGCACCCTTCGGTTTACGAGTTAAATGTTTCGGAGACTCCTGTGGGTCGTCGCTAAAAGCTACGGAGTTCGTGCTTTGTGCGACGCTTTCCGCGCTGCGGAAAGAGACAGAGCCATATGGGATAAAACCCGGTGCTAAAAAGTCGACCCTGTCGACTTTTAAGCGACTTTATTTGCCTGTTTACTAACTGTCCAGGATTCGCAGCCATATGTTAGAACTGGTTCTATGTAACATGCACGAATTCTTTTTTCTAACTTCCAATGACAAAGATTTATTGCATAAAATGTTCTTCATTTGACAGAATGCAATTTTTGCTTGCCCTGTTCTGTTCTGTATCTCTGGTTTGCATCTTCCATCTGATGTTAACCATGTGCCTAGATATTTGAATATCTGCATTGATACCCCTCCCCCTTTTACCCCCCCCCCCCCCCCCAAAAAAAAAAGCACACACACGAAAACAACAAACATTTACTTTAATTATACATTTAGGCCAGATCTGCTGTTTTGATATCACTATTACCCGTGTTTTCCTATTGTTCGTGCTAAGGAACATTTTCCCACTGTTAACTGCAATTACCTTACAGTATAAACAAAGCGTGTGTCAGGTCTTAGATATGACTGAGCTACCATATGACAGTAGACGGTACTACTTGCTTTCTGTTAGCTCCGAATGTTGGGCGGCGCTGACCAAACCCGACACCCCACATTGGGTCAAAGGCTTCGGGCGGAAGAGCGCAATTGGGAGGGTACAAGCCTTATCCTGGTGCGAGGTAGCAGTTACGGATTATAAGTCTTTGTCAGTTGACATAGACATGGGGCGCCACGGGTTGTCTCTGACGGTGGGAGACACCTACAGGTGTCACTGATCAGCTACCGCCCGCCTCAAGCTGAGCAGCCCCCGGCCATTTGGGCGCTGATCCCCCACAGCCTGTCTGCTTTAATGGGTGCTTGAGGCTAGGACAAAATGTGGATCGCAGGCTGTAAAACCAATGCACCAGATACTACAAAAAGTAAAAATAGAAACCTCAAGCTACGGCTTGCAACCTGGAACGTGAGAACCATGTGTCCAGGATTTTCCACTGACTTGACCAATATTGACGATGTGAGAAAAATAGCTATGATTGATGTTAAACTCAATCGTCTTAACATTGATACTGTTGACCCGCAGGAGACTCACCTCGCTGAGGAAGGGTCACTCAGGGAAAATAATTACAACTTTTTTTGGAAGGGTAGAGGGTAGGCAGAAAGAAAGGCAACATGGTGTGGGCTTTGCAGTGAAGAATTCGCTACTGGGAATGATTGACATTCCAGTTCGAGGTAATGAAAGACTATTATCCCTGCGCTTGGCAACCTCTTGTGGTTTTGCCACCATTATCACTGCATACGCACCAACACTCACTTCCTCTGATGCTGTGAAGGATTTGTTCTATGATGAGTTAGATTCTGTCATCAAGACAGTTCCAAAATCCGATTACATTTATATGTTTGGTGATTTCAATGCTCGTGTGGGCAAGGACTCGAGTTCATGGCCAGTGTGCCTTGGAAAATACAACATCGGTCGCATGAATGAAAATGGGCAAGGGGCTGTTGGAGCATTGGACCAGAAATAACCTATGTATTACACATTCCTTTTTATTTTAAAGAAAAGAGCTGCATAAGGTCACAAGAAACATCCAGATCCGGCCATTGGCATCAGCTGGACTTCATCATCACACGGAGACAACATTTGAACCAAACATCATTAACTCGAAGTTACCACAGTGCTGACTGTGATACGGATCATGTTTTGGTTGTTGCAAGGGTTAGACTGAGACCAAAGAGAATCGAAACAGCTAAACACAAATCTAGCCCGAGGAGTAAAGTTATTAACACCCACGATCCTGATAAGTGCTTTGAGTTCCAACAGCAATTTGAAAACGCTTTCACTGAATCATCAGAAAGTTATAAAGCATGTTAAAAGAGGGGTAAATTTAAGGAAACTCTTTATAAAACAGCGGTGGGGATTTACGGCACTGTGGATCGTAAGAGGCAGGACTAGTTTGCGGCAAACCGTCAGACACTGCAGCCCTTGATTGATAAAACAAAGATAGCTCTTTTAACAAATACGAAAAGAACGACGCGTAACACTCTTAGTGAGCTGAAGCAAGCTATGAAGGATGTGCAAAAGGCTCTCAGACAGTGTGCAAATGACTATTGGATCATGTTATCTGAGTCCATTCAAAATGCAGGTGATAAGGGAAACATCAGAAGAATATATGAAGGGATAAAGAAATCCTGTGGGCCAATGATCAAAAGAAGTGCACAACTGAAAACCTTGACTGGAGAAATCATCACTGATAAGAAACAGCAGATTGACAGGTGGGTAGAGCACTATTTGGAGCATTACTCAAGTAAGACCAAAATAACGGATGATGTCATCAACGCCATAGAGGCCCTGCAAACTCTTGACCACCTGGACAACTTCCCACCATAACTGAAGTTAAGTATGTTATAGATGAACTTGCATCTGGCAAGAATCCAGGTAAGGATGGGATTCCAACAGAGGTTATCAGGAGTGGGCAAGACACTCTACAGATCCACGAGCTTATAGAGCTATGCTGATCCCACAGGATTTCAAAGACTCAAGCATCATAACATTGTACAAGAACAAGGGAGATCGGAGAGACTGTAACAACTATCGGGGTATCTCACTTCTGTGTATTATTGGGAAAGTATTTGCTAGAATTGTTCTGCGCAGACTTCAAGCCCTGGGAGATCAAGTCTACCCCGAATCACAGTGTGGCTTTCGACAGAACCGGTCTACCATTGATATGATATTCTCATTGCGACAAATGCAAGTAAAATTCCGTGAAAAGAATCAACCACTGTTTATTGCCTTCATCGGCCTTACAAAGGCATTTGATTTGTTCCGTCATGAGGACCAGTTCAAGGCACTAAAGAAGATTGGCTGCCCACCAACTCTTGTGTCCATTGTGGAATCGTTCCACACTGGCATGAAGGGTATAATCAAGTTTGATGGTGCAACTTCAGAAGAGTTTGAAATCAAGAGTGGAGTTAAGCAAGGTTGTGTTAATACTTTGCACTTCTACTGAAAAATGCCTTTCGTGATCAGGATGGTGGTTTATACATTCACTCACGTTCAGACGGCTGACTCTACAATGTTCAGAGATTGAAGGCCAAGACCAAAATTAGGAGGATACTGATCAGAGAGCTGCTTTTTGCAGATAATGCTGCAATTACGACGCACTCTGTGGAAGAATTACAACGTCTACTATCTGCATTCTCCAGTGCTTATTCTGAACTAGCTGACCCGGCCCGGCTTCGCCCAGACCCTGGTGGGGAGCATCTCATTTAATTCATATAAGTAGTCATATAAGTTCTCGTTCCCGTTACCGACTATCTGTCTGTCTGTCTGTCTATCTGTCTGTCTGTCTGTTTGACCCGGCCCGTCTTCGCCCAGACCCTGATGGGGAGCATCTCATTTAATTCATATAAGTAGTCATATAAGTTCCCGTTCCGACTATCTATCTGTCTGTCTGTCTGACCCGGCCCGGCATCGCCCAACACCTGGTGGGGAGCATCTCATTTAATTAATATAAGTAGTCATATAAGTTCCCGTTCCCGACTGTCTGTCTGTCTGTCTGTCTGTCTGTCTGTCTGTCTGTCTGTCTGTCTGTCTGTCTATCTATCTATCTATCTATCTGTCTGTCTGTCTGTCTGACCCGGCCCAGCCCATGGTGGAGAGCATCTCATTTAAATTATATAAGTAGTCATATAAGATCCTATTCCCGACTATCTGTCTGACTGTCTGTCTGTCTTGGGTAAATGGAGGAGGGAGGAGGAAGAGGGAGGTGGAGGAGGAAAGAGGAGGGAGGAGGAGGGAGGAGACAGGAGGAGTAGGGAGGAATAGGAGGGAGGAGGAGGGATTAGGAGGAGGAGGGAGGAGTAGGGTGGAGGAGGAGGCGAGGAGGAGGGAGGAGGAAGAGGGAGAAGGAGGAGGGAGAAGGAGGAGAAGGAGGGGGAGAAGGAGGAGGGAGGAGGAGGAATGTGAAGGGAGGAGGAGGGAGGAGGGAGGAGGTAGAGGGAGGAGGAGGAGGAGGGAGGCGGAGAGAGGAGGAGGAGGGAGGAGGAGGAAGAGGGAGGAGGAGGAATGTGAAGGGAGGAGGGGGGAGGAGGTAGAGGGAGGAGGAGGAGGTAGAGGGAGGAGGAGGGAGGAGGCGGAGAGGGATGAGGAGGAAGGAGGAGGGGGAGGAGGGAGGAGGAGGGAGGAAGAAGGAGGAGGAGGGGGAGGAGTGATGAGGAGGAGGGAGGAGGAGGAGGTAGAGGGAGGAGGAGGAGGTAGAGGGAGGAGGAGGGAGGAGGCGGAGAGGGAGGAGGAGGAAGGAGGAGGGGGAGGAGGGAGGAGGAGGAGGGAGGAAGAAGGAGGAGGAGGGAGGAGGAGTGATGAGGAGGAGGGAGGAGGAGGAGGGAGGAGGAGGAGGGAGGAGGAGGAGGGAGGAGGAGGGATGAGGAGGAGGGAGGAGGAGGAAGAGGGAGGAGGAGGAATGTGAAGGGAGGAGGAGGGAGGAGGAGGAGGGAGGAGGAGGAGTGAGGAGGAGGACGGAGGAGGGGGAGGAGGGAGGAGGAGGAGGAGGGAGGAAGAATAAGGAGGAGGGAGAAGGAGGGATGAGGAGGAGGAGGGAGGAGGAGGAAGAGGGAGGAGGAGGAATGTGAAGGGAGGAGGAGGAGGGAGGAGGAGAAGGCAGGAGGAGGGATGAGGAGGAGGGAGGAGGAGGAAGAGGGAGGAGGAGGAATGTGAAGGGAGGAGGAGGGAGGAGGTAGAGGGAGGAAGAGGAGGGAGGAGGAGGAGAGGGAGGAGGAGGAAGGAGGAGGGGGAGGAGGGAGGAGGAGGAGGGAGGAAGAAGGAGGAGGAGGGAGAAGGAGGGATGAGGAGGAGGAGGGAGGAGGAGGAAGAGGGAGGAGGAGGAATGTGAAGGGAGGAGGAGGGATAGGGAGGAGGGGGAGGGGAAGAGGAAGAGGGTAGGAGGAAGAGTGGAGAGGAGGAGGGAGGAGCTAGAGGGAGGAGGAGGAGGGAGGAAAAGGGAGGAGGGAGGAGGTAGGAGGAGGAGGAAGAGGGAGGAGGAAGGAGAAGGAAGGAGGAGGAAGAAGGAGGAGGAAGAGGGAGGAGGAGGAGGGAGGAAGAGGGAGGAGGAGGAAGAGGGAGGAGGAGGAAGAGGGAGGAGGAGGAAGAGGGAGGAGGAGGATGGAGGAGGGAGAGGGAGGAGGGGAAGAGGAAGAGGGTAGGAGGAGGGGAGAGGAGGAGGAGAAGGAGGGAGGAGGAGAAGGAGGAGGAGGGAGGAGGAGGGGAGAGAAAGAGGGAGGAGGCAGAGGGAGAAGAAGGAAGGAGGAGGAGGAAGGAGGGAGAGGAAGGAGGGAGAATGAGGAGGGGAGGAAGGAAAGGGAGGTGGAAGAGGAGGAGGAGGGAGGAGGAAAGAGGTAGGGGGAGGAGGAGGTAGAGGGAGGAGGAGGAGGAAGGAAAGGGAGGAGGAAGAGGAGGAGAAGGGAGGAGGAGGGTGGAGGGAGGAGGAGGAGGTAGAGGGAGGAGGAGGGAGGAGGTAGGAGGAGGAGGAGGAGGGATGAGGAGGGAGAGGGAGAAGGAGGGAAGATGAGGAGGAGGCGGAGGGAGTAGGAGGGAGTAGGATGGAGGAGGTCGGGAGAGGAAGAGGGAGAAGGAAGAGGGAGAAGGAGGAGGGAGGAGGGAGAGGGATGAGAGGGAGGAGGAAGAGGAGGAGGGTGGAGGGAGGAGGTAGAGGGAGGAGGAGGGAGGAGAAGAGAGGAGGAGAGAGTTCGCCATTCCGAATTCATACTCGTCTAGTTCTTCCCTTCTACACGACTGTAGATAACTTCCTTACACATAAAAAGATGAATTGTTATTGATATTGCCGTGGCATGGAGGAATATCAGCAGCAGAGTTGATCCAAAAAACCAAAGACTGAGATCTACGGAGAGCCATGAACGCCTACGCCAGCCGGCACGGCACTTGATGATGATGATTGCCGTGTGACGATTCTGTGTAGTCACGTCATTTTCTTCCCTTTCCCTAGCGTTTTGGTTCGGGGATTCTTTCATCATCATCATCATATATTTACGTACGTATTTTGGGAGGGGGAGGAGGGAGGAGGAGGAAGAAGAAAAAAAAAACTATGACAGTTGACAGCTCTGGAATGAAAGGAAGGCGTGTAGAAAATTTCATCTCAATCGGATGGGCCGTTCGCGAACAAATAAAGGACATACATATTTACATACATATATACATACACTTTGTTTTATAGATATAGATTTGGTTTAACAATTAGGGAAAAGAGGCCACAGATTATGTCACAAGGTGCGCATGGGGTACTATCAATCTGAATTGACGTCGCTGAACTGGAGATAGTAGAGCATTTTACATATCTAGGATCAGAGGTAAATAGCAAATTATCCCTAGATCAGGAAATCAACAACAGGATTGGTAAGGCAGCAACAACAATGATCGTGGTAACAAAGAGTCTGGGATAACAGGAAGCTTACTGCCAAAACAAAAGTCCTTAGTACTCTTCTTTATCAAGTTTGATGGTGCAACTTCAGAAGAGTTTGAAATCAAGAGTAGAGTTAAGCAAGGTTGTGTTAATACTTTGCACTTCTACTGAAAAATGCCTTTCGTGAACAGGATGGTGGTTTACTTCCCAGGACATTTCCTGGTACCTGGGTCGACCTGACAGCTCAGGTCTCTTCTAGAAACTCCCGGCCTTGCCGATCTTTCAGCCTAGGTATTGTCACATAATGCCGCAAATTTCACCAGAATGCTCTCCTACGTGAAAGTATTCAACAAGAGAGGAAGGAAAAACTTGAGGAATAAAATCACGCTTCTCAGCGGCTATACAGATATGACACCAAATCGCGAGCCATTGTACAAAGCTACCCTCTACCGAGCCATAACGTAAGATTGCACACGAAGACGGCAAGCAATCAAAAGGGCCCACGGTAACAGGTGTGATGGCCAGTCGCTGAGGTAGAATTTATGACAGATAGGCTGGAAGATAATTCAGTCTGCAGCGTAGGATGTTGAGGTGGTGGGCTGAATAAGAAACACCAGAAAACTGCGAAGTGTCAGGACCCTTCGTACGGCCGACCGCGCAGACTGAATGGGGTGTGAAACGGACCCGCATGAATGGAATCATTCACCAGAAGGGTGAGAATGAAAGTACTCCTGGCCCAAAGGAATTTACAACCACGCGAAGGTGGGAAGTGACAGGACTTGCCATTCAAGAAAGTAAACGCAGATCGAGATAGTACAAGGCGACAAAGAGATAAGAAACTGTATATATGTTAGAAGATTCTGATGCTCAAATCAGATAATTCAGAAATAGGAACAGGTATGAAAGAATTATATGTTTAAACTTCATATGTCTGACCCTTGTGCTATTAGAAGTTTCTAGGAATATTAGTTTCTAGCCTGTAAATTCGGGGACTTTATTTTTCGGCCTGTTGTATGCTATTTCATTGAGACTATCAGTGTCTCTTGTTACACGTCTGTGAACTAGTATTCCTCAAATTACTGTCTATGTCATATTGCTATAAGTTTGTTATTCTTACTATACACGTAGGAATATACGATGCTAGGACTATACTCCTTGCATATTTTTTTAATGTTTATATGTCTCATTTTGTATGTATATAATAGTATTACTAACTCATTCGTTATGCTATTATTAGGAATAACATTATATGCCTATTTTGAATTTGCATACTTTGAGGTTGACATGCAAAGTGTTTATTTGATGTTTGAGGTGCAAATTGTCATATAGTAATTCACCAGAGAATGGGGTGTTGTGCTAGTTTGTTCTTATGCGCAGCGCGTATTGGCATATTGTCTATTGATTGTGTTTGCAGCAGAGGTCTAGTGGTTCAGAGATTACCCACAATCGGTATCTGATTATGGTGCGCTTAGCCCTTTAAGTGCATGGTGAATGAGCCTTCATCGTAACTCTTTAGGCCTAGCTCAGAGACTGATCACTGGCACTTAAGCCCGACAATCAGATACTCTTATAATAAAATTATTGACTAGTTGATCTGCTGAAACAACTTGTGTAACCGAGTGGCTGCAAATGAACCGGGTGTCTGAATTAGTGACATGGACTTAGGACATTTCAGTCCTGTTGGGACGTTACAAGGGATGGCATGAGTTGTAACTACAGGCGTGTTAGGTGATGGAAAAGCTCCCCCGACTAGACAGTAGGAGATATATATATATATATATAAGGAGACAAAGGATAGTGAACGCAGTAAAGCTGGAAGAGAGATACTGCCAGACTTTTCAATGTGAGTGTGTATATTGGGGTGATAGATTATATGTATTACCTAGGATTGTACTGATGTAGAGCTAGTGTATACACATTCTTTATTTTGTCTTCCAAGCTCTCAATAAGATCACCAGGTTTTTCTGTGCAGTGACAACGAGGATTGACCATGTGGCGTCAAGACGGAACACTGTTCTGAACATCGACCGGCTGTGTTCATCTGACCACAGTTATCCGTAGCCGACCATAGGGGACCTTAGCGAAACATAGCAGACCTTGGCTAAGCTTACTGGGGCCTATTTGAGCTTGATGGGAGACGATTGAGGCATCTTCTCACATGTAACCCGGTCACAGATCCAGAGAGGATACAAATAACTTTAGAGTTATGTACACGCTTTTCATCACTACATATATTTGATTGTTATATTGCATAAACCTCAGCAGTTTCTCTATCATCATCCTGATAACCATTATATGTTCAATGATTAATGATAGATAATAAAATTGATAGAGTTTGTTTTAAATTCATAGTTATCTGTTATTTTCCAATTGTGCACACATGTGTGTATACGTACATTGATAGGAGCTTACTTACACACCAGGGAGGGGAGTATTGTCAGAGGGAAAAACCTGCACTGCCTTGTAGTCTAGCAGTATACATAAACCTAGGCATCTAACTTTCCCTTTCCCACTCCTTCGAGATACCAGGACCAGCTAATTATTAATGAGCCAATAGCAGCTGCACTCTTTAGTTATTCAGGGACTTAAATTTTTATTTCAGCCATATAGATTTTGTCCCGAGTCAATTTCTGACAAATTGGGATTGCCCGCCAGTGATAGTACATAACTTGGCGGCGGCATCCCCACTTCTGACAGGTATAAGGACGTCGGTTAAAGGCAATGAGCAGGTCCTACGCAAAGAAATGAAAACCGTAAACTGATTAGAGAAATTAGATGTAGACAGTCACATGTTTGGACAGGTTATAAGGAGAAACAAACGAGAGAACGTTGTGACAACCGGCAAGATTGAGGGGGAAAGAACAATGGGTATGCAGAGAAGTAAATATCTGGATGGTTTGGCAAGATGACATGGTGGAGACAAGAACACGGAGCCGATCCACACTTTGGTGATGGTGTGATACGGCGAAACAAACATTCTTACCGGCATGGCATATGGTGATGATGCTTGGTTTACACGATTGGGCCCTGACCTACTTTCAAATCAAGTTTGAATTAAGTGATAAAACAAGCGCACGGTACAAACCCTTTATTCACGGATGTCTCCCAATGCCACCCCCTCCCTCACACCTAAAACCAAAATTGTAACGCGGGCTTCCGTCCTGTGTTTATCAATGTTGGGGTCACAAGCACATGTCACATAGCCCTTGCATATTTAATGGTAAACAACCTTGTTCAACTCAGGCTCTTGACAAGTGTAAAGTTATCGTTCTACTAGATAATAACATTATTCTACTAGATAATAACATTATTCTACTAGATGATAACATTATTCTACTAGATGATAACATTATTCTACAAGATAATAACATTATTCTACTAGATAATAACATTATTCTACTAGATTAACTAGATAATAACATTATTCTACTAGATAACATTATTCTACAAGATAATAACATTATTCTACTAGATAATAACATTATTCTACTAGATAATAACATTATTCTACTAGATGATAACATTATTCTACTAGATGATAACATTATTCTACAAGATAATAACATTATTCTACTAGATAATAACATTATTCTACTAGATGATAACATTATTCTACTAGATGATAACATTATTCTACAAGATAATAACATTATTCTACTAGATAATAACATTATTCTACTAGAGGATAAAATTATTCTACTAGATAATAACATTATTCTACTAGATAATAACATTATTCTACTAGTTTATAACATTATTCTACTAGATAATAACATTATTCTACTAGATGATAACATTATTCTACTAGATAATAACATTATTCTACTAGATGATAACATTATTCTACTAGATGATAACATTATTCTTCTAGATAATAACATTATTCTACTAGATAATAACATTATTCTACTAGATAATAACATTATTCTACTAGATGATAACATTATTCTACTGTATAATAACATTATTCTACTAGATGATAACATTATTCTACTAGATGATAACATTATTCTACTAGATGATAACATTATTCTACAAGATAATAACATTATTCTACTAGATAATAACATTATTCTACTAAATGATAACATTATTCTACTAGATGATAACATTATTCTACGAGATAATAAAATAATATTATTCTACTAGATAATAACATTATTCTACTAGATAATAACATTATTCTTCTAGATGATAACATTATTCCAGTGTTGAAGGAGTTACAGACGAAGTTCGTAATCCAACATACCGCATTCGAAGTACCGCTGCGTGCAATTTGGCAACAGACCGCCTTGCATTTTTTTTTTTTTTGGGTGAAATTGTATGGGTGCCGGTCGTTCATAAATCAATGGCAAACTACTGAATGTAAACTTGGCAAAAAATCATAAACAGCCAAAAACATGTTGGGACTGAATGTGACCTCTTTTAAAGGGTATCATTCTAATTATTCTGAAATTATTCTGAACGACTGGCACTCATATCATTGTATGAAAACCAACGCGAGGCGGTCTGCTGTCAAATAACCCGCCGCTGTGTTTCGATCACTGTGTGCTGGATTACGAAGTGCGTCGGTAATTACTTCGCCACGGAGCCGGTTCCTTGCTCTACACAGGGTGACGACTCTATTACATCACAGACCCTGCTTCTGGATATGTTTGTTTCTCCTTGTTAATGTTTTGTCATGTAGCAAATGCTGGGCAGAACGGTGCTCTCACCACGGCCTGATGAATAGATTCACGATCCTTATGTCAGTTTCCCTACTTCATTAATTTGCATACTCAAGGTTTCATTCATGTCCAGTGATCATTTTCGCGCTGGTCGACCGCCTACTCTTCGTTTATGAACCGTGCTTCTTTCCAAACCGGTGTGTCGTTGAATATTGTTAAATTATTTCAGTTTCCGTCACCCGATGTTGTTTATGAGCAGGTTGTCTTCGATGTTCACATCTTGTCGAATATCAGTGTTTTAGTTTTTTTCATGTCCAGTAGAAGTGGATGGCTTGGCCTTGTGGCATGGTCGAGACAGAAACACGGAGCTGATCCACGACTCTGGTGATCGAGTGAGATGGCAGAACATGACCGCCCACGCTTACCGGCATGGCACATGATGGATGGATGGAGAAGGGTAGTACTATAATGAGAATGATCTTCTTGTCAAGTAGAAGGGTAGTACTATAATTAGAATGATATTCTTGTTCAGTAGAATGGTAGTGCTGTACCATACATTAGAATGATCTTCTTGTCCAGTAGAATAGTAGTACTGTACCATACATTAGAATAATCTTCTTGTTTAGTAGAAGGGTAGCACTATCATTAGAATGAGGCCGACATCACATGTCTGTACATCATTGCTTGTTGTGGTATGCTGTTGACTGGTAACCTACTTGCATGGCCAAACCATTTGACTTGCTGCTTTCTGATAAAATCTTCCTTGATCACGATGCGAAAATAATAGCACCACCTAACATGACCTGTTTAATGACCGTGTAAAGTTGCTTATCGTGTGCTGTTAGTGTGTACACGCGTGTGTAGGAGTATTAATGTGCTGTCGAATTTAACTAGGACAAGGTACAGTTGCTTACCAAGGACAGCGTTTATTCAACAGACACGCAGAGATCTGTCAATGCAGACACACCGGGGATTACTGATGATTACATAAATAGACACACATAGTATTATTTGGCGCTCACAGAAGAAGAAGAAGAAGAAGAAGAAGAAGAAGAAGAAGAAGAAGAAGAAGAAGAAGAAGAAGAAGAAGAAGAAGAAGAAGAAGAAGAAGAAGAAGAAGAAGAAGGAATAGAGATTAGAAGACGCACTAGATAACATAAAATTTGAAAGCTATAATAGTTACCGACCGGGATCGAACCTGTCGCCTCCAAATGACGACGGCGCCTCGCTGCAGGAACAAGTGTACTTCGACGCAGGGATTACTGAGAGCGATACCAGACAGACAACTAGGACATATGATTATTAGGACTTTTCGTGACCAACTCAACGCCTGGAATACTAAATATAACGATGATGATGATGGTGATGATGATGATGATGACCGTACAGTTACTCTTAAAACAAGTAGCAAAGATGTATCTTCTCATTCAGCTGCCTGATCTGGGGCAGGCACTTACGATCATAACACTCTGGTGTCTCCCTTTCATTTGATATCTTAATGAGAGTTTACGTTGTTTTGTTTTGTATGTGGGTTCGCCTGTGTTGAGATTAGTATAGTTCATACACATGCAACTACTTCTAGTGCAGGGACGCAGAGGTGTTTCCAAGGCACCAGGGCCGGGTTATATACTGGCCAAGACCTATTGACGCGTCCTCGTCGAGCGTCCTGGGCAACAGGTCCCTTCGGGTTCCTGGCTAAAGTCAGTAGGATCGCCGATTTCTCCCAAGTCGGAGAGTGTCTACCTGTACGGCGAAGAACCACCAGTCTGCACACCAATAAGCTAGACATGGAACAACGGATACTCACGCAAACCTCGGGTCCTGTATGACATCATACTGATGTTGGACAACATGATGTCTTCATCCGACATACAGGACTTCGCGTTGGAGCTCTAGCCAACGAACACAAGCAAGCAAGCACTTCTAGTGCACTGGACTGATTTTTGTGTGTGGATAATCTTTCCCTGTTACCAGTCTCCCTCGCAACAGGCGAGCCCACACCGACTTCAGAGGTACTTGCAATTTAAGTCCCAAAGTCAAGAAGGAGAAGTCAACATTTTAGTCCAACTGACCAGTGTTAGGATTGAACCCGCTACCTCGGCATCAGCACACCGGAAGTCTAAGAGCGATCGTTCTTATCCATTCGCCCATGCTGACATCCGCTACCCACGATAGTTTCCATATTCTCTTGATTGTTCATTGTCGAGCATTGGTACCCACACAGAAGGAAAGGCCACACACATTGTCGAGCATTGGTACCAACACAGTAGGAAAGGCCACACACATTGTCGAGCATTGGTACCAACACAGAAGGAAAGGCCACACACATTGTCGAGCATTGGTACCCACACAGAAGAAAAGGCCACACACAATGTCGAGCATTGGTACCAACACAGAAGGAAAGGCCATACACATTGTCGAGCATTGGTACCCACACAGAAGGAAAGGCCACACACATTGTCGAGCATTGGTACCAACACAGAAGGAAAGGCCACACACATTGTCGAGCATTGGTACCCACACAGAAGAAAAGGCCACACACAATGTCGAGCATTGGTACCAACACAGAAGGAAAGGCCATACACATTGTCGAGCATTGGTACCCATACAGAAGGAAAGCCACAAACATTGTCGAGCATTGGTACCCACACAGAAGGAAAGACCACACACATTGTCGAGCATTGGTACCCACACAGAAGGAAAGGCCACACACATTGTCGAGCATTGGTATCCACACAGAAGGAAAGGCCACACACATTGTCGAGCATTGGTACCTACACAGAAGGAAAGGCCACACACATTGTCGAGCATTTGTACCCACACAGAAGAACAGGTTAGAAACGTTGTCGAACATTTGTACGCACAGAGAAGAAAAGGCCACACACATTGTCGAACATCTGTACCCACATAGAAAAAAAAAACGCCACACACATTGTCTAACATTTGTAGCCACACACATTGTCGAGCATTTGTAGCCACACACATTGTCGAGCATTTGTACCCACACAGAAGAACACGTTACACACGTTGTCAAACATGTGTACCCACACATAGGAAAAGGCCACACACATTGTCTAACATTTGTAGCCACACACATTGTCGAGAATTTGTACCCACACAGAAGGAAAGGCCACACACATTGTCGAGCATTTGTACCCACACAGAAGAACAGGTTAGAATCGTTGTCGAACATGTGTACCCACACAGAAGAAAAAGCCACAAACATTGCCGAACATGTGTACCCACACAGACGAATATGGTACATACATTGTCGAACATTTGTACACACACACAGAAGAAAAGGCCACACACATTGTCGAACATTTGTACCCACACAGACGAATATGCTACACACATTGTCTAACATTTGTACACACATACAGAAGAACACGTTACACACATTGTAGAACATGTGTACCCACACAGAAGAATAGACCACACACATTGTCTAATATTTATACCCACACAGAAGAATAGGCCACACACATTGTCTAATATTTGTACCCACACAGAAGAAAAGGCCACATATTGTCGAACAGCTGTACCCACACAGAAGAATAGGCTACACACACTGTCGAACATTTGTACACACACATACGAATAGGCTAAACACATTGTCGAACATTTGTACACAGAGAGAAGAATGGGCGACACACATTGTCGAATATCTGTACCCATTGAGAAGAATAGGCCACACACATTGTCGAACATATGTACCCACACAGACGAATAGGCTACACACATTGTCGAACACACAGAGAAGAATGGGCGACACAAACTGTCGAATATATGTACCCACAAAGAAGAATAGGCTACACACATTGTCAAACATTTGTACATACACAGAAGAATAGAAGAAACACTGTCGAACCACGTATACCCACATATAAGATTAGGCCACACACACACTGTCTAACATTTGTACACACACAGACGAATAGGATACACATATTGTCGAACATTTGTACAAACACAGAAGAATAGAAGAAACACTGTCGAACCACGTATACCCACATATAAGATTAGGCCACACACACACTGTCTAACATTTGTACACACGCAGACGAATAGGCTACACACATTGTCGAACATCTGTACCCACACAGAAGAATTGGACACCCAAGTATACACGAAGCGTATTTGTATGCTCGTCGTGATATTTCTGTTATATGACGTTACTTATTTTAGTACACAGAGGTCATCACAATACTGATTGTAAATTAGCTTTTGTACTACGTTGGGTCAAGTAAATTTGGACACACACCGTATCAGTCAAAATGTGGACGGACGGACGGACGGGGACACGCGCACGCGCACACACACACACACACTCACTCACACACACACACACACACACACACACACACACACTACATCAGTCAAACTATGATGTACATATATTGAAAGTTAAACATATGGAAAGATAAAATAACAAATAAATACATTGTAACTAATCCAGTAATGAAGAGAAAATTGCCAAACTAGTTTACGTTTCGACAGATGCAACATTTGTGCACATCAAAAGCCATAATACCATATTGAAAAAATACTAGAGTGAAAACGGAATGGCAAACGTGCAATAGGGAAACAGGGTTTGCACTTGAACATAAAATTAGAGAAGCTGAAGGAGATTATGAAACATTACCATTATCAATATTGGACAGAAAATAGAAAAGATCTATGACAGTCTACCTTCGATGTGAAGACAGCACGCAATCAAACCATATTCTCAGCAGCATGTCTTTCTAGCATGTTGTTTGGTTGGGGGATCCCCATGATGTGTGAGTTCTCACTTAAGTCAAATGGATTGACAGCCAGGTCGTGTGAGCCCTGAAACATTCTTGTTTCTACCTGAATGTGGTTAGTGAAGAGACCTTTCTGGGTCTGCGTATTCCACAGTACTATGGTTACAAGACACATGCACTATTTAGGCAATGTCATTGAAGTGATGGAGTAAAGAACGCAGACACGTGTGGTAAAATATTTGGCAAGAGAATTAAAGAAAGACAGAAAGATGGGGACAGATAGATGGGGACAGAAGAGGTGAAACCCAAAGAAATTCATCGGCGAATGAAGGTTCAGTATGGTGAAGCATGCCTGTCAGTCCAGCAAGTGGAGTAAGAAGATTCAAAGCGGCATGACTTCTGTGACAGACTGTTCAAAACCGGGTCTGGTACACCAAGTAGTCCAGAGTGAATCGCAGCCGTTGAAGGCCGATTGACTGTGTGTGGCATTGCGGCACATCTTGACACCAGTCAAGGTTCAGCACACCACATCATCCATGATGTGCTACAGTACCACAAAGTGTCTGCAATGTGGGTAACATAGCAGCTTTCTCCAGAATTGAAAGAGAATTGAGTTGAGCTAAGAACCGACATCACAGCACGCGGAACATTCCCACACGTGCTCCGTTCCCTCGTGCAACAGCCAGCGAAGAGTTATACTGTTAATAGTTCTAACTGCCATCGGATTGACAGTTCTCCTGGTCTTCCCTCTCAGTTTTGAGATTCGTCTTGAACCGCTGCCAAATCCCATCCCGCCATATCATTCTCTCCACATATGGGTTCTCAGTAAGCTCCCCTGCTTTCTCCACCTGTTCCCACAGGTGCCCGATCACCTATCTCATGTTCATAGGTAATCTACTACCGAGAAGTATATTCCCTGCCAGCCTATCAGCCTGTTCATCCCCCCCCCCCCGCACTCTCGCATGACCAGGGCAGAAAATTCATACAATTCTCACAATCTGTGACCTCTGAACAGAGGCAAGCAATTCTACACGAAACATTCCTTTCTCCACCTTGCTAAGCATGGCAATTGTTAGTAGTGCAAGGATATATGTCTAATGCATATAATTGGTGTGTCCTTTGTGCACACCAGGATCACCCACATGGCCGCATTTTGTATGCGTTCCAACCTTTCAAGCTGGCTCTTTGATATTGTCAGCAGCATCAAACCATGCTCATTGACAGAAATTATTAACTGCTGAAAGAGCCTGTAAAGCATCTTCTGCTCTACCCCGGTTGCTGCCATCGCCCTCAGTGCAGCTGGGGCGATCCATTCAATGAATTACATCCATTCAATGTAATACAAGGGACATCTGCCTTCACGACTGGGTTATCCAGGGAATACACACAACCGATGCCTTGTCTGGATTTATTACGGCCTCTGAGTCCATGCACCACTCCGCCACCATGTTTACTGCCGAATGTAAGTCTTCAACCATTCTTTCCCTTTCCATGTCTGTACACCAGCACATCATCTGCGAATACCAAGAAATGAAACCATGGTGCACTGATGCTTGTCAAGAACTTTTGCATTGCTTTGAAGCAGAAGCTGGTGGTTTCCTATAAAGAGTTGTTACTAGAGGTAAAACCTGGGTTCACTACCACGAGCCGGAAACGAAGAGAGCGAGCAAGGAATGGCGCCATCCCTCCTCACCGAAACCAAAGAAGTATCGCACGCAGCCATCTGCAGGAAAGGTTATGCTGACTCTCTTTTGGAAGAACGAGGCATTATTTTAGAACACTACATGCCAAGAGTGAAAACTGTCACCAGTGATATGTATACAGATCTTCTCAGGAATCATCTTCGACCCGCAATCAAATCAACGACTTGAACTTCTGAGTAAAGGTGTCCTATTGCAACATGACAATGCTCGACCCAATACAACGGTTGAAACCATTGAAGACTTCCACTTTCAGTGAGTACCACATCCCTCGTACTCGCCAGACCTAGACCCAAGTGATTTAAAATTGTTTGGACAACTCGAAGATTAACTGGGAGGAAAGACTTTTCGGTCCGATGACGATACAGCAGGTGGTGCATGAGTGGTAACACCCGCTACCAAGATAATTTTTTTCTACAGGAATCCAAGCACTTTATCGGCACTGAAGGGATTGCATTGAATGCAGTGGTGACTACATCGAAAAATGATACATTTGTTCTTTACTTTTTCAGAATGTATTCACACACACACACCAAAAAAAAAGTGTTTCATTTAAAGCCCCCTCGTAGATGGGGGGCATATAGACGAGGACATATAGATGAGAACAGATAGATGAGGACAAATAGATGAGGACAGATAGATGGGGACAGGGATCTTCAACAACTTGGCAACAAATAATAATACAATACGATCAGCGTAGCCAGTAGTGGGTTGTGCTCAATATTTAAATCTCAAATCCCGAAACAACCAAATAAACCAATTTGATTATTGCTCGCTGGACTTTAGGTGGCCTGGTGTGCCTTGCCAGTGGGAAGTCCTGATCGTTCGGGTCCATATCGACTGACGAACGTCAGTCGCGGCGATCAGGCAAATCTTGAGCTACAACCTACGATGGGTGATGTTGTAATATTCTGTTGTGATAATTTGGCCGTGTCCAGCGTGTGCCGCGTGGTCTAGTGTTTACACACCCGCTTCACACGCCAGTGATTCAGGGTTTGTTTCCGGGTCCGGTCAAGAATATGCACTACTGACGAGCTCAAACG
Organism: Cepaea hortensis; assembly: GCA_963921405.1. Taxonomy (NCBI): domain Eukaryota; kingdom Metazoa; phylum Mollusca; class Gastropoda; order Stylommatophora; family Helicidae; genus Cepaea; species Cepaea hortensis. The sequence goes on along the minus strand of OY992887.1, from coordinate 43,873,602 downwards.
AGAGCGAAACTCGAGTCTAGTGCTTCCGCATTGACGTGGATAGATAGGCCTTAGGTTCATACCAGAATACGATCAGCGTTCCAGTAGTGGTTTGTGCTCAATATTTAAATCTCAAATCCCGATACAACCAAATAAATCAATAATACAATCAACAGAAACTCTCATTAAGATATCAAATAAAAGGGGAACGTCAGGAGTCTTGATCGCCGGGCCTGCAACAGATCAGGCAGCTGAAGGAGAAGATAATATTTGCTACCTATAGTAAGAGTAACCACCACCATCATCATCATCATCATCATCATCATCATCATCATCAGACGGTGGATTGGTCACGAAACCTTCTAATCATTCTATTCCCTAGTTGAGTGTCGTCTGCCACATTCGGCAATTTCCAGTGCCTGCATTGATTGATCTGTGCGTGTATGTTGATGTTGAATAAACTAAGTTCTTGATTCTTCTCTTTCTCCTGTAAGTAACTGTACTGTGCCCTAGTTACATTCGACAGCACATAATACTCCTACACACGTGTCGTACACATATACAGTAAATGATAAACAACGTTACACAGCCATTAAACAAGCCCTATTAGGTAGTGAGACCATTAATTGAACGTTCTATAGACCTACATACTTGCTTGATTGACTACACAAAGGCTTTCGATAAAGTAAGACATGTCAACATATTGAAGATGATTGCAGATCTAAAAATTGATGAGAGAGACCTTAGACTTGAAAAAACATATATTGGAAACAACAAGCCGCCTTAAAGATTGATAATGAAGTCGGTCAATATAAGCGTATTAAGTGAGATGTGAGAAAGGGATGTGTAATATCTCCATATACGTTTTCCCTACACTGTGAAAATATTTTCAGAAATATAGAAGATATGAAAGGAATCATCATTGGACAAACTAACATCAATAATATTAGATATGCAGATGATACAGTATTGGTTGCAGACAATGAGCAGGATCTGCAACATTTAGTAGATGCAGTTGTTGTACACAGTGAACAACCAGGGTTAGAATTAAATTGTCAGACGACACAGATTATGGTCGTCACCAGGAAGAAGGAAATACCACAATGTAATCTACAAGTTAATGGGAATATTGTTAAACAAGTGACACTGTACAATTATCTCAGAAGAGTCATAACATCTGATGGGAGATGCCAGGATGGGAGATGCCATGGCGAAGGTAGCCTTTTGCAAGATGGAAAACATACTGGTCAATAAAAAGATGTCATTTGCACCGAGAAAAAGTGTGTTGAGGTGCTACATATAACCTGTACTTCTGTATGATTGTGAAGTATGGACAATGAGCAGACAAGCTGAAAAACATCTGATGGCTGTGGATGTGTGGTTTCTGAGGAAAATGCAAAGAATATCATGGTCAGACAGAAACACCGATGACCAAGTCTTACATGAAACAAATGAAAGCAGTAAACTGATTAGAGACATTTGACGTAGACAGCCACAACATTTGGACACGTTATGAGAAGACATAAATACTGGAGAACTTGGTGACAACTGGAAAGATTCAGGGGAACAGAACAAGGGGAAGGCAGAGAAGTAAGTAAATACCTGGATGGCTTGGCCACGTGGTATGGTCGAGAAATAACACAGAGCTGATCCACGACTCTGATGATAGTGTGAGATGGCGAAACAAGACCGCCAACGCTTATCTGCATGGAGCATGATGATGATGATGATTAGGTAGTGCGAGTATTATCGCATCATCGTCATGTGGGGAAATATAAGCCACAAGATGTAAAGAAAGATGGAGACATGACGCTTCAACAGCTTGGCAACAAGTAATAATATAATCATTGTAAACTCTCATTAAGGTATCAAATGAAAGTATACTCGATATGAATGTATATCCAGAATCGAAATAGCATATTATTATTATTATTATTATTATTATTATTATTATTATTATTATTATTATTATTATTTATTATTATTATTATTATTATTATTATTATTATTATTATTATTCAACGACAAAGACATTCTCTAAATGTAATAATTATAGTTGACACTGTGCCATAGAAATCTCAATGTTCCCGTGATCAGGTCAGCACGGCCAATGGATAAGAGCTCTTATTCTGAAACATCCGGTGTGGTCGAACTGATGCTGAGGGAAGTGTTTCAACCCATACATTGGTCAGCTGGACTAAAATGTTGACTTCTCGTCCTTATCTTGAGGACATAAATTACAAACACCTCTGAAGTCGGAGGATGGCGAGGGACACTGGTAATAGAAAAAAGCTAATCCACACGTACAATTCAGTCCAGTGCTGCTAGAAGTAACGTGTATTAACTACGGTTGAGTTCAACGGGAGGTACAATTTGATAGAAACATCTGCTACTAAATATGAACAGTATTGTGTCTACCCACATTCTCTCATATTACAGCCATCTTAAATCTGCACACACACTATTTTACATATCTAGGATCGGTGGTAAATAGCAAATTATCCCTAGATCAGGAAATCAACATCCGGATTGGTAAGGCAGCAACAACAATGAACAGGTTAAGAAAAAGAGTCTGGGAGAACAGGAAGCTTACTGCCAAAACAAAAGTCCTTGTCTATCAAGCCTGTGTCCTTAGTACTCTTCTCTATGGCAGTGAAACATGGACAACTTACTCACGCCAAGAGAACAATTTAAACAGCTTTCATATGCGGTGTCTGCGAAGAATTCTTGGTATTAAGTGGCAAGACAAAATCACAAATACTGAAGTATTGGAAAGATCAGGTTGTGTGACAGTTTATTCCATGCTCAGTCTTCGTAGACTTAGATGGATAGGACATCTTAGGCGGATGGATGATGGTAGAATACCAAAGGACATCTTTTTTGGTGAATTACAGATGGGTAAGAGATCTCCGGGTCGGCCTCTACTACGATACAAAGATGTGTGTAAGCGGGACATGATTGATACAGGCATTGATAATGCACATTGGGAGCAAGTCGCCGCTGAACGTGTTGCATGGAGGGCAAATATCAGAAATGGAATAAAGTCAAAGGAGAAAATTATTGCAGAAAAGTCACACACCAAGCGTTTGAGACGTAAGATGGTGCATGATGGTGGAAATGACCACGTGTTCACATGCACCCACTGTGAACGGACATTTACAGCGCAAATTGGCCTTATCAGTCACACTCGCTACCGCCATAGTTAAAAGTTATTATGCCTTTTTAAAGCACAAACTATCGTCTGTCAAGACGGCAAGGTGCCAATGTCAAATCTGCACACATTTTTCCATTCATTACACTATGGTGTTTTCCTCAACTGCTCTCAACTCTTGTGCACTACATCATACTCTTTCTGTGTGATATCCCTATCCCTGAGCACTGTATTGTCTCGTTCTTTCACTCATGCTTGTAAGACTTTCCTTCGGCCTTAGGCCGCAAGTATAATTTATTCTGGTACCTTTCCGCTTTCACACCGTTCATTCCAGGAATAGGAGAACCCAGAAATCACTGTGTCCGCAAAGGCGAAGAATGTACAGGGGACGATCCCAGCATAGGACTGGGATTTTTTTCCATGGTACCTAATGATATCACCCGACCTCCTGATCTATGTGGTAATGAGATCGAAAACCTGGGCCTTACGGATAAGGGTGAAAATCAGAAGGCTGCGAGTGCACGAATTAAAGAAAAATAGGCACCGGACGCTTCAACCGCGGATTAGGGCGAAAAACAGAAGGCTGCGAGTGCAAGTTGCGTAGACTAAAAATCCCACCATCAGTTGGAATTCGCAAAAGGGTAGGTCTTAAGGCCACTGGCCTGGTACAATTGTTATGACATATATAAAAATATGAGGCTATCACCATACACAATGTAGACCTGAAAGCGTGAGCAAGGAATCTCTGCTATGTTACTATTGTACAAGATCCGAGACTAGCCGGGGTTAATTAGAACGAAAGCTGAACGTGGTTTCTCTTAACTACAGTACAGTGAACTACAGTGTTAGCGTCTGTGGCTTAGGTTTAGTGAAAGCAGTCTCATAATTCCCCAACATACCGCGTTGAGGGTTCGAAGCCAGCCCTAGGCAATTTGTAAGTAGATAGCCTTGCGTTGATTTCGATGATATGAGCGTTGAGCTTTGAGAAAGCAATGACAAACTACTGAACGTAAACTAGCCTTGTAACTCACGGTCAATAAATGCTGGGGTTGATTGCAAGGAAGATGCTGTTAACTTTAAGAGTATAGCACCACAACTGCAGTCTAACTATTTCAGTTCCCAAAAGCTTTTCCCGGCAGATAGCGTGCAAGGAAAATAACACCGTACTTTCTAGGAGACCAAACAATTGATTTCACCATTACTGCGGCGCACACTGCTCTCCAGTGGCAGATTCGTCTGGTTAAAAATTGAAATCAAATTTAGCGAATCTGAGGAGACCAGAACTTAACTTGAAATGCGAGAATTACGATAATGGTAATTGTCAATCAACATATATCTTCATTAGGGCAGAAGTGTTATTCTATTGGAACAATACCCATGGCTATGTTTTTTTTTAATATTTTGTTTCAGCTTAATTATTATTTATTTATTCACTTCACATGATGTATAACTCTGCATTGTGTACCTGACGTGATTCGGCGAAATATGCCAGGCAATAAATCGTGCAACATACCGTTTGTGGCTTTTGTGATTAAATTCACTAAGGGAGTACATTTTTATTTAATAATGGCTTTCCAAGAAATGTGTTTTATTTCTGAACGTAGCATTTGATGTGAAAATCGATGGTTCACTTTCATATTTAAGTTGTCCACATTTATATGTAAATTATTCAATTTCATATTTAAGTTGCTCACTATTATATGTAAGCCATTTATTGATAAGTTACCTTTTTGGTCACTATTATATGTAAGCCATGTATGGATAAGTTACCTTTTTTTAAATAAAGTTTAGAAAATATGGATCGTTTTGTTTGACATCATCATCATTACTATCATCAGCATGTGCCTTGCCACGCAGTGTAGATGTTCATGTCTCTACACAGATCTCAGTGGTACTGTGGATCAGTCATGTTGATGGTACTCTTCTACGGCATTGAATGCCCCCCCCCCCCAACCTTCAGAATCACCTAGAACGGTTCATGATCGCAGGAGTGAGTCTGTGACACACACGCTAGGAGCCAGTGCTACGGAGTTGCTGCACCGTGCTGAGATTGTCTTTCTTGGTTGATGGAGAAACAGGAGCAGTTATGGAGGTATATGTAGGCACTGGACGTCATCCTGAACAATCCAAACACACCAGACTAGCAGTTCACACACACACACACACACACACACACACACACACAGACAGACCCTCACACATCTGTTAAAAGCTAGTTGCATATCCTTTACAGCACATCGCAGTCAACCCCAGCATTGTTGGCTGTTTGTGACTTCTTAGCAAACTTACGTTCAAGTTGTTTACGTTGCTTTCTGAGCGACCAGAACTCATAACATTATACGAAACTCAACGCATGGCGGTCTTCTTCCAAATCGCCCGCAGCTGAGTTTCGAATACGGTATGCGGGACTACGAATCGCGCTGGCAGTCCCTTCGCCACAACACCAGCCACACATCCGTGGGCAACGAAAACGATCTTGTGAAAGCCAACCCAACCACACTTGCAATACGTACGCTGGCATGTGTGTTGGGGGTGTGTGTGGGTATGTGTGTGTGTGGGTGTATGTGTATGTATGTATATGTGTGTGTGTGGATGTATGTGTGGATGTGTGTGTGTGTGTGGGTAGGTGTATGTGGGTATGTGTGTGTGGGGTATTTGGTATGTGTGGATGTGTGGATATATGTGTGGATATGTGTGTGTATATGTGTGTGTGTGCGTGCGTGTGTGTGTGTGTTTGTGTGTGTGTGTGTGTGTGTGTGTGTGTGTGTGTGTGCCTTTCTTCTACTTTGACTTCCGCCTTTCATCTCCATTGAAGCATAGTCCATAAACCGACTAACGCCAAGCTATTTATAGACTAGCCCATGATTGCTTCGATGTTGCAGTTCCAGTTGTCTACGGGGTGAGGTAGTCAGTCTCACACCAACCCTCCTGCGTCGTCCCCTATGACATGCATGGTAGGTTACACCGTTACCGCGTATATGTAGGTAGAATTCGAAAGCACTGAAAGTGTACTTCAGCATTCTCAGTTAACGTCCTGACACTTCCAATTTACAGTCTTAGAAAGTAAACTTCTTCTTCTTCTTCAGCGTTCCGAGCCATTGAGGTTCTTTGCTGCAAATACAATCCGTCTCCATTCGTCTCTCTGGTGGACCTTCTCTTGCCAGTCGTTGATTCCAAGTGCTTGCAGGTCTGTACATGTATTATCTCTCCACCGCCTTCTTGGTCTACCTCGGGGTCTACGGTCATTTATTTCCTGAGTGTAAGCGAGTTTTGTTTCCCTATTATCTTCCATTCTTTCTATATGCCCCAGCCATTGTAGTCTATTAGCCTTCATGATACCAGTGATTAGCGGGGACTTAAACAGATCATAAATGTCTTTGTTACTTCTTCTTTTCCACTCTCCACTTTGTGTATCCCTAATGGGTCCAAAGATGCGTCTTAAAATTTTGTTCTCAAAGGTTTGTAACAAGGCTTTAGAAAGTAAACAGGAAAGAAAATATTCCCTAAGGATTGCCCATATAGATTTTAGACACCGGGATGTGTAAAGAATCGCTCAGGAGAAAGCCAGAAAACGATCATTTATATTGTTCTGCGAGTGACTGTTGTATGGAAGTCGATATTGTCAACAGTTGGACTGGGCCGGTATGGCGATAATCAATGATCAATACATGTTTTTATTTCTGGGCCATGTTTCATCGAATTAATGCAATCGAATGATGATTTATAGATATAGTTAAAGAATACCACGGTAAGACACAATCATAATCACGTACCATACATATTATCATCATAATGTGTCATGCCAATAAGCATTGGGGGGGGGGGGGGGGTGTGATTCCCTGTCTCCCAGGACCTTGGATCAGGTCTGTGTTCTTGTTTCGACTGCCCCATGTGCTCAACTCAAGCCAACCAGGAATATTTCTTTGCCTTCCTCTTGGTCTTTCCCCATGCATTTTGCAACATTTCAAGTGCATTTCTCTTCATAAAATGCCCAACAAGTCTTGACTGCCTATGTCTAATTTCTCAAATCATTTTACGTTTTGATTTCTTTCTTAATGGACTGCCTAATTTGTGTTTGATTTGGTTCGTCCATGGTTTTCTTTGCAACTTCTCCAGAAGCCACATTTCTACTGCCATCAGATGTTTCACAGCTGGTCTGCTCATTGTCCATGTTTCACATGCATACAATAGTATAGGTTCTATAAAGCACTTCAACACGTTTTCTCTGTGCAGCTGACAGCTTTCTATTTGTGAGTCTAATGTTAGTTAGTTGCGTGTCCTTTACAGAATCTAACTGTCAATCCCAGCATTTTTGTGGCTGTTTGTGATTCCTGGGTAAGTTTACGTTCAGTAGTTTGCCATTGCACCCATACCATTTCATAAAAAAACCAACCCATCTGTGTTTCAAACGCGGGTATGTAGGATTACGAATTGCGTCCATAACATCTCCACCACGGAGCCGGTGAGTATATTTTAGATCTATCAAAAGACATTTTTAAAAAGTTTTGCATGTCCATTGCAGAACATTGCCATCTACCTCATGTTGATTTTCAAGGCAAGTTTAAGTTCAGTAATCTGCCATTGCTTTCTGAACTAGAAGTCAACGTTTATGTCCAAATGACCTGTGTAGAGAACGAACCCATTACCCTTCCATCAGCGCAACGGAAGTTTAAGAGCGGGCGCTTAACCTTGCAAAAGGCTATCTGTGACATAACAGTTCTTGCTCTTATCTCTACAAGGCATACTCCACCCCATGTTATGGATGTACAGACACAGTGCTAGAATATCACGGAAGCACCTGTAGAATGGGTCCTTTACATACGTGCGGCCTTGACATGAACACCTTAAAAGTGTGACAGAAATTACAATAACCAAGCCATTGTCTTGTAACCTGTCAATATTGTTGTTAAGAAGGTCAAGAGTGTGAATCACGTGACATCACGGTGCATACGAGCACGATGGCTTATTAAGGACGTTTAAATATGGCCGCCCCACTTTTGACATGCACCAAAGAGGAGCAGCGTTCAGCTATCCGTTTATTTTTATCAGTGAAAGGGTGAAACTTATAGAAATTCATTCGCAAATTTGAATGGTAATGTATGCCTGTGAGTCCAGCAAGTGCATGAGTGGAGTAAGAAGTTTCAAGACAGCGTGCCTTCTGTGACAGACTGTTCACAACCAGGTCAGGCACACCGAGTAGTGACCCCAGGGTCGATGTTTCTACAGGAATCGAAACACTTTATCGGCGCCGGAGGACTTGCATTGAACGCAGTGGTGATTACATCGACAAATAATACATTTGTTCTTTACTTTTCCAGAAACACACACACACACACACACACACACACACACACACACACACACACACACACACACACACACACACACATACGCGCGCGCGCTCGCACACACACACACAAACTTAAGATTTTCATTTGAAGCCCCCTCGTATTAGTGCATCAAATAGAAAGAGCAGTGGCGCAGTTGCTAGTAAGCTTGCCTGCCAGTCGGTGGTCATGTGATCGAATCCCCATCGTGGCGGATTTGTAAACAAATTTGAAATAGCCATGACAGCCAGGTCAGTCATTCAATCAGGTGTCGTCTCCACAATGAAGGTTGGCTGCAATGGATCTCCGACACTGTCTGTCTCTCGCCTTGACTGTACATTCTGTCAAACTGATGTTCGTCCAGCTGTTGATGATATCTTCCCACTTGTATCTTGTCTACATCTTGCTCGCTGGCCCTCAACCTTGCCCTCCAACAGTGTTGTGTCTTTTAATGTGACCGAAATATTTCTCTTGCCTCCTTTTTATTTATTTCATCAACTGCCGAGTCGACAGAGCTTAAAGTATGTACTATAAAATGCCATGGGAAGCAAAGCGGCTGGCGTGATATTTACCCCATAACTCATATCAACATATAGTGACGATTGGTGTATACAAATATAGTACTAGCGCCCCACATAGACAGCATCCCTCAAGGAGTCTAAAAGCGACTGGCGTGATATTTACCCCATAACTCATATAGTGACGACAGGTGTATACAAATATAGTACTAGCGCCCCACATAGACAGCATCCCTCAAGGAGTCTAAAAGCGACTGGCGTGATATTTACCCCATAACTCATATCAACATATAGTGACGATTGGTGTATACAAATATAGTACTAGCGCCCCACATAGACAGCATCCCCCAAGGAGTGTAAAATCGACTGACGTGATATTTACCCCATAACTCATATAAACATATAGTGACGATTGGTGTATACAAATAAATTGAAATATAGTACTAGCGCCCCACATAGACAGCATCCCTCAAGGAGTGTAAAAGCGACTGACGTGATATTTACCCCATAACTCATATTAACATATAGTGACGATTGGTGTATACAAATATAGTACTAGCGCCCCACATAGACAGCATCCCCCAAGGAGTGTAAAATCGACTGAATTGATATTTACCCCATAACTCATATAAACATATAGTGACGATTGGTGTATACAAATATAGTACTAGCGCCCCACATAGACAGCATCCCTCAAGGAGTCTAAAGCGGCTGGCGTGATATTTACCCCATAACTCATATAAACATATAGTGACGATTGGTGTATACAAATATAGTACTAGCTCCCCACATAGACAGCATCCCTCAAGGAGTGTAACAGCGGCTGGCGTGATATTTACCCCATAACTCATATAGTGACGATTGGTGTATACAAATATAGTACTAGCGCCCAACATAGACAGAATCCCCCAAGGAGTGTAAAATCGACTGACGTGATATTTACCCCATAACTCATATAGTGACGATTGGTGTATACAAATATAGTACTAGCGCCCCACATAGACAGCATCCCTCAAGGAGTCTAAAGCGGCTGGCGTGATATTTATCCCATAACTCATATAAACATATAGTGACGATTGGTGTATACAAATATAGTACTAGCGCCCCACATAGACAGCATCCCTCAAGGAGTGTAAAAGCGACTGGCGTGATATTTACCCCATAACTCATATAAACATATAGTGACGATTGGTGTATACAAATATAGTACTAGCGCCCCACATAGACAGCATCCCTCAAGGAGTGTAAAAGCGACTGGCGTGATATTTACCCCATAACTCATATAAACATATAGTGACGATTGGTGTATACAAATATAGTACTAGCTCCCCACATAGACAGCATCCCTCAAGGAGTGTAACAGCGGCTGGCGTGATATTTACCCCATAACTCATATAGTGACGATTGGTGTATACAAATATAGTACTAGCGCCCCACATAGACAGAATCCCCCAAGGAGTGTAAAATCGACTGACGTGATATTTACCCCATAACTCATATAGTGACGATTGGTGTATACAAATATAGTACTAGCGCCCCACATAGACAGCATCCCTCAAGGAGTGTAACAGCGACTGGCGTGATATTTACCCCATAACTCATATAAACATATAGTGACGACTGGTGTATACAAATATAATACTAGCGCCCCACATAGACAGCATCCCTCAAGGAGTGTAAAAGTGACTGGCGTGATATTTACACCATAACTCATATAAACATATAATGACGACTGGTGTATACAAATATAGTACTAGCGCCCCACGTAGACAATACCCCTCAAGGAATGTACAAGATTACATTGCTTTACTTTTTGTGCACCGAATTACTCTCTAATTTTATCTTTTCGTTCCTCTATAATGATGATGTAATTCTGTTACTGGCTTCTGTTTTTGAAATTACTTGTGATTACTACAGTATAGGGAGGTCATCATGGCCAAATGTATAAGAACGCGCGTTCTTCAACATCCGGTGTGCTGATGGCGAGATAAGGGGTTCAACCCCTACACCGGACATTCATTCATTCAGTAGCATGGCCTTTGCAGAACCTCGCTCCCGTAACAACCTTCCGGAAAACCTCTCGATCATAAACAAGATGTCCCGCGTCCCGATAAACCCATCTGGAGATCATTCGCCAGATCCTGCATCCATCTTCTCTTTGGCCTTCATCTTCCTCTCTTCCCATTATTGTTCTCTCCAAACTTTCATGACGTTTCCTTTTTTTCCGCGTTTCCATCTTGTTTCAGGATATTGCGGTCAACATCAGCATCTTTCAGCTGTATGTTGATTCCTAGGCTAGATTACGCTCATCAGCACGCCACGACGTTGTGAGCGACCGCTCCATACTCTCATAAGTCACTGGCGTGACTTGACCCGCTTCCAATTCTCGTGCCATCACGTCAACCACGAGAGTATTCGGGGTTACAGAGAAAGCTGCTAACTCCTCGGCCAGGGAGACCGGAATGACGATTCAAGTCACTAAAATATTTCAAATTTCTTTGTTTCATCGTCTTTAATAGCCAACCTTCTTCAGTATTCAGCTCTTGAAGTATGGATGCATTTGTTCATTTCTTGATCCAAGATGCGATGCGATTAGAACTCGTCTATAACATTTATATGCGCTGTTCAGCTTGTTTGTTAAGTGTCCAGGTCTCACAGGCGTATATTTCAATGGGAAAGATGTATGCTTTTAAAAATCTAATTTTTGTAGTTCTATCCGTCCCATTCCACATTTTATTCTGTTGTTTTAGTCTCTGAAGAGCAATAGATATTCGTCTTTTAATTTCTTTTATTGTGTCTCCATTGTTTGTAATCAATGACCCAAGATATTCACAATTTTCCAACACCTCCAATGTGTTTCTCATTAACACAGATTTCTTTCTCCATAGTAGTTTTATCTGTATGCATTATCTTGATTTTGCTATGTTAAGATATAAGTTGTGATTTTCACTATTCAATTGGGTTGAGGTTATTAGGTTTTCTATACCATTCTGTGTTGTAGATAGCAATACTGTGTCATTAGCATATCGATTCTCTGGTATGTCATGACCACCGATATTTAGGGCATCATATTTCACCATGATTCTCTATCATCTCTAACATTTCTCATGATATTTTCAGCATACAGGTTAAACAAATAGAGGGACAGCACACTGCCCTGACGGACTCCTTGCTTGATGTCAGACCAATATGATGTCTCACCATCTATTCTAACCGCTGCTTGTTGGTCTAGATAGAGCATTTTTATGAGTTGCACTACATGTGATGGAAAGCCCATATTCCTCATGATTTCCAAAGGTTTCTGGTGATGTACACAGTCAAATGCTTTTGAATAATCCACAAAACATGAGAATATGTTTACATTAAATCATCTGCATTTCTGTATTATTAAACGCATGTTGAGTATGTCATCTCTTGTTCCTCTTCCTTGTCTAAGCCCAGCTTGAACCACATTAATTTCTTCTTCTATTTCTTAAGAAGTCTACCCATTATGATGTTTAGTAGAATTTTACTTGCATGACTGATCAGGGCAACAGTTCTATAGCTGGTCCATAATTTCAGGTTGCTCTTTTTTGGTATTAGAATGAAGATAGTTATCTTCCAATCTTTTGGCCATATATTATATTTCCATATCTTTTTACATAATGCGTGATAGATTTGTATGTTTCCTCTCTTCCCGCTTTAATTAGTTCTGCTGGTATCTTATCACATCCAAGTGATTTACCATTCTTCAGGTTCTTTATTACCCATGCAATTTAATCTAATGAAGGTTCAGGTTCAGTCTCTGCTGTCATTGGTTCATGTATCTCATTCATATCCTCACTGTCACTCATATCATACTATCCACTGCAGCATTCTTGAGATGTTTCTAGAATTTGTTTAGTTTCTGTTAAGGTATTTCCCAGCTTGCCACAGCTACACCGGACAGTTGAACTAAAATGTTGACTCCTCGTCCTTGTCTTGGGGGCGTAAATTACAAGTACCCCTGACGTCGGAGTGGTTCGCCTAATGGCGAGGGACACTGGTAATAGGGAAAGCTAAATCACATGCAAATATCAGTCCAGTGCTACAAGAAGTGGTGTGTATGGACTACGCTTGAGTTCAAAGCGAGCGAGCGCAAAACACACACACACACACACTCTCTCTCTCTCTCTCTCTCTCTCTCTCTCTCTCTCTCTCTCTCTCTCTCTCTCTCTCTCTCTCTCAAACTCACATACTGTATACGACTTGTTACTTTAATTCCTTAATCTTATATTGTCATTATTTTATATCCTAAGGATCAGACGATATATCAATTTAAAATGTAGAGCAAATCCCTTTCAGATACAAAGAAATGCATTCACAAACACCTGCAGCAAACATGCACTATCACATACATGTTTGCGACAGAAGCATTAAAAGTGATAACTCACAGAGTGTGAATGAATCTGACACTATCTGGAACAAACTACATTAAATGTATAATGAGTTGCTTAGTACACAGAGCAAAACATCCGAAGGTTAGACACGAAACAAATAATCTAATTATCGTTGCCCGCCATTAAACGTAACTGTTTCTATGGTAACGAGTTACCTGTCCTTATCTACTTCCTTTGTGCTGAGCTCTCTAATGGAGATTTTGCTGGGCTTCACTCTAATGGCTATTAAAGTTATATAATGGCCACAGCATGTTTTTGATCATTGTTTGCGACTAATCATGTAAAAGAACACGTTCGTTACATTGGTTAATACAACAAATCCACGCTTTGAAAAAGATAAACAGTAATACAGAAATAACATCAACACTCATGGCAATTAGAATATCAAATAAACAGAACAATAGAACGTTCTGATGGTAGATCGTGTGGCTACATCATGTCGTGTATCTGTTCTTAACACATATTCTCCTCCTCCTCCTCCTCATCATCATCATCATCATCATCATCATCATCATCATCATCATCATCATTCTCACCCTCCTCCTCCTTCTTCATCTTAATACCTCTTCTTCATTCGAGTTATTCTTCGTTCTTCTTCTTCATTATTTTTCTTCGTTCTTCTTCTCTTCTTCTTCTTCTTCTTCTTCTTCTTCTTCTTCTTCTTCTTCTTCTCAATGTACCCATTTTCGGCTGGATCGACCTGGGAGCCCAGGTCAAGTTTTAACATTGACCTTTCACCCCGATACGGATCGAAACCATGACTACCATGACGGCAGGCAAGAGTCTATCCCCCATGTACCGCGACTCCTAGTGACGATATATAACCGAAACGTCAATTGTTACCTTGACTTCTAAAGGCAACATGTACTCGAAACGTTGACTGTTGCCGCGACTCCTAAAAGCAACATATAATCGAAACGTCGATTATTGCCACGACTGCTAAAGGCAACATATAATCTAAAGGAGTAACACACACTTGACTTGTTATTTTCTATTGTTATTCCTGCTGCAGCAATTACTTCTCTTATCTAGTATAAATGAAGCGTGCTGCCCTCCTCGCCCAAAGCACACAACTATCGGTGAGATTACACATTTCTAAAGAAATAGTCCACGTGATCTATCTGACACGGTGATAGTGTCACAATTGTTCTTCACATTAAGGGTCATCTGTAAGTGCCCCTAGTTTACCCTCCCTTACCTTTATTTGGTCTTGACGTGTTTACACTGTTCAATCCGTTACGCCATTTGCATTAATTAGTATACATAAGCCTGTCTCCCTGGCCTAGGTGTTAGCGACTTTCTCCGTAATCCCGTATACTCTCGTGAATAACGTGACGTGCGTAAGAATCGGTGGCGGTTCTCTCCGCGTCGGTAACTTACGGGATATGTGAGCCGGACGTTCAGAAAGCAATGGCAAACTACTGAGCGTAATCTTGCCAAGAAATCAACAATCAGCTGAAAGATGCTGATGTTGACAGCCATGTCCTGTAAAGGATATGCGAACACAAATACATAAACTATATATATATATATATATATATATATATATATATATATATATATATATATATATATATATATATATATATATATATATATATATATATTAACTACAACCCAAGGCGGTAGCGAATGTTGCTGATCAAAGCCAACAGTCAGAGACAACCCGTGGCGCTCTTTGCTAAGCCAGTTGACAAGTACTTATAACCCGTAACTGCTACCGCTCGCTTTGATTCCAAGACTATTTAAAACGAGGAATGGAATTATACCTCTCCACAGCACAAAGCCTGGGCTTTGTTGTAGAGACCATGTGTTACCCATGTAGCATGATCCCTCTCTCATCCTGTCTAGTTTACTCCAGAGGAAAAGTAACACCAATACATCTGGAACAAGACAAGCTGCTGAAGCTGCCAGATCAGCAAAGCAATGCTATATTTGTTCGCTTGCCGGATTTTCGATCCTAGACCAGTTGCAACCAAGGCTTAGGGCCATGTCTGCCCTGCCATGACATTTAGTGTTTAGATTGTATTTCCTCGCACCAGGATAAGGCTTGTGCCCTCCCAATTGCGCTCCTTCGCCCGAAGCCGTTGGCACAATGTGGGGTATTGGGTTTGGTAAGCGCCGCCCAACATTCGGCGCTAACAGAAAGCAGGTAGTACCATCTACAGTCACCCGGTAGCTCAGTCATATCTGACTAAGGCTTCTCTAAGATATATATATATCTCAGCCATTCAATCAGTCAGTTATCCAATCTTCTGTCTGTCTGTCCATTCGTCTGTATGTCTATCTGTTAGTCCATCCGTCCGCTCGCCCAACCTGTCTACCTCTACTACATACCTACCTACCTACCTACCCACCTACCTACTGTCTACCTACTTACCTATCTACCTACCTATCCTTTCTATCTATCTGCCTATCGACTTACCCGCCTTCTTAAATACTTCTGTTTTTCTTTTTGTCTGTCTGTCAGTCCGCCCGTTCTCCCTCCCTGTCGCTTGGTCAGTGGCTGTATCGGTTTGCCTGTGTGTCTTTCTATCTATTCGAGTATTTATCTATATGCCATTGTATTAGGAAACCAACATCATCCCAGGAAAGAATGCTTTCTAATAGAACGCTCAAATTCTTATTCTTATCCTCCCTCGACAGACAGACAGACAGACAGACAGACAGACAGACAGACAGACAGACAGACAGACAGACAGACAGACAGACAGACAGATAGATAGATAGACAGACAGACAGACAGATAGCTAGCTAGCTAGCTAGCTAGATAGATGGATAGATAGATAGATAGATAGATAGATAGATAGATAGATAGATAGATAGATAGATAGATAGATAGACAGACAGATAAATAGATAGATAGATAGATAGATAGATAGATAGATAGATAGATAGATAGATAGATAGATAGATAGATAGATAGATAGATAGATAGATAGATCATTCAATTAAACCCAAATCGTGGGTACCAATGTCACATTTTTAAACAACCACCATAAACAACAAACGATCAACCGTGAAGCAATAATATACGTACCCGTTCACAGAATGTGAAATCATTCAGATGAAATTGCCCTCAATGTACGCACATTGGTATATATCTTCAGATAGTTCTATAAGCACAATAATTGCATCTCAAGCTTCTTCTGTTGTAAGTTACACCCGTTCACTTAATTGTATTTATTAAAGTAGAGCGATTCAATGGTTATTTTTATCTCAAGTCAGTTTCCTTTCGCCAACTGAATCACCAACCTGGTATGACAAACAGACAGATAATAGTCCAATGTTCGCTGTATCTGCCCGCCTGACATGCGCACTGCCGGCATCGCCAACCGTTGCTACAGCTTCGTTGACAAAAAGGTCAAATAACTGTCGGAGGGTTGTCCGCGTCATATGGCAGAGGCTGGAAATGTGTTTGCTGTTGTCACGCCATCGTGTGCTTCGGTTGTTGTCTATTGTTAAACTCTTTCTGGTCCAAGTAATTGTTATATAAACCCAATCTGGCCCAGGTAATTGTTATATTAACTCCACCTAGCCAAGGTAGTTGTTATATTAACGCCATCTGGCCTAGGTAATTGTTATATTAACTCCACCTGGCCTAGGTAATTGTTATATTAACCCAATCTGGTCCAAGTAATTGTTATATTAACCCAATCTGGCCCAAGTAATTGTTATATTAACCCAATCTGGTCCAAGTAATTGTTATATTAACCCAATCTGGCCCAAGTAATTGTTATATTAATCCCCATCCTGCCCAGGCAATTGTTATATTAACTCAGACTGGGCCAGGTGATTGTTATATTGACTCCACCTGGCCAAGGTAATTGTTATATTAACTCCACCTGGCCTAGGTAATTGTTATATTAACTCTATCTGGCCCAGGTAATTGTTATATTAACCCCACCTGGCCCAGGTAATTGTTATATTAACCCAACCTGACCCAGGCAATTGTTATATTACCCCCGTCCTGCCCTGGCAATTGTTATATTAACCCAATCTGGCCCGGATAATTGTTATATTGACTCCACCTGGCCTAGGTAATTGTTATAATGACTCCAATTGGCCAAGATAATTGCTATATTAACTCCATCTGGCCTAGGTAATTGTTATATTAACTCCACCTGGCCTATATAATTGTTATATTAACTCCACCTAGCCAAGGTAATTGTTATATTAACGCCATCTGGCCTAGGTAATTGTTATATTAACTCCACCTGGCCAAGATAATTGTTATATTAACTCCATCTGGCCTAGGTAATTGTTATATTAACTCCATCTGGCCAAGGTAATTGTTATACTGACTCCACCTGGCCTGGTAATTGTTATATTAACTCCACCTGGCCTAGGTAATCGTTACATTAACCCAATCTGGCCCAGGTAATTGTTATATTCACACCATCTGGCAAAGGTAATTGTTATATTAACTCCATCTGGCCCAGGTAATTGTTATATTGACTCCATCTGGCCCAGATAATTGTTATATTAACTCCACCTGGCCAAGGTAATTGTTATATTGGCTCTTTCGGCCCCAAGCAAAGCGTAGTGTGTTATTCTCTCTTCCACGCGAACCCCAACCATGGCATGATGCACTGTTTTCCTTGTTTACTTCTGGTCAGAATCTGCTAAAGCATCATGGCTTCCCCACAACAGGCCACTTCTGCGTGTACGTTCTACAAGGTGACCACATCTAACCTCCACATTTAATGCAATAGTGATATTTTAAAGTGGTTTAAACCCCCCCCCCCCCCACCCCACCCAATCTCCACCAGGAATTTACTTTGAAACAGTGTGTGGCATAAAGATTTAACCTTTTCCTTTGTGTGTGTTAATTTGGCTTATTCTACCAGTTGATATTTAACTTTATCTGTCTTGCACAGTCATTATCTTAACATTTTCGGATTCCGACATGCATTGCTTTAAAAGTCTGAGAAAGAAAGAGTTAAGAAACACATATAATGAAATCAATGACGAATTAACATATCCTGCGTTGCTTGGTGTAGATAAACTAAATTCTTCTTAGCTTGAAAGGGCCTGAGGAGCTGGATGTTTCATTCCTGGAACATTATGGACGTAACGCCATGTCCACATTGTTGTATCTTGGGATATTTACTTGTACATAACACTATGTCCGCAGCGTATTTTGGAACATTTACTCGGACATAACGCTGAGATAACATTGTATCTTGGGACAATTACTTGGATATAACACTATGTCCACATTGTTTCTTGGGACATTTACTTGGACGTAACTCCGTGTTCATTTTGTATCTTGGGACAATTACTTGGACACAACGCCGTGTCCACATTGTATCTTGGGACATTTACTTGGACGTAACGATGTGTCCACATTGTATCTTGGGACATTTACTTGGATACAACACTATGACCACATTGTATCTTGGGACATTTACTTGGACGTAACGCTGTGTCCATGTTGTATCTTGGGACATTTACTTGGACGCTACGCTGTGTCAATGTTGTATCTTGGGAGAATTAATTGGACATAACGCTGTGTCCACATTGTATCTTGGGACATTTACTTGGACATAACGCTGTGTTCACATTGTTGTATCTTGGGACATTTACTTGGACGTAACGCTGTGTCCACATTGTTGTATCTTGGGACATTTACTTGGACGTAACGCCGTGTCCACATTGTATTTTGGGACAATTACTTGGATATAAAACTATGTCCACATTGTATCTTGGGACATTTACTTGGATATAACACTATGTCCACATAGTATCTTGGGACATTTACTTGGACGTAACATAGTGTCCATGTTATATCTTGGGACATTTAGTTGGACATAACGCTGTGTCCATGTTGTATCTTTGGACATTTACTTGGGCATAACGCTGTGTCCACATTGTATCTTGGGACATTTACTTGGACATAACGCTGTGTCCACTGTGAGGTGTTTATTAAGTAGACGAGGATGATCATAGGGTATTCCAGTGTGGCATAACGCTAACTACCATTATTCAGTTGACAAGAATGCACGCCAAAGAGAAAAAAAAAATAAAACAATTGACTAACGCAACATCAGAACTGAAACTGGAACAAGTGACAGATGACGTCAATTCTAGGAAACATTTCATCAGCCCAAATTCAGGAGATCATTGGATAAAACAGACATGTGACAATGCCTTCGCGCCAACGCCTGTATGGAATATGCTAATCGCGCACTCTTCTGCAAAACCGCGTGATGAACAGACGTGGAAGCTAGTGTGACCACAATTCCCAATAGGGACTGCAGAATGTCTAGATCCGGGGTAAGCTTTTTATTCCTTTGATTAAACTGATGACCAGATGTATCAAGTGACCAGTAAGGGTATCCAGTGTTTGTAATGTCAATTGAAATGTATTATTATCAATTAAAACCTCCGAAGTGAAAAATGCTCGACTGTAGATTCTGACGACGCCGAGCCGATTCCCGGGCAAACTGACACTCTAATACTCTCTTCGAATACGGCAATCTCTGATATTCTTAAAGATAGTTATTAACTTTAAGAAGTGCATAATAATACTACATTCTATTCTGAACAACTGTGGGAAGTGATGATTGGAAAGCAATCTTGTGCATTTCACCAGAAACACTGCTAAAAATGCTATCATTATCTACAGTTGATAAGACAGTTCGTGTGCTGGAACAAGTACCTTGTTTTAAAACAGACTTATCTATGCCTATTTACAATCTAGAAAGCTGAGAGAGAGATCAAATCTTTCCTCTCTCCTTCATCTATTGAATAAATAGGGTTTGATGGAATAAATATTTATATTTATGTCAGATTTTAATTAGATAAGGGCACGCATGAACTGCATTACATCAGAAAAGTTGCGCTTCGCGGAACTCCACCACCCGAAGTTAACTCATTACTCAACATAACTTAACAAACACAACACCACACAACTCAACACCACCCAACTCAACACTCAACCCCACAACAACAACCACAGCAACAACAGGTAATAGGAGAGGAGTTATTATACAAAGAAGAAGAAGAAGTTGGTTAATTGGGAAAACACAGAGAACCATTTATACACACTATAAGCAAAATTGAGTGACAGAAATGTTATAAATGTATGCCATTTATTTACATGCATCTTGACACCTCTTCACTCTTGTCACTGTCTTACTGTACACGTCTCACTGACCCCAGGTCCAATGAGAACTTACATACAGCGGGAACCAGTTGATACCAGGAGTACACAGTGTGATAACCTCTGACCACCCCAAATTAACCCAACACTAGATTAGAGAAACGAGGAGGGAGGGGAACTAGTTCCTACTTCAGGAATTTAGGTTTCTTCCGACCTAATTCTAGAATATTGCATTGGTAGGATTGTATATGTTTATGTGAATTTTACACAGTGATTCTTGGTGGCAACCCATTGGCAACCAGCTGGCAACCAACTGGCCAACCAACCAAACCAGACCACATAGAGAAAGAGATGAACCGCACTTAAGATGGAGGAAGACTTGGCCATGAGCATAGTATGGGAGGCCTTCAGAGAAGCTACACAGGCAGAACTGAGGTGGATCCATCAGTCGAAGAACCCAGGCTTATCCTAATCCTCCAATCGCAAGGGTACCTTTCTATTAGAAACACACAACACTGTCTCAAGAACTGATACATAAATGTATATGTATTATCTCCACACTTATCATGTACAACATTCACATGTTTACCATGTTTTTACAATTGTTGACATCACATATATTGATGCTTGTTTATTGAGGGGTTAATTTTGGTCCTATATGCATGTTTCTAATTTATCTTGTGTAAAACACAATAGAAATGTACATGACAGGCCAGAAGACACAGGCCCATTCAATAAATAATTACCTGTAACTGATTTTATGGTTCTTTGTCAGTTCAACCTATATGAGAGTCACCATCTTGTGTGTGTACACCATGTTGTAAAGATCTATTGTGATTGGTTATGTGTTTAATTGTTTAAAATCAAGTTAACTTATAAAGGAATATTAAATTGGGGAGAGAAGACTCTAGGTCTATCAACTGCTCAACATCCATGCTTTCTTAACATAAATCAGGCTGAGAGAATTCTCCAGACTTTCCTCAGATTTGATAAACAATAAAATGGGGGCTCAAGAGCTAAAAGAATCCTTGGAGAAGGGGCAGAATCCCAGTTAGTAATCATTATTCTCACCAGGGCCATAATCTATATCTCCTAGACTAAATTAATAAGACGAGGCCTGCAGATAACTCAAGGTTCATATTCTGGGGTTATTGAAGATAGAAGAGGATGGGGCCCAACTTCTTTTGTTAGAAATGGGGCATGCACTACAGTGATCTCTCACTCCCTTCAAAATATATGACACCCAGTTGGGATAGGATCTATCCTCTATAGCCTTCTTAGGAAGCCTGGAATTCCGTTCGTTTTCCCACGTGAAGATAAGTATAGATAAAGCAATTATCGTGCACACAATTTTGTAAATATAGGCTCTTTTGGAAGGTGTAGAGACCAAGGTCATTTACCACTATCTCTAATGAAGATGCATTCCTCTATGAATGAGAAAAGGGACTAGTGTGAATTTTCCCGCCCTCATGGGGTCTCCATTAGTCTATTCTTATGGTATATATATACAGTGGAGTCTGGATAAGTAGAAGTCGCAGGGGCCGAAGGAATGTGTTCTTCTTATCAGAAATTCTACTTATCCAGACTGCACTCATATTTACACTAATTTACACTAATACATGTGTACCATGCAGTAGCATTGAGTAAAATGATTGTACCACTTAGGAAACACAGGTAGTGAACATATAAATAGCAATACAAAATCAGAAATGTTGAAATGTTTAGTTTTGAAAATTTCCAAATTAATTAAAGAAAAAGCCTGTGATTTTGCTTTGCTTCTTGACTTGTGAAAAATGTCTTTACATTGCCAGTTTAAAGGCACAAAATGGTGAGACTGCATCATCTGAACATCCATTCTGCATCATGTAAATGTCAATTTTGTCAATTGATGCCAATATATCTGACTGCGATACAGGTTGTGCTTGCAGCCCACAGTCATCCTCATCATCAGAGTCAGGGCTGGAAGGGTCTGTTGATTGAATGACTGGTATACATAGCCCTATAATATCAGTGCTTGAAAGAGTGGCACTAGTAGAAACATCATTGTCAATGTTCACAAACTCCTCTGGATCAATTTTCAGCTCTTTATACAATCTAGCAAGTAATGGCCCCACTGAAATGTCAGTAACATTGCTCTCACTGCTCGCTGATGGTGTGGAATTCTCATTTACAGAGACATCTACTGCAGGTAAGAAGCCAGCCTGTCTAAAGCAGTTTGCAATAGTTGCTGGTAAAACTCTGTCCCATGAAGATTTTAACACAAGAATAGCATCAAGACGGGTTATCTTGAAATCATCACAAAGGAGGTCAGCATCCATATGACACCACAAGTTTTGACAACATTGTGGATCCATAATGAACTTTCAGATTTTGAATGATACCTTGATCACAAGGCTGAAGTGTTGATGTGGCATTAGGTGGCAGAAACAAAACCTCTGTTGCCTTCAGATTGTTAATTTTGTGTGGGCTGAACAATTGTCAACAATTAAAAGAACTTTTCTTTGTTTACACACCATTGAATAGTCAAATTCTTGTAGCCACTCATTGAACAGTTCTGATGTCATCCATGCCTTTAAATCGGCTCTGTAATTCACACACAATGTTTTCAGGCCTTTGAAACAACGAGGATTTTTAAATTTTCCAATCACAAATAAAGGCCATTTTTCACTATCATCCATATTGAAACACACAACCACTGTTATTCTTTCTTTCGATCCCCCCCCCCCCCTCTCTCCATGACACTTTTCATTTTTGAAAGAAAATGTTTTATCAGGTAGCAATCTCCAAAATAATCCAGTTTCATCAGCAGTAAATACATCCGCAGAATTATATTTAGCTAAATCAGGTCTGAGCACGTCTTCTATCCAAGAGTGAGTCCGTGCTTCGTCAACTGACTGTTTCTCTCCACAAACATTCTTGTAAGTGATGCAATGTCGTTTTTGGAAACTATCCAACCAGCCAGCACTACAATTCCAGTCTGTCTGACCTCCAAGACGCGCAAATTCTTCTGCTTTCGCAATAATTAAAGGCCCATTTACTAGTACATTTGACGATCTAATCACAGTGAACCATTTTAAAAGGACAGCATCAACAAAATCGCACGCAGGAGTTCTTCTAGCTCTCTGCCTATCACTGTCGATTTGACATTCGGAAAACAATTGTTTGCAGCGGTCTTTATGCATTAAAATGGCGGAAAGTGTCGATGTTGGAATACCAAATTCTCTAGCTATATCCACTTTCTTCTTCCCACTATGTTCAATCTCTTCCAACAGCTCAATCTTTCTTTTTAAAGTCAAAGTTTTAAGCTTTCGTCCACTAGCAGCCATTGTTGACATGTAGAAACATATTATGTGCGAGATTATTCTCCGGGCTGACTAAAAATACACATTCTTTCGCGAAACATTTTTTTATTTTTATTTATTTATTTATTCATTTCTTCTCATAACATGTCCAAATTTTTTTTTATTGTCTACGTCTAATGTCTCTAAACAGTTTACGATCTTCATTTGTTTCTTGAAGGACTTGTTAATTGGTCTTTCTGTCTGTCCATGGTATTCTTTGCATTTTCCTCAGAAGCCACATTTCTACAGCCATCAAATGTTTTTCAGCTTGACTGCTTATTGTCCAAGCTTCACATCCATATAGAAGTACAGGTTATATGTAGCACCTCAACACTCTTTTTCTCGTTTCAATTGACATCCTTTTATTGGTCAGCATGTTTGTTATCTTGCTAAAGGCTACTTTTGCCATGAAGATTCTTGTTCTAATCTCTTCAAGACATCTCCCATCAGATGTTATTACTGTTCCGAAATAATTGTACCTATATATAAAGGGCGTTCATTTGAAATCCGTTCGTGCCCCACTGCGCGTAATTGCGTACGTTAAACATGATCATGTCATAATCATGTGATAAGTATTGACCAGTGAATACAAGAGCAAGTGCTTATCGTCCCATGATGCATAGGTTCTGTTTCTGACCGTTAAGAAAATGGCCAGGTTGATCTAAAATCCGTCCAAGGAAGCTCAAAGAGTGGTGATTCAGTTTCTTTCATTTGAAGGATGTCGACCAGTGGACATTCATCGAAGAATGCAGGCAGCGTACAGTAACAATGTGTGTCGAAGACAGCAGTGACAGACTGGGCACGAATGTTTCGGAAAGGACGTCAGTTCACGACAGATCTTTGACGGCTGGGTCAAGCGCATATTGTTGCAACAGAAAAAAAAAAAAACCATCGCCAAAATTGATGCAGCAGTAGAGATGAACCGTTGTTGAAGCATACGTTCGCTAGCGAAAGAATTTGATGTGTCAATTGGGACAATTCAAACGACCGTTCGTAAGAAAATGCAATATCGGAAGGTGTGTTCACAGTGGTACCACGGATGTTGACCGGCCACCAAAAAGATGAACGCATGGGATGGTGTTTGAACCACTTGCTGCGTTACAGAGTGGAGGGTGGTGCATTTCTCTTCCGCATAGTGGCAGGCGATGAATCTTGGTGTCACCACTTTGAGCCGAACAGCAAAAGAGAGAGCATGCAATAGTGAAGCATGCTGGGTCACCAAAAGCCAAAAAAAAATTCAAGTTACAGGTTTCCGCTGGCAAGATTATGCTGAGCGCATTTATTTTACCATGAAAGGCTATTGTTGGCCGACTTTAACGAACCTGGTCTCAACATTAACTCTACCCACTACTTGCAAACACTAGACAAGCTGCAAAAAGCCATAAAAAATAAACGACCCGGCATGCTTTCTCGCGGTGTGATTTTGTTGCTCGATAATGCTCGTCCGCATGTCACAAAGATTGTGCAGGAAGCATAAGCAAGGAAGAAGTGGGAACTTTTGCAACATCCAGCCTATCCTGATTGTCACCATGTGATTTTTCATTTGTTTGGACCTCTAAAAAACGCTCTCAGGAAACAACGATTTCACACAGATACAGACGTAATGAACGCGGTAAACACTTGGTTCAGTGAGCACCCTCAATCCTTTTTTGCGGACGGCATTCGTCGCCTACCTAAGCAATGGGATGCTTGCCTGAATGCCTACGGCGACTTCTTCTGACCAACCCATGGTGCATAATTCATTCAAAATTAATGCTTTGTTTAATTCTACCACACCTGTTAAAGTTTCTTTCATGCTTTTGTAATAAAGCCATTGAAACGGGTTTCATATGAACGCCCCTAATATATAGTAAATATAGACACTAAATTAATAAAAGGATATTCTTATCTCTTGTGTCGCTGGTACCAGACATTGGGGTACTTCTAAGTGTCTACTTTCTGGATGGACCGGTTACAGGTGTGAAGCCCATGAATGAAATTCTCTCCCTTGGTGCCAATTCTTTATCAGAGGGTCTTCTCCAATGTTGCGTGATGCATGGTAAAGTTCTTCTGACCAGCTCCAACCCTGGGGTTCTCATGGGTTAAATGCTTGGAGGATGGGGGTGGTGAGGGATGCAGGGAAAATTGCTGAAATAATATTTGGGCTGGTAGGATATGGACATGATTATACTACCTATACAGCTCTCAGCAATCAAGTCTGCATGAACAGCATTCTTTTGGGTAGGCATCTAGTTACACCGCCCATCTGAGAGTTCACACAAAATACAAACTACATAAGCATTTGACAAAAATCATATGTCATCATAACAGAAAACATTTGAAGGGGAAAAGGGGACATGGGAGGGGGGCGTAGAGTGGGTCCATTCGATGGTGAGATCTCTACCCTCTTATTTCTAGATAGCATTCAGTTCATCATCTGATGCTGTAAAGTCATGATGTGATCAACTCCTGATGAAACCATGACAGTAAAAATGATAAAGTCACAAAACTGAGATCATGGTATCTGGTTGTAACAAAGTCATCAGGTTGTGAAATCAAGTTAAGTTGGCTCAAAGTCATCAATGATGTAACAGGGTCCTTTGAGACGGAGTCATGTTGTGGCAAACATGTTGGGATGAAGATAGGTTGAGATAAAGGCATGTTGTGATGAAGGTGGGTTGAGACAGATGCATGTTGTGATAGATGCATGTTTAGGCAGGTGCATGTAGTGACACCGCCTAGTAAGGCAGAGGTATGTTGAGACATATGGTTGATAAGACTGGATTTGTTGAAATGAGTGCAGGTTGAGGTAAGGTCAACATTATAACATCTCATCATCATCATCATCAAAAGGTCTGTACTGTAAGACCGGCCTTCATTCCTCTGGGTTTGGCTTGTTCTTAAATGCCTCTCATGATCATCATTCTTAATGTATTGGCCTTTTTATATCAGGGGGGAAATTCTAACCTTTCCTCCAATACCAAAAGTAATCATCATGAACCAACATCAAATGTACATCAATCCCAAATGAAAACATATTTGGTTTATGAATTTATGCTAGAGCCATTTAGATAATTATGCATTCAGCATAAGCACTGATTCGAACACAAAACCAGATTGTCCCTCCCAGGTTTTCTCCTCCGAGCAAGGGATTGAAGGCGACGTTTAAACAAAACAAAAACACCTACTGTTGCAAGAAATTTTCGTGCACACAATTCAGAAATGGACTGTTTTCTTGCCATTTTTCAGAACACAATTGGCAGGCCCCTGAACATGATAACCACACAGTCATCAACACAGTTGTGTGAGGCTGTAGTTGTGTCCAACATCTGGCGGACATTTGGGTATACGGTACAACTATCTTCCCTTATTAATGAGCATTTATTCTCATGACAAGAACATGATGAATTTACACAGCATATTCATGAAAAATGTGAACAGAAGAATTACATAATTTACATTCATAAAGGTGTGAGTCTGTGTACAGTAGTTGTAAGAGTTAGATTCTTAGTGACATTTTCTCTGCAGAAGCACCAATGCCTAGAATGTGCATTTGAAGAGTGCATGTTCATTGCAAAGAAAAAAGTGTTTATATACATATGCAGTTAGGACGTAATAGCATTTTGCAGCCTCTGGCGATAGAATGTCTAACCGAAAGGTTCTAACATGACAGGTGCAGAGCTTGGAAAAAAACATGTCGCTTGGCAACATGTCTTTCTCGAACAAGAGCAAAGATTTTGGTCATCTTTAAGCATCCTAATCTTCACACTGACACTATTATACATACAAATCGTATTACCTTATCCTCATGGATTGTCTTAGCACATATTCATGTTCAAGCTTTTCTGAGGAGGCCCAGAACACCGGCTACTATTGGCTCCCAACCAAAAATTCTGGTGGTCGTCTTGATAGTTTTGCGTGGACTGATTGCTTTTCACCGCCATTTATGCTCGGGGGGGGGGGGGGGGACGGCGGGGGGGGGGGGGTCTGGCGTGTATTGCAGTCCTTGCTTTAGCCAATCATATTTCGTTCATTCAAATCGCTCGCTCATTCGTACTTAGTTTAAAATGGCTGATGAAATCCTGTCCTCTAGATTGTTCCTTATTCGTCAGTGTGATGAATTTTCGTGAAGTAACTAGGAAATATATCAAATCCATATTGTATCTTGGGACATTTACTTGGGCATAACGCTGTGTTCACATAGTATTTTAGAACATTTATTTAGGTATAACTATGTCCACGTTGTATCTTGGGACATTTACTTGGACATAATAGTGTGCCCACATTATATCTTGGGACATTTACTTGGACATAACACTGTGTCTATGTTGTATCTTGGGACATTTACTCGGACATAACGATGTGTCAATACTGTGTCTTGTGACATTTATATGGACATACTGCTTATTGTGTGATGTTAAATGCAAGTCATATCTAACTAGAGTATGTCCTCAATTATTTTATGTGGTTGTTTCCACTCATGTCTACATGTTATACTTTACCCATTATATTCTGTGGTTGCTTTAACTCATGTCTATCTGTTGTACTTTACCAGTTATATTATGTGGTTCTTTCCACTCATATCTAAACATTGTACTTCATCCATCACTGTTCACTCATATCTAAACATTGTACTTCATCCATCACTGTTCACTCATATCTAAACATTACTCTTCATCCATCACTGTTCACTCATATCTAAACATTGTACTTCATCCATCACTGTTCACTCATATCTAAACATTGTACTTCATCCATCACTGTTCACTCATATCTAAACATTGTACTTCATCCATCACTGTTCACTCATATCTAAACATTGTACTTCATCCATCACTGTTCACTCATATCTAAACATTGTACTTCATCCATCACTGTTCACTCATATCTAAACATTGTACTTCATCCATCACTGTTCACTCATATCTAAACATTACTCTTCATCCATCACTGTTCACTCATATCTAAACATTGTACTTCATCCATCACTGTTCACTCATATCTAAACATTGTACTTCATCCATCACTGTTCACTCATATCTAAACATTGTACTTCATCCATCACTGTTCACTCATATCTAAACATTGTACTTCATCCATCACTGTTCACTCATATCTAAACATTGTACTTCATCCATCACTGTTCACTCATATCTAAACATTACTCTTCATCCATTATTTTATTAACGTGCTTGCAGTCGTATTTAAATACTTATACTCCATCCTTTATTTGTCGTTTGCTGTTGTGTCTAGTACCATATTCAAGGTCCCACAATCGAAAAGAACCACCGTGTGGCAGTAACAAGCACGTTCGCCAAAATTATCATCATTATGTGCCACGGCGATTAGTGTGGGCGGACATGTTTCGCCATCTCACACGATCACCAGAGTCGTGAATAAGATATGTGGTCTTGTCTCCACCAAAGCACGTGGCCAAGCTATCCAGGTATTTACTTCTCTGCTTTCCTCTTGTTCTCTTCCCCTCAATCTTGCCAGTTGTCACCAAGTTCTCCAATTTAGTTTTTCTCATAACGTGTAAAATAATTGTGACTGTCTACGTCTAATTTCTCTAATCAGGTGGCGGTTTTTATTTGTTTCTTGTAGGACTTAGTCATTGGTTTTTCTGTCTGTCCATGGCATGCTTTGCATTTTTCTCAGAAACTACATTTCCACAGCCATTAGATGTTTTTCAGCTTGTCTGCTCATTGTCCACGCTTCACATCCGTACAAGATAATAGCCTCGGCGATTCTGATTTCAAATCTTCACCGAGTGGGATGTGTTCGTGACCACGTAGCCACGGGTTCTACTCGGTTCCACAAACAAAGCATGAAAACGTTTTCAGGGACGTATGACATCGGGTATGTTAATGACCACAACATTTCACATGATCACTAGAGTTATGTATCAGCTCTGTGTTCTTGTCTCGACCATACCACGTGATCTCGACCTAATCCTGTGCGGGATGTTGGTTTGTTGAGACTCCTGTCTGTTCTATTTTTCACACGGCAGTAAGGAGCATTTTATGTGATATTCACTGCACAGGAACGGAGCATGATATGGCGACCCTTTGCCGTGAAGTTGGAACCGAGACTAACGACTAAATAACTAATGTTCACATCATCCGTTGTTTGGTAAGAACGTATGAGCCAAGCAAAATTATATTCCTTATAATCCACTAAGCTGTGGAAGTCGGATGATATGCTTTTATCAATTACCACAACTTGTTGCTTTGGACATCGGGTCGTAGTCCTTTGTCAAAGAAATACATAAAATCCCAGCCAGTCAATATCTAAATTGCTGAATCATAACCTGCTGACATCCTAATTTGCCTCCCCGCAGATTTCAAATTCCAGCAGAAGTGTTGCACACCTCGCTGAGTTTTATGTTTATAGAGGAGAGTGAGAGCTCTGTAGTTTAGTGCTCGTGGGATAACGTTGTGGGTGGGTTCGGGAGACAAGTCTGCACATTGACCTGGCTGTGATAGATGCAAGTCTTAGACGTCCTGTACATCCATGCATTAGACTACAGTTTTGAGACTCAAAATTTTCCAGAGGATTCACAGCCACTAACAATCAACCGACCGATCTACTGACCGACCGACCGACCCACCAGCCAGACACTTACGACATGCATGATAGGTTCTTGTGTTTCTATTGTTTGCTTCCAATACGCTCACCTATGCACAGGCATGGGAATGATTTGCATTATCAAAACAAATTTACCCCCTTTGTCCCAAGAAAACACCAATGTTATTACAAACAACACAACAACCACAAATTGGGTCTACTTCCCTGGACCCACCTTACATAATTAAGGCAAATAATGATCTAAGTACATAGAAACCAACATATAAAACAGTTGTTTCTGACACCCTTTACAATTCTCATATTTTAAAAATAATGAGTTGGTGTTAAAATACTATACCATAACCTTCATTGAAAAAAAAGCTACTGACCTGTTACATCCATGGCATAGAAAAAACACATATAAAAAGCAGTTATTACTAATAATTAAACTAATTAATTATAGTATTCCTTTAGGCGTTGCGGGAGGGTATTCTTCTCCAGTGCGAAGCAGTTAATGTCCATAATTATCCGGGACAGAAATAAAATACTCACAGTCATGTTCTAATGTCCACTGAAGTTTCTGCTGAATAATTATAATCCATATTAGGAAATAAATTCACCACCTATCCCCTCCATTGGGGCTGAATTCACGAGTCTTCTGATGCAAATGGCTCGGTGCCTTTGTGAAGATTTTGGGGCCTCAGGTTGGTCATACTTCAGGAGTTCCACTTAAGCTCTGCAGAAGGTAATTCCTTTTATCATCAGGTCTGATGAAAAGTCGACGTCCATTCAGCTTTTCGGCTCTATCCGAATCCCAAATTGGCTCACACAGAGGTTTCATCCACCTAGTCACCAGTCTATAACCTATTCCACAGTTGATGGCATGTTGGCTGACATGGGACCAGCACAGAGTTCTGATTCAGTATTTCCTTTCAGAAGTGCCAACAGACTTCTGCACATCCTTTTCAGTTTGCGTCCAACTAGATAGAAAATGCAGACAAGAAGATCCGGCTGCTGTTGAGGCTGAAGTACAAGCGTTGATTTTCGAGAATTCGCTAGACGGTGACGCGGTCATCTACACAGATGGGTTGGTCGTCCGACATGTGAGAAGCTCATGGGCCTTTACAGCTCGGACCGGAGGGAGAATTGTGAAGGAGGACTCTGGTGCTTTCACTGAAACCACAAGTAGCCTGACCATGGAAGTCATGGCAGTAAGTAAAGCAATAACATGGCTCGAGACACAGACATTCACTAGGGCTTGTTTCCTTAGCGACTCAATGAACATGATCAAGAGGATAGAGGAGGGATAGATCCGAAGAGAATGGTTGCTGCCTCTGGAGCGGTCTCGGCTGGCAAAGATTAGTTTCATCTTCGTGCCAGGGCATGCGGGGGTACAAGGAAATGAGCGGGCTGGCAAGCTCGCAGGTGAGGCTACTGTGGAGGGCGGACGCGCCATGGACCAGGCTGACATTCTGAATGCTCTACGAGAAGTAAGACTTTTGCGAGAACCAAGTGATGACTGTGAATCTACAACAATGGCCAGACTGCTAGAGCAGCAAATTAAAAAAAAGGGGTGGCCAAGCAAGAACACTACTCAGGAAGCCAAAGAAGATTGATAAACCAACACAGAACTGGCGTCGTTAGCCGCTACACGCTGCGGGATTTGCTGAGGAGGGGATCCGAGCACTTATGGACTGAATGGTTCGATGTGCAACGAGGATGATCTGTCGACTAACTAACTAACTAAGTGTAGACATACAATGCTGCTTGTCATTTATTTGGTTCATCTGGAAATATTTCCAGGATTTATCTGCTGCATGGACCTGAAGAATATTACTTTCAACACATAACCAGGGTTGCAAGCAATCAGATGCTTCCTTTGGTTGCAGGCGTAAAGGCATTTACTCCGCTAGCTGCTTTCATATGGTCTTTTTGATGGTATTCAAGTCTGAGATCTCAAGTGGATCTTGCTCTTTTCCAGGTGTTTCAGATTTTGGAACCTTGAGGTAATCTGGTGTAGTTATGTTTCAGAGTATCTTAAGTTGGTACCTTGGTTGTACTGGCTTATGGTGTTTTAGTGTCTCTTCCCATTTGTTTGAGTTGGTGTTCATATCAAGAACTCGGTGTGGAGTGTCTGGTACCTTATGTTTGACTTTTGCTGCTGTGAGACTTTCTTTTGAAGACCTATCCATTGTTGGATATCAACTTGGTAATCCAACCGACAGTTGAAGGGTTCTCACTGTTGTTAGTTTTAGTAACTGGTAGGAGTTGCCTATAGTTTCACTGATGTTGCTGAGTGCTGCGGCTTCAGGTGGTACTTCTCAGAAGTAAAGCAGACGATATACCGTTGTTAGTTACTCTGTTGATCTTCATCTTTGTAGATTATTAGATCCTGAAGTCCATCCTAGATATTCTTACTGAAGTAGGACTTCATCAGCAACGTTGTCAGTTGTCTTCGAATTGGCCTTTTGCTGGCTTTTGCAGCTAATGAGTGCAGCAGTACACATTGAGGTATTGGTCCAGTCCAGGTTTAGGACAGGTTGCCATTTTCACTTTCTCTTGGCTGTTTACCCAGTTTCCAGTTGATAGTGAGGCAATGCAGTCCCACCAAATCCAACCACCACTTGCGTTTCTTCTATAGAAAAGGATGACAAAGAATATAACCGAGCATTAACCTACTGTGATGTGTTTACATTTCATAACACATTTACAAACAAAAAGGGGAAAGAGATAGGAGTGGGTTTCTCAGTTCCCTGTCACTCGTTGCTTGTTGTAGAGCTTTTCTAGCTCTGATAGTGAGTGAGATATCTTTTCACTCTATGTTTCTTCAGTTGTTACTGTGACTATTAGATGAGTGAAGCCATCCTTTTTATCCAACACTTTGCTAGTGCATTTGTCATACCTTGAAGAGAATAGTCCAGAAATAGGCTCTTTTGTTTCCAATTCCTCGTCTCCATTCCTTCGCTATAATCAGCATTAGACCAAGGCTAATGACCATACGGTTCACCTTTTCTTGTGTACTGACATGCACAAGAATTCTTACATTAACATCCTCTAATCCCCAGGGGCAACATTAAAATGTATATTCCCACAGTAAAGAGTAACAATCAGGACCAGAGTAACATTCTCATAACAGAGAAAACAAACATACATTTCTCTGATATTAAGTACATGATAATCATACATAATAATTAATCATAATGATGATGCAAGGAGCCTAGGTTTTTTGGATTTCCTCTGGGGTTAATCCATAAACTAAAATATACATTGTTTTCCCCCACTGCTTACAGCAACATGAGGATAGTGGCCGCTGTGATATATTTTGCCAATTACTGCTATTATTCGGAGTGTATTTATCAGAATAACTTATGCCGCATGGTCCAGTCTTCTGAATATTGCAAGCTATTTATTCACACCGATCTTCGCTTCTGTTCCTACCACAGTGAGGTGATGCGGTTGAAGGCACATCCTATCCGAACATTCATTTATATCATGCGTTTGCTTTCTTTGTTCTTGAATTTATTTTCTCAAACATGGTAATTCCCTAGCACTATTTTATGAAATGATTACATGTCTATCACTCATATAGTGTGGTTCCTAATCTGTTAACAAAAAGATTGTACCCAGATGTAGCACGATAGTTTTAAGTTACAGATTAGGATTTTAGCAGAAACAAGTTCTCTACTATGAAGTATGTTCATACAATGTGTAATCAAAAGTCTGCTTCCACATGGAGAAATTGTATCTTTGAAAATGTCTTTTAGAGTTCAATCTCTATAGTACATAGATTATTTGCAGATTTCTAAGCATAGATAGTGAGATATAGTTCACAATGCATAGAAGTTATTTAACCATAGGAATATGAAATTAACAGACACGAGTTCTCTACTGTGAAGTATGAATCAGGAGTCTGCTCCTACATTGAGAAAATTTCTAGAATGTGTTCCTGACATGAGTTTGATACTCTACAGTACACATAATATTTATAGGTTATAAGCATTGCTAATGAGATATAGGTTCACAATGCCTATAAAAGATTTTAACATAGGGATTTGAAATCGTACAGCATAGGAAAAATTACAGCGTGGCACCCACATGGCGCTCAGTAGTAACAACATTCAGACTGGTTTACAAGAATTGTTGATTTATCATTCTAACTAATTCTTAATTAAACACAATGGTATATGTACTTTATCAAAATACATGAATACATATTAATAATGTAGATTTTAACATACCAATGGCTGCAGAGAATGTTGGTTTTAGGGCAAAATTGCCTTTCCCCCCACGGGGAAAAGCCGACGTCTGTCTTTTGTGTTCTCTTCCACAGAAATGGCCACTCTCGTGCCTTTGTCTTAACAGATTGACCACGGTTGGCCAGGTACGTCAAAAACTAAGGCCAAATAAATTAAGCTACCCTACGGGTTAGTTTTTCTCTGTTTTCTTTTCCCGAAAGTAAGGTACTTAAACAGTAATTATTTGGGATTAGTATTTTTTTTAAAGGGCATCTATAGACGGATGTTAGTAGAGACGTTTTTGTATGCCACAACCACCACGTTAATGCAGAAAATATCGCAGCATGAGAAAGCAGACATCAAGCTTCCCCACGGCATATCAGTGGAAGCCATGGGACACCGCACGATCAAACTATGGGTCATCAAGCGAGTTAAGACGCATCTCACCAACGATCCGATTAGGGAGAGACTGAACTCGACTCTAAATATTACCAGTGCTGAGAGGATCAGCGGCATGAACAACACACCCTCCACAGTCGCCATCATCACAACGGAGGACCGAGTGATCCCTCAAACAGTCATATGGGACATAAGAGAACAAACACCAGAGCACTACATATCCAGAGTGCTGCAGTACTCCATGTGCCAGAAGTTTTGGCACACCCATGTCACGTGCAAAAGTGAGGTGTAGGTATGCAGATACTGTTCTGAGTCCCACCTTTACAGCCAGTGCCCACAAGCAAAGATTGACACGGACTTCAGAAGACCTAAACCAAACAGAAAGTGCGCCAACTGCCTCGGCAATCACGGCGCCAGATACCTCGGCTGTCCCTGCCACCAAGACAGTAAGGAAGTTATGAAGATAGCCATCAAATCCAATCTAGCGTATAAAGAGGTTAGGAGGCAGTACGAGGCGACCACCCGACTTACTAAAAGCGACAAAGCGCAACTGGAAGGCCAACTGAAGGACCTGAGATCCAAGGTCACCAGCATCGATGAACAGCGAGACAAGACACAAGAAACGCAAATAACAGCCGTTCAGCGCATCCTGGACGAACTAAAGAGAGTGTTGCAGATGATTGAGCAGGATGTCGCTCGAATGGCTGCAATAAAAGCTGAGACAGAAAAGACTGACAAAAAATACAAGAAGAAAAAGAAAAGATTAAACAGCTTAAGTCAAAGAACGAGACATTATGAGCAGAAGATACCAAGTCACAGACAGAAGAGAAAGAACCAGACAAGGAAATAGAAGTGGCAGATTTCCTAACAGATAGCGACCAAGAATGGACGGGTGCCAGGGGAAGAGCAAGAACAAGATACCAAACCATCCATGACACAAGGTACCAAAGAACACCCAAAAGACACGAAAACAGACCACCAAGATCAAGACACGTCTGGAGGAAGGATGACGACTGGTAATCATCCCTGAAAGAAACGACACCATAAGACGGGGGCGGGTACACAATTACACAAGGCCTTAACAAGTGTGCGACTCTGTCCAGACAAGTAAAACCACAAGGATGAAACAAACACAACTGCAGCCATTCAAACGTTTTCAAGGAAGCAGATATAAGCATCTCCTTTTACGAAAGAAGAAGAACGAGATACAACATAATGACCCAGACTATAACGAAATAGATACAGTCGACGGTTGAACGGTGCCATTTCTTCTCAATAATTGAAATTGGAATGGGAAATCTATATCATTTAACCGCCTTTATCCGCTTCCTAACTTATTTATTAGCATTTATGTAATTTTTCTGGGTGATAAAAACCTACATTATTTAAATAATTTGTGGAGACAATAATGTAATCGTGAAAATAATAACATTACTTCAGTTACTTCCCCTTTGTAAGAGTAAACCTGTACATATACAGAACAACGTACGCGACATTCAGTATTTCTATTACATTCCTAATGAAAAAGGCCATATTTTCACGCCATAAAAACGTATTGGATTTATGATTCTACCTTATATTTTTAAACAACCCACTCTCAATTCGGTGATGAAGTCAATATTATTCATCGCCTGTATTTTCAAGAACTCTAGAGGACATCTTTTTTTTTTTTTTTTGGGTGAATTACAGATGGGTAAAATATTTCGATGTCTTGCCTCTAGTACGGCACAAAGATGTTTGTAAGCGGGACATGATTGATACAAGCATTGATATTGCATTTTGGGAGCAAGTCGCTGCTGATCGCGTTGCACAGATGGCAAAGAACTGAAATGGAAACAAGACAAAGGAGATAGGTCACAAACACTGAGTGTGTGAGACTGTGAGACATCAGATGGTGCGCAATGGTGAAATGACCATGTGTTCACACGCATCCATTGTGGAAGAACATGTATCATGCGATTGGTCTGTTCAATCACATTCCCTACCTCCATTGGCTGTAGTTATTATGCCTGTTTTGAAGCACAGTGTAAAAAACTTTCGTCGGTCAAGACGCCAAAGTGTATGTCAGTGTATTTACAAATATAATCTACGTGACTTCCCTTGGTGACTTGTTACAAATGTAATCTACGTGACTTCCCTTGGTGACTTGTTACAAATGTAATCTATGTAACTTCCCTTGGTGACTTGTTACAAATGTAATCTACGTGACTTCCCTTGGTGACTTGTTACAAATGTAATCTACGTGACTTCCCTTGGTGACTTATTACAAATGTAATCTACGTGACTTCCCTTGGTGACTTGTTACAAATGTAATCTACGTGACTTCCCTTTGTGACTTGTTACTAATGTATTCTACGTGACTTCCCTTGGCGACTTGTTACTAATGTAATCTACGTGATTGCCCTTGGTGTTTTCCTAATTTGACTGGCATTTCACTGTTATATTATCGCTTGCTAGTTGTCGTTGGTTGATAAAACTCTGGAGGCCTTAACTAAGTCGGTCTGACGTTTTGATATTCAGGATGTTGATAGCCCTGGAAAGGACTTGCATCTATGGGAACGACCGAAAGAACGAACGAACGAACGAACGAACGAACGAATGAATTAACTTTATTTTGAAAGGGTAACAAATTGGGCACGAAGGCCCGTGTTACATTCGGCTCCTTCAATCACTCATCTTTCATTCACCAATTGTGCATGTGACATTCACATAGAGATTGAGATGATTGGAATGAGATTGGTGTAGAGACATTCCTCTCCAGCTTCTCCACGCTGACTGTATTGCAGAGCCCTCCTTCCCCTCTTCAAGCCTTGAATGCAGCGGGGTGTGCAAGACCGGTGCTGGAGCTTCTCATCTGGGAAGAGACATATTAGTTTGTAACCAGGTCAACGATTCGGCACAGAACAAATGAAGTGGCTGGGGTCAGGCCTATGTTGGTACTGGGATCAGGCTTATGTTGGTACTGGGATCAGGCTTATGTTGGTACTGGGATCAGGCTTATGTTGGTACTGGGATCAGGCTTATGTTGGTACTGGGATCAGGCTTATGTTGGTACTGGGATCAGGCTTATGTTGGTACTGGGGAGGCCTATGTTGGTACTGGGGAGGCCTATGTTGGTACTGGGGAGGCCTATGTTGGTACTGGGGTCAGGCCTATGTTGGTACTGGGATCAGGCTTATGTTGGTACTGGGATCAGGCTTATGTTGGTACTGGGATCAGGCTTATGTTGGTACTGGGGTCAGACCTATGTTGGTACTGGGATCAGGCTTATGTTGGTACTGGGGAGGCCTATGTTGGTACTGGGGAGGCCTATGTTGGTACTGGGGAGGCCTATGTTGGTACTGGGGAGGCCTATGTTGGTACTGGGGATGCCTATGTTGGTACTGGGGAGGCCTATGTTGGTACAGGGGAGGCCTATGTTGGTACTGGGGAGGCCTATGTTGGTACTGGGGAGGCCTATGTTGGTACTGGGGTCAGGCATATGTTGGTACTAGGGATGCCTATGTTGGTACTGGGGTCAGGCATATGTTTGTACTGGGGATGCCTATGTTGGTACAGGGGTCAGGCTTATGTTGGTACTGGGGTCAGGCATGTGTTGGTACTTGGGTCAGGCCTATGTTGGTACTGTGGTCAGATCTATGTTGGTACTGGGGTCAGGCCTGTGTTGGTTCTGAGGTCAGGCCTACGTTGGTACTGTGCCCTACACGGAACTTTAGGTATTTCATTGTAGGCATGCATTGTGTCTGTCATAGTGGAAGAATCGGTAATCATAGGACTCCGACCACTTCATGTCCTCAGCATCGTACAAGTGTGGAAACTCTACATCCTGTTTATTCTTTAATGTTATCTATTCAGGATTTTCTCTGTATTTCTCTTCCCCGTTTACCCCCAAATGTACCCTTCAGTTTTACCTTTGATTGCCAAATTGTTGTCTTAGCTAGCGGTGAAATTCAGGACGAAATCTCAATCTCCGATCAATTTCTTCAGCGGCATGATCACGACATTAACCTCTGACAACAAAATCAAACTCTGGGTCTTCTTGCGGCAGCAGCGTTTACGGCGATTAGGCGCAGGAAAAAAAAAAGACAAAGAGAAAGCTGACAACTGAAGCAAGAATAAGAGTGTAAAAGGGATATGAGGAACCTATCCTCTTATATGCATGTGAAACATGGACATTCAGCAGGCACGCTAATAAAACATCTAAAGTAATGATAATGTGGTCTGTGAGGAGACAGCAACGAATATCACAAACGAACAGAAAAACCAACACGAAACAGTCCTTTGAGAAAGAAATGACAACTGCGAACTGATTACAGACATTAGAATTTGATTTTTTGGCACACTCTATGAGAAGTTATTAACTTGAAAACTGCGTGGCAACCAGCAAACTTGATGGGAAAAGAACATAGTGAAGACAAAGGGATACATACCTGATTGGCATGGTCATCGGAAATAATCGGGACAAAGACACACACCTGATACAAAACTGGTGATCCTGTGAGATGGCGAATTATGACCGTCAACGCCTATCGACATGGTACAGGATGACGATGACAATTGGATATACTTGTTACAATACTCGAAGAGGAAACGGAAACTATATAGCAACTCATACCCACTAGGGACGCAGAGGTGTTTCCAAGGCACCAGGGCCGGGTTATATACTGGCCAAGACCTATTGACGCGTCCTCGCCGAGCGTCCTGGGCAACAGGTCCCTTTGGGGTCCTGGCTGAAGTCAATAGGATCGTTGATTCCTCCGAAGTCGGAGAGTGTCTGCCTGTACGGCGAGGAACCACCAGTCTGCACACCAATAAGCCAGACATGGGACAACGGATACTCACGCAAACCTGAGGTCCTGTATGACATCACACTGATGTTGGACAACAGGATGCCTTCATCCGACATACAGGACTTTGCGTTGGAGCTCAAGCCAATGAACACAAGCAAGCAAGCAAGCATACCCACTAAAATACTATAAGGGAAAGTACATTTCGAGAAACTATGGGCTTTCGTTATGTTCAGTCAGCGAATCGGCAGAATTCTCTGAAATCACCTAGAGAGAGCTTTGAGGTGAGTTGAGTTGAGCTAATAAACGACACCACTGCACTCAGGACATTCCCACACTCACTCCGTCCCCCGTTCAACAGTCAGCGAAGAGTTATACTGTACTGCTAATGGTTCCAAACGCCATCTGATTGATAGTTCTCCTGGTCTTCCCTCTCAATTTTGAGATCCATCCCGAGCCTCCGCCGATCCCCCGCCATATCATTTTCTCCACATAGGGTTGTTCAGTCTGTTCCGCCGCTTTCTCCACGTAGTCCCACAGACGCATTCATGTTGTTGGAACCAGCAATGTTACAGATGTCTCAGTGCGAAGTTTTCAGCATGTCCTTTACTGAACGTCGCAATCAACCCCTTCATTTCTTTTTGCTGTTTGTGGTTTTCCGGGCAATTATACGTTCTGTAATTTGTCATTAACCAGCACTGTAGGTTTGTGGATAGTGGGAGGCGCAGTTTCAAACTTCCCCATCATGCTGAGTCGAGGGTTCGAAATCAGATTTAGAAGCAGATCGATTTGCGCTGATTTATGTGATATGAGTCGTCGGCCGTTTTTAAATCTATGGCAAGCTACTGAACTAACATTACCTAGTAAATCTCAAACAGCCAGTAAATAATGGGATTCGTTGCAACGACCTGTAAAGGACATGCAAGTGACTATTTGAGTTTACCATGGCTTTCTGAGCGGCTCACGCTCATACCATTGTGAAAATCAACGAAAAGCGGTCTGTTTCCAAATCCCCTGCTGCTGACTTCCAATCCGGTACGACGGGATTGTGAAATTGCGTTCACTAACCCTAAGCCTCATATGCCGACGCAATAATGAAAAAAAAAAAAAAACAAATTAAAATAATATTGATCCTTTGAGGAGCGGCTGGCCGAGTGGCTAGAGCGCCGGACTCTCGTT
The DNA here is from genome assembly GCA_963921405.1 of Cepaea hortensis. NCBI lineage: Eukaryota > Metazoa > Mollusca > Gastropoda > Stylommatophora > Helicidae > Cepaea > Cepaea hortensis. The sequence continues at coordinate 43,832,614 of OY992887.1, read as the reverse complement.
CGGGAGACCCGGGTTCGATCCCTCGGTAAGGTGTGGGATTTTTTTCTGTCGGGGGCAAAAAGAAAATCCTAACCTGCACAGTTCGCAGCGACTGCACTAACCAGGCGGCCTTATTTCCTCAGGCTCAAAGACCCCTCTGCCATACACCGCGAAGTACTATCTTGGCAGTAAATGACAGTTTTATTGATCCTTTAAAAGATCCCACTTTCAAAGCATGCTGTTTTGTGTGACCGTGTTTATATCGCCTGTCATAAACACACCTTCTCCACGGCAGTGATGTGTCCTGTTACAGGGATTACAACTTTCAGTTAAATAGGAATGTTGTCCTAGCCGGGTAGCGTGGTTATTAGTGCATTTGCTTTTCAAGGCCAGGGTTCAATAACCAACAATGACAAACAATTTTCCCACCTTGCAGCTCTGAGTCTACCTTAGAGCCCTGGGGTCTCTCTTGCAGCTCTGAGTCTACCTTACAGCCTTGGGGTCTCTCTTGCAGCTCTGAGTCTACCTTACAGCCCTGGGGTCTCTCTTGCAGCTCTGAGTCTACCTTACAGCCCTGGGGTCTCTCTTGCAGCTCTGAGTCTACCTTACAGCCCTGGGGTCTCTCTTGCAGCTCTGAGTCTACCTTACAGCCCTGGGGTCTCTCTTGCAGCTCTGAGTCTACCTTACAGCCCTGGGGTCTCTCTTGCAGCTCTGAGTCTACCTTACAGCCCTGGGGTCTCTCTTGCAGCTCTGAGTCTACCTTACAGCCCTGGGGTCTCTCTTGCAGCTATGAGTCTACCTTACAGCCTTAGGGTCTCTCTTGCAGCTCTGGGGTCTACCTTACAGCCTTGGGGTCTCTCTTGCAGCTCTGAGTCTACCTTACAGCCTTGGGGTCTCTCTTGCAGCTCGGGGATCTACCTTGCAGCTCTGGGGACTACCTTGCAACCCTGGTGTCTATCTAAGCTCACAAAATGGGCGATGCGTTGAGTAAAGAACCAACATCACACTCTAACAATAGTATATGCTATGGGAATGCCCCACACATCACACTCCAATAATTGTATCTGCTATGGGAATGCTCCACACATCACACTCCAATAATTGTATCTGCTATGGGAATGCCCCACACATCACACTCCAATAATTGTATCTGCTATGGGAATGCCCCACACATCACACTCCAATAATTGTATCTGCTATGGGAATGCTCCACACATCACACTCCAATAATTGTATCTGCTATGGGAATGCCCTACACATCACACTCCAATAATTGTATCTGCTATGGGAATGCCCTACACATTACACTCCAATAATTGTATCTGCTATGGGAATGCCCTACACATCACACTCCAATAATAGTATATGCTATGGGAATGCCCTACACATTACACTCTAATAATAGTATCTGCTATGGGAATGCCCCACACATCACACTCTAATAATAGTATCCGATATGATAATTCTATCAAATGAAGAACATGTTGTGCAATAAGTTACTGTCCTTGAAAGTTAGAAAAATAGTTCTTGCATGTTACGTAGAACCAGTATTAAAATACGGCTGTTAATCCTGGACAATTAGTAAACAGGAAAGTGTGTGTGGGGGGGGGGGGGGGGGGGAAGAGAGATCTCCGAATGCTGAAAATTCAATATACAACCAAAATGAGCAATCATGGCGGTTTAAGGGAAATTGAGTCGCAAAGACAACGTATTACAAACATCAGAAAGAGGCAGTCATCGTTTTTTGGCCGCGTTATGAGAAGACAAAAACTGGAACATGTGACATCCGGAACGATTTCCGGAAAGAGAGATAGAGGAAGACAGCGTGAGGAGATTCTTGAGAGTCTTGTTTCATGGCACAGAAGGGAATCAAAACACGAATTGATCCATGACGTCGGAGATCGTAATTTGTGGAGAAGCATGAAAGCCAACGTCAGCCGACATGGCACTGGACGATGATAATGACAATGTCTTACAACAACTGAAGCTGTTTTCTTCCTCCTCGTTTTGCAATAATAATTTTAAAAAAACACATATCAGGTTGTAGTCGGCGCGCTAGCGAAGTTGATAGCGAACTGCGCTGTTAATGCCAGGAGCACATTCGGGCGCAGGTTCCAAGACTGAGCTTGCTAAAGTAAATGTAAGATTGGCAGTCTATACCCACTCCCCCCCCCCCTTTCCCTGCTCCCAAATCTACAACATGCGATGGCGCAATCATATCACAGACCTATTGCAGGAAATTACTTCGGAACAGTGTATTTATGATTGTATATAAGATTGTATCCTTTTAGTGGGAAGCTAATATTTGCTTTTCAGTCGACACCTCCGACTTTGCACCTCCGACTTTGCGCCTCCGACTTTGTTCCTCCGACTTTGTTCCTCCGACTTTGTGGCTCCGACTTTGTGATTCTGACTTTGCACCTCCGACTTTGCACTTTCGACTTTACACCTCCGACTTTGCATCTTCGACTTTACACCTCCCACTTTGTGCCTCCGACTTTGTGCCTCAGACTGTGTGCCTCCGACTGTGTGCCTCTGACTTTGGGTTTCCGACTTTGCACCTCCGACTTTGTACTTTCTACTTTGAAACCTCTGACTTTGCACCTCCTACTTTGTACCTCCTACTTTGTACCTCCTACTTTGTACCTCCCACTTTGTACCTTCTGCTTTGCACCTCCGACTGTGTACCTCCTACTTTGTATCCCCTACTTTGTGTCACCTACTTTGTACCTCCTACTTTCTGTCACCTACTTTTTACATCCTACTTTGTGCCTCCTACTTTGTACCTCCTACTTTACACCTCCTACTTTGCACCTCCTACTTTACACCTCCTACTTTGTACCTCCTACTTTGTGCCTCCAAATTTGTACCTCCTACTTTGTACATCCTACTTTGTGTCACCTACTTTTTTACCTCCTACTTTGTGCCTCCTACTTTGTACCTCCTACTTTATACCTCCTACTCTACACCTCTACTTTGCACCTCCTACTTTGTACCTCCTACTTTGTGTCACCTATTTTTACCTCCTACTTTGCACCTCCTACTTTGCACCTCCTACTTTGCACCTCCTACTTTGTGTCACCTACTTTGACCTCCTACTTTGCACCTCCTACTTTGCACCTCCTACGTTGCACCTCCTACTTTGCACCTCCTACTTTGCACATCCGACTTTCATCTCCGACTTTGCACCTCCGAATTTTGCATGTTTTTTTACGGAAGGGGGTACCGGTTGAATTAGCTCTTGTTCAGTTCAGCTCAGTTCAGCTGAGACGAATGGCCCCGTTCAAGCGTCGACTATATCGATTTGGTTGTATCTGGGGTCTTTATAGTCTATATCGCTCTTCTTTCGTATATGATGCTGCTTATTTCTGCTTTCTTGAAATAGTTGAGTTGCTGCGATTGAGTTCGTTTCATCCTTGTGGTGTTACATGTCTGGCCAGAGTCACGCACTTGTTAAGGCCTGGAGTAATTGTGTACTCACCCCGTAGTATGGTGCTTGGAGTAATTGTGTACTCACCCCGTAGTATGGTGCTGTGTCCTTCAGGTGGTTTTACCGGTTATCGTCTCTCCTGGTGTTCCACCTTGTTCCCCATCTTGGGTTGTCTTTGAATCTTCTGGGTCTTTGGTTTCTTGTGTCGTGGGCGGTTCCGACTAGGTTCTTTCGATACGGCATCTCGAACAATTGTTCTTGGTTTGAGTAGCCGTTTTCATCCAGGTCTATTTCATCTTCTGTTGATTATTCTTCTGCCTGGGTCCTTGTGTTTTCTGGTTCGGATGTTTCGGTCTTGGCTTGAGTAGTAATATGTGTTCTCTTTCTTCTTGTATCTGTTTGAGAGTTTCTTCTGTCTTTTCTCTCTCGTCTTGGATTTTTGATAGAGTTTCGTCTGTTTCAGCCTTTTTAGCAGTCTTTCGAGCGACGCCCTGTTCAATTTCCTGCTGTACTTGCTTTAGTTCATCCAGGATGCGCTGGACGGCTGTTATCTGTGTTTCTTGTGTCTTGTCTCTTTCTTCCCCCATGCTTTGGAACTTTGATCGGAGGTCCTTCATTTGGCCTTCCAGTTGTGCTTTGTCACTTTTTGTGAGTCCGTTGGTTGCCTCGTACCACCTCCTAGCCTCTGTATAGGGCAGGTTAGTCTTGATGGTGATCTTCATGGCTTCCTTGCTGTCTTGGTGGCAGGGGCAGCCGAGGTTCCTGGCGCCGTGGTTGCCGAGGCAGTTGGCGCACTTTCTGTTAGTGTTAGTCCTCCTGAAGTCCTTGTCGATCTTTGCTTGCTGACACTGTTTATATGGGAGGGGGCCAGAGCAGTATCTGCATACCTCCACCTCACTCTTGCAGGTGGCACGGATGTGCCAAAATTTCTGGCACTTAGAGCACTGCAGCACTCTCGGTATGTAGTGCTCTGGACCTTGGACTCTCTTGTCCCATCCGATGAATTGAGGGATCACTAGGTCCTCCGATGTTACTATGACGACTGTGGAGGGGAATTTGTTCTTGCCGATGATCCTCTCAGCGCTGGTGATCTTGAGTTTGCGGTTCTCTCTTGTCAACATCTCCCTGATCTGGTCGTTGGTGAGATGGGTCTTGACTCGTTTAATGACCCATCGTTTCATCATGCGGTGTCGGGTGCCTTCTGCTGTGATGCCGTGGTGAAGCTTGATGTCGGCCTTTTCTTCTAGTGCAATCTTCTGCATAAGTGCTGTGGTCTTTGGGTGTTTGTTGATGGAGGCCACTACTCTATCAGGTGTCTTGCGCAGCTGGTAGATGCTGTTTCTTCCCAGCTCGATTTCCAACAGGCTAAGTATCTTGTCTGTTGGTAGCGCCGACAGTTTAGCTTCTCCCACGCTTGTCTGTTCTAGCAGTGAAGTCTTCAGTTGTTGTGGTTTCCTCCTATGTGGAAGTCATTGGCAAACTGGACTGCTTCGCCTTGGTGCTGTTGAAAACGTCACGACTGCTGCTGGCTTCAGTTGAAGTTGTAGTCTCCGGCATCGAAACAGCGACAGGTGGGGCTTCATCATGTGTAGAAGTTGTAGCTTCTTTTAATGTTTCTTGAGGTTCTGGCGTTGTACTGGGGCTCGCAGAAAAGTTTTCTTCTTCCATCTTCTTGATAGTATTGGCGGCTTCCACGCTGCTCATTTTGAACGTTGGGTGTCCTGTGGAGGTTTTCTTGCAACGTGCCATTTTCTAGCACGTGTCCGGCGTCCGATTAGGCGACATGTTCTGGATAGCGCGACGAGTCGACTGGGTGAGTGATGTATCCTCACTGTACTTTTGTATGGATGTGAAGCGTAGACAATGAGCAGATAAGCTGAACAACATCTAATGGCAGTGGAAATGTGGTTTCTGTGGAAATGCAAAGAATACTATGGACAGACAGAAAAAAAAAATCAACAAGCAAGTCCTTCAAGAAGCAAATGAAAATCATGAACAGATTAGACATATTATACGTCTAGATCAAGATTTGCTGGGCACGTTTTGGGAAGAAATAAACTAAAGAACTTGGCGACAACTGGCAAGAGTGAGGGTGAAAGAACAAGGGGAAGGCAGAGAAGTAAATATCTAGATGATTTAGCCACATGGCATAACCGATATATAAACACAGAGCTGATCCACGACTCTGGTGATCGCGTGTGATGTCGAAACATGACTGGCTACGATTAGCGGCAAGGAACATGATGATAATACTCTCTATCAAGGCCAGACATCAGGTAAGCAGTATGTTAACCCCGTCACGACCTGCAGGTAGGGCAGGTATTTGTCAATTCTAGATGGCTAAGTAGGGCACAAGCAAAGAACGTATGCGTTGTTGAAATCATCCGGTGTTCCAGAACCATGAAACTTTTCAGTTGTGAATGTTATGTCCCACTGGTTGACCGATTTCCGACTTTTTGAAACATTAACTGATTCTCGTGTAAACAATTTCTAAAATGATGTAGATTATTGACATCCGTGTCTGTCACACCCAGTTGTCTAACATATTGTGTCAGACGGTCGTTTAACTCATGCAGTCACACAGTTTAACTAATTCGGTCACACACATTGTTTAACTCATTTTGTCACATACAATTGTTTAACTCATTCACACACACACACACACACACACACACACACACACACACACACACACACATGTTTAACTCATTCTGACACACTCAGTTGTTTAACTCATTCTGTCACACAGTTGTTTAACTCATTATGACACACACACAGTTTTTAACTCATTCTGTCACACACAGTTGTTTAACTCGTTCTGTAAAACACAGTTGATTAACTCATTCTGTCAAACACAGTTGTTTAACTCATTTTGACACACTCAGTTGTTTAACACATTCTGTCACGCAGTTGTTTAACTCATTCTGACGCACACAGTTGTTTAACTCGTTCTGACACACATAGTTGTTTAACTCATTCTGTCACACACAGATGTTAAATTCATTCTGACACACGCAGTTGTTTAACTCATTCTGTCACACAGTTGTTTAACTCATTATGGCACACACACAGTTTTTAACTCATTCTGTCACACACAGTTGTTTAACTCGTTCTGTAAGACACAGTTGATTAACTCATTCTGTCAAACACAGTTGTTTAACTCATTCTGACACACGCAGTTGTTTAACTCATTATATCACACACAGTTGTTTAACTCATTCTGTCGCACACATTTGTTTAACTCATTCTGTCACACACAGTTGTTTAACTCATTCTGTCACATATGGTTGTTTAACTCATTCTGTCACACACAGTTGTTTAACTCATTCTGTCACATATGGTTGTTTAACTCATTCTGTCACACACAGTTGTTTAACTCGTTCTGACACACTCACTCACACACACACACACACACACACACACAGTTGGTTAACTCATTCTGCCACACACAGTTGTTTAACCCATTCTGACACCCACTGTTGTTTTACTCATTCTGTCACACACAGGTGTTTAACTCATTCTGTCACACACAGGTGTTTAACTCATTCTGTCACACGCAGCTGTTTCTTTAACTCATTTTGTCACACACAGTTGTCTCTTTAATCCCGTCTGCTAAACACAGCTGTTTCTATAAAGCTATCTATCTTCCTTACTTCTGGCTTCAACTCTAAACCAATCTGACTCAATCATTTTTAATGTTCACCCTGAGGAGTTCGTGTGAGGTCATCACTTCTATGCATAATCTTGATCTCTTTTGTTTTATTACTGAAGCAATTACAAATATTATCATCTACTTCAGGGATGATCTTACCTATCCCTTATTCCCAATGGGGCAAGAAGGTAATTCAGCCGAAGCAAAATTCTCCTATCTTACCCTAGCTCTAACATGACAAACAAATACTTAGGTATTTGTTTTGTTCGCATATCCTTTACAGGACATCGCTGTCAACATCAGCATCTTTCAGCTGATTGTTGATTTCTTGGCAAGATTACGCTCAGTAGTTTGCCATTGTTTTCTGAGCGACCGGCTTACATACCCCGTAAGTTACCGACGCTGGGAGAACCGCCACCGATTTTCACGCACGTCACGTTACTCACGAGAGTATACGGCATTACGGAGAAAGTCGCTAACCTCTAGGCCAGGGAGCCGGTACTTAGGTATTGGTAGGCACTCATAGAATTACGGGAAAGAAGTAGACGACAGAGGACACGCGAGATAATTTAACAACGGAAAGGCATAGGGACTTACCTCCTGGCCTTATATTAAAGTCCCTTCACTACGGGGACTGTGTCACAAAGTTCAACTTCCCCTCTCCGAGTTCAGAAAACAGTGGGGTGTTCAAGACTGATACTGGAGCTTGACCTCTGTGGAGAATGTAACCATGTCAATATATGGCAGTCGAGGAAGCGTGGTAGCTGAACGCTGCCCTGTTTGTCGGTGGTCATGAATTCAGTTACGAATCCCTTCGGATTTAATAAATCGGCCTGGACTTCCAGATCGACCGAGTCTAAAGTTCGCGATGAGTAGTAAAGACGACTGACACAACACTGACTACATCACCCACGGACTGCCCTATTGGTCTATGCCAAATATGGGTCAAGCACCATATGCCCAAGGCTCGGTAAGGCATGTAACTTGGTCCTATATATTATTGACCCCCGTGTATAGAGCAGATACAGGCTGGCTGAGGCTACACCTGGGATAGTTATGTTTCCATTACACGTTTAAGGTAGTTAATTACTAACAGACTCAAACACATTGCCTATATGGAATCTCTCATTCATACACGTGAATCGTCTCCTTTACTTTGTTTTCTGAAAACTTGTTCATGGTCAATGGCTATTCTAGATAAGATTTCTTTAAAGCAAGGACAAATAGCCGTAAACATTAACTCCTCAGTGGCCTCATACGACACGCCTGGTAGATACCACTGTTAGTAGGCGTTGCTTCTCTTTTGGGCTCAGTAATATGTGGGGCGGGGAGGGGGCGGACGCGTTAGCGTAGCTGACAGACAGTCATGATGATAATTTCATGAGTGCTGTCGGTTAGGGTTCCATGCCGGCGTTCATCGTCCGCCAACAGAGGAAAAGGCTGGCCACCTACATGGTGTATTTTTAATGACTGTGCAGTGATTGAAAATATTGCCGGTCCAAGTTTTGTATTTACCTATTATGTTGCATGAACTTTACAGAGGGTGAATACAAACCTTGGACCGGCAATATTTTCAAACACTGCACAGTCATTAAAAATACAACCTGTATTTATCCGTGAAATCGGGCCTACACAATGTGATGATCCAATCAAATCACAGCCCAAATCAAGTTCCTGCTGCGGGACATATTTTGTTAACACTTGGGAGAACAGAGCAATTAAATGTCGTTAGTCAGTTAATTTGCCATTCAGTTAATTGTTGTGATAGTTAGTTAATTAGTTCCTTGTTAGTGATATATTTTGCTAGTTAGTTAATTAATGAGTTACTTTGCTAGTTAGTGAGTTATGTTCCTAGTTACGGACTTATTTTGCTAGGTAGTTAATTAGTGAGTTATTTTACTAATTAGTTGATGAGTTATATTCCTGGTTAGCTAGTCAACAGATCATCCTCATTACACATCGACCTATTAGTCCAGTGGTTCTCAACCTTTTTTGGCCCATGCACCCCTTCACCATATTTTCAGAATGTCATACCCCCCCCCCTTTTTTTTCCTTCATATTTCCTCCCTATAAATCCCCCCATCCCCCCGACCCATCGCATTATACGTATTAATGGAAGCTACATTTATTAACACATACTAGAACAAGATTAGACGTCTACATGATTTGCGGGTCTACTTATGTTATAAAACGAATTTCAGAAGGATGAGAAGTACAGAACCATAAAATATGGAGGGAAAAACAATATCAAGTAATCTGATCTTGTATTAACACTATCTTGAAATAATCGTAATCCCACCTCCTCCCCTCCCCAGGAAACCCTAAAATCTCCCCCCCCCTCCCGAGGGGGGGGGGGGGGAGATTCCCCACCGGTTAAGAACCACTGTATTAGTCGATGTGTGCCCAGATTCCCTCATCGGTATCTCTCTCAGCTTGAAGCGACTGGCAACAAAAATCCCCTGTAGGCTGACAATTCTTCCTTGACTCTCCGCATGATGCTCTCGTCTACCTTAATTCAGGTTGACTTGACATTCTCGCAGCCTGGTCGAAGTTAGAGAATCACTTCTGTCACGTGAGTCCTGTACTCGTCCTTCCTCCTGGGGAATTCAATGTAATATACCAAGAGATGTCTCTCTCTCGTGATTATGTATCTCCTTGAGAATTCAATGTAATAAATCAAGCGATGTCTCTCACTCGCGATTACGTATCTCATGGAAAATTCAGTGTAATATATATATCAAGAGATGTCTCTCGCTTGCGATTATGTATCTCATGGAGAATTCAATGTAATATATTAAGAGATGCACTTTACTACACAATCTTCCTACCAACTCTATGTTACCAATGCCACACCTGGACAATGACAGAAAAAAAGAAAAGAAAAATCACAACAACAGAAATGAGATTCCTGAGAAGAATACTCAATGAATCAAGAAGAGATAAGATCAGAAATGAAGAAATCAGGACTAAAGTGGGGGTTATAGCTGCACTAGATTTTATTAGAAAGCAGCGAGTCAAATGGTTTGGCCATGCAAGCAGGTTACCAACTAATAGTATACCACAGCAAGCAATGATGTACAGACAAGAGGGAAGCAGAGGAAGAGGCCGACCACGTAAACGATGGACGCAGGGAATAACAGAATCCATGGGAATATCAATACACGAAGCCCATAAGCGAGCACTCTCCCGCTGTTTATAAACGCTGTTTATACTTCACCTCGACACCGCAAGGTACAAGAGGAACATGATGAGATGAGATGATGAGATATCAAGAGATGTCTCTCGCTCGCGATTGCGTATCTCCTGGAGAATTCAATGTAATATATCAAGATCGATCTCTCTCTCTCTCTCTCTCTCTCTCTCTCTCTCTCTCTCTCTCTCTCTCTCTCTCGCGCGCGCGATTAAGTATCTCCTTGAGAATTCAATGTAATATATCAAGAGATGTCTCTCGCGCGCGATTATGTATCTCCTTGAGAATTCAATGTAATATATTAAGATCTCTCTCTCTCTCTCTCTCTCTCTCTCTCTCTCTCTCTCTCTCTCTCTCTCTCTCTCTCTCGCGCGATTATGTATTTCCTTGAGAATTCAATGTAATATATCAAGATCTCTCTCTCTCTCTCTCTCTCTCTCTCTCTCTCTCTCTCTCTCTCTCTCTCTCTCTCTCTCTCGCGATTATGTATCTCCTTGAAAATTCAATGTAATATATCAAGAGATATCCTTCTCTCTCTCTCGCGATTATGTATCTCCTTGAGAATTCAATATAATATATCAAGAGATGTCTCTCTCTCTCTCTCTCTCTCTCTCTCTCTCTCTCTCTCTCTCTCTCGCGATTATGTATCTCCTTGAGAATTCAATATAATATTTCAAGAGATGTCTCTCCCTCTCTCGAGCGATTATGTATCTCCTTGAGAATTCAATATAATATATCAAGATATCTCTCTCTCTCTCTCTCTCTCTCTCTCTCTCTCTCTCTCTCTCGAGCGATTATGTATCTCCTTGAGAATTCAATGTAATATATCAAGAGATATCCCTCTCTCGCGTTTAAGTATCTCCTTGAGAATTCAATGTAATATATTAAGAGATGTCTCTCTCTCTCTCTCTCTCTCTCTCTCTCTCTCTCTATCTCTCTCTCTCGCGCGATTATGAATCTCTTTGAGAATTCAATGTAATATATCAAGATCTCTCTCTCTCTCTCTCTCTCTCTCTCTCTCTCTCTCTCTCTCTCTCTCTCTCTCTCTCGCGATTATGTATCTCCTTGAGAATTCAATGTAATATATCAAGATCTCTCTCTCTCTCTCTCTCTCTCTCTCTCTCTCTCTCTCTCTCTCTCTCTTTCTCGCACGCGCGCACGATTAAGTATCACCTTGAGAATTCAATGTAATATATCAAGAGATGACTCTCTCTCTCTCTATCTCTCTCTCTCTCTCTCTCTCTCTCTCTCTCTCGCGCGCGCGCGATTAAGTATCTCCTTGAGAATTCAATGTAATATATCAAGCGATGTCCCTCTCTCGCGTTTAAGTATCTCCTTGAGAATTCAATGTAATATATCAAGAGATGTCTCTCGCGCGCGATTATGTATCTCCTTGAGAATTCAATGTAATATATTAAGAGATGTCTCTCTCTCTCTCTCTCTCTCTCTCTCTCTCGCGCGCGATTATGAATCTCTTTGAGAATTCAATGTAATATATCAAGAGATGTCTCTCTCTCTCTCTCTCTCTCTCTCTCTCTCTCTCTCTCTCTCTCTCTCTCTCGCGATTATGTATTTCCTTGAGAATTCAATGTAATATATCAAGATCTCTCTCTCTCTCTCTCTCTCTCTCTCTCTCTCTCTCTCTCTCTCTCTCTCTCTCTTTCTCGCACGCGCGCACGATTAAGTATCTCCTTGAGAATTCAATGTAATATATCAAGAGATGTCTCTCTCTCTCTCTCTCTCTCTCTCTCTCTCTCTCTCTCTCTCTCTCGCGCGCGCGCGATTAAGTATCTCCTTGAGAATTCAATGTAATATATCAAGCGATGTCCCTCTCTCGCGTTTAAGTATCTCCTTGAGAATTCAATGTAATATATCAAGAGATGTCTCTCGCGCGCGATTATGTATCTCCTTGAGAATTCAATGTAATATATTAAGAGATGTCTCTCTCTATCTCTCTCTCTCTCTCTCTCTCTCTCTCTCTCTCTCTCTCTCGCGCGCGCGCGCGCGATTATGAATCTCTTTGAGAATTCAATGTAATATATCAAGAGATGTCTCTCTCTCTCTCTCTCTCTCTCTCTCTCTCTCTCTCGCGATTATGTATCTCCTTGAGAATTCAATGTAATATATCAAGAGATATCCTTCTCTCTCTCGCGATTATGTATCTCCTTGAGAATTCAATAAAATATATCAAGAGATGCCTCTCTCTCTCTCTCGCGATTATGTATCTCCTTGAGAATTCAATATAATATATCAAGATCTCTCTCTCTCTCTCTCTCTCTCTCTCTCTCTCTCTCTCTCTCTCTCTCTCTCGAGCGATTATGTATCTCCTTGAGAATTCAATATAATAAATCAAGAGATGTCTCGCTCTCTCTCTCGCCATTATGTATCTCCTTGAGAATTCAATACAATATATCAAGAGATGTCTCTCTCTCTCTCTCTCTCTCTCTCTCTCTCTCTCTCTCGCGATTATGTATCTCCTTGAGAATTCAATATAATATATCAAGAGATGTCTCTCCCTCTCTCTCGCGATTATGTATCTCCTTGAGAATTCAATATAATATATCAAGAGATCTCTCTCTCTCTCTCTCTCTCTCTCTCTCTCTCTCTCTCTCTCTCGAGCGATTATGTATCTCCTTGAGAATTCAATGTAATATATCAAGAGATATCCCTCTCTCGCGTTTAAGTATCTCCTTGAGAATTCAATGTAATATATCAAGAGATGTCTCTCGCGCGCGATTATGTATCTCCTTGAGAATTCAATGTAATATATTAAGAGATGTCTCTCTCTCTCTCTCTCTCTCTCTCTCTCTCTCTCTCTCGCGCGCGATTATGAATCTCTTTGAGAATTCAATGTAATATATCAAGAGATGTCTCTCTCTCTCTCTCTCTCTCTCTCTCTCTCTCTCTCTCTCTCTCTCTCTCTCGCGATTATGTATTTCCTTGAGAATTCAATGTAATATATCAAGATCTCTCTCTCTCTCTCTCTCTCTCTCTCTCTCTCTCTCTCTCTCTCTCTCTCTCTCTCTCTCTCTCTCTCTCTCTCTTTCTCGCACGCGCGCACGATTAAGTATCTCCTTGAGAATTCAATGTAATATATCAAGAGATGTCTCTCTCTCTCTCTCTCTCTCTCTCTCTCTCTCTCTCTTCTCGCGCGCGCGATTAAGTATCTCCTTGAGAATTCAATGTAATATATCAAGCGATGTCCTCTCTCGCGTTTAAGTATCTCCTTGAGAATTCAATGTAATATATCAAGAGATGTCTCTCGCGCGCGATTATGTATCTCCTTGAGAATTCAATGTAATATATTAAGAGATGTCTCTCTCTATCTCTCTCTCTCTCTCTCTCTCTCTCTCTCTCGCGCGCGCGCGCGCGATTATGAATCTCTTTGGAATTCAATGTAATATATCAAGAGATGTCTCTCTCTCTCTCTCTCTCTCTCTCTCTCTCTCTCTCTCGCGATTATGTATCTCCTTGAGAATTCAATGTAATATCAAGAGATATCCTTCTCTCTCTCGCGATATGTATCTCCTTGAGAATTCAATAAAATTATATCAGAGATGCCTCTCTCTCTCTCTCGCGATTATGTATCTCTTGAGAATTCAATATATATATCAAGAGATCTCTCTCTCTCTCTCTCTCTCTCTCTCTCTCTCTCTCTCTCTCTCTCTCTCGAGCGATTATTGTATCTCCTTGAGAATTCAATATAATAAATCAAGAGATGTCTCGCTCTCTCTCTCGCCATTATGTATCTCCTTGAGAATTCAATACAATATATCAAGAGATGTCTCTCTCTCTCTCTCTTCTCTCTCTCTCTCTCTCTCTCGCGATTATGTATCTCCTTGAGAATTCAATATAATATATCAAGAGATGTCTCTCCCTCTCTCTCGCGATTATGTATCTCCTTGAGAATTCAATATAATATATCAAGAGATCTCTCTCTCTCTCTCTCTCTCTCTCTCTCTCTCTCTCTCTCTCTCTCTCTCTCTCTCGAGCGATTATGTATCTCCTTGAGAATTCAATGTAATATATCAAGAGATATCCCTCTCTCGCGTTTAAGTATCTCCTTGAGAATTCAATGTAATATATCAAGCGATGTCCCTCTCTCGCGTTTAAGTATCTCCTTGAGAATTCAATATAATATATCAAGAGATGTCTCTCTCTCTCTCTCTCTCTCTCTCTCTCTCTCTCTCTCTCGAGCGATTATGTATCTCCTTGAGAATTCAATATAATATATCAAGAGATGTCTCGCTCTCTCTCTCGCGATTATGTATCTCCTTGAGAATTCAATATAATATATCAAGAGATGTCGCTCTCTCTCTCTCTCTCTCTCTCTCTCTCTCTCTCTCTCTCTCTCTCTCTCTCTCGCGATTATGTATCTCCTTGAGAATTCAATATAATATATCAAGAGATGTCTCTCCCTCTCTCGAGCCATTATGTATCTCCTTGAGAATTCAATATAATATATCAAGAGATTCTCTCTCTCTCTCTCTCTCTCTCTCTCTCTCTCTCTCTCTCTCTCTCTCTCTCTCTCGAGCGATTACGTATCTCCTTGAGAATTCAATGTAATATATCAAGAGATATCCCTCTCTCGCGTTTAAGTATCTCCTTGAGAATTCAATGTAATATATCAAGCGATGTCCCTCTCTCGCGTTTAAGTATCTCCTTGAGAACTCAATGTAATATATTAAGATCTCTCTCTCTCTCTCTCTCTCTCTCTCTCTCTCTCTCTCTCTCTCTCTCTCTCTCTCTCTCGCGCGATTAAGTATCTCCTTGAGAATTCAATGTAATATATCAAGAGATATGCCTCTCTCGCGTTTAAGTATCTCCTTGAGAATTCAATGTAATATATCAAGCGATGTCCCTCTCTCGCGTTTAAGTATCTCCTTGAGAATTCAATGTAATATATTAAGATCTCGATCTCTCTCTCTCTCTCCCTCTCTCTCTCTCTCTCTCTCTCTCTCTTCTCTCTCTCTCTCGCGATTAAGTATCTCCTTGAGAATTCAATGTAATATATCAAGAGATGTCTCTCGCACGCGATTATGTATCTCCTTGAGAATTCAATGTAATATATCAGGAGATATCCTTCTCTCTCTCGCGATTATGTATCTCCTTGAGAATTCAATATAATATATCAAGAGATGTCTCTCTCTCTCTCTCTCTCTCTCTCTCTCTCTCTCTCTCTCTCTCTCTCTCTCGATTATGTATCTCCTTGAGAATTCAATATAATATATCAAGAGATGTCTCTCTCTCTCTCTCTCTCTCTCTCTCTCTCTCTCTCTCTCTCTCTCTCTCTCGCGAGCGAGCGATTATGTATCTCCTTGAAAATTCAATATAATATATCAAGAGATGTCTCTCCCTCTCTCGAGCGATTATGTATCTCCTTGAGAATTCAATATAATATATCAAGAGATGTCTCTCTCTCTCTCTCTCTCTCTCTCTCTCTCTCTCTCTCTCTCTCTCTCTCTCTCTCTCTCTCTCTCTCTCTCGAGCGAGCGATTATGTATCTCCTTGAGAATTCAATGTAATATATCAAGAGATATCCCTCTCTCGCGTTTAAGTATCTCCTTGAGAATTCAATGTAATATATCAAGCGATGTCCCTCTCTCGCGTTTAAGTATCTCCTTGAGAATTCAATGTAATATATCAAGAGATGTCTCTCGCGCGCGATTATGTATCTCCTTGAGAATTCAATGTAATATATTAAAAGATGTCTCTCTCTCTCTCTCTCTCGCGCGCGCGCGCTCGCGCGATTATGTATCTCCTTTAGAATTCAATGTAATATATCAAGAGATGTCTCTCTCTCTCGCGCGCGATTATGTATCTCCTCGAGAATTCAATGTAATATATCAAGAGATATCCCTCTCTCACGTTTAAGTATCTCCTGGAGAATTCAATGTAATATATCAAGAGATGTCCCTCTCTAGCGTTTAAGTATCTCCAGGAGAATTCAATGTAATATATCAAGAGATGTCTCTCTCTCTCTCTCTCTCTCTCTCTCTCTCTCTCTCTCTCTCTCTCTCTCTCTCTCGATTATGTATCACCTTGAGAATTCAATGTAATATATCAAGAGATCTCTCTCTCTCTCTCTCTCTCTCTCTCTCTCTCTCTCTCTCTTTCTCTCTCTCTCTCTCTCTCTCTCTCGAGCGATTATGTATCTCCTTGAGAATTCAATGTAATATATCAAGAGATGTCTCTCGCTCACGATTAAGCTCCCAGTGCGCTGACGGCGGAGTAGTAGGTCCCTTCCACACATCAGCCAACTGAACTTAAACGTTGACTTCTCGTTCAGAAAGCAATGGCAAATTGAATGAAGTCAAGATGGACTTGATCTCCACATCCTGCAAGAGGACATAGATATTTAACGTGGGCGACACTGAAAAAAGCTGTGCGTAGGAGCTCGATTTGATATGGTATATAACATATACGCAAATGTATTTGCCTCCTAGCAAAACATTAAAAGCTTAAAAATCAACAGGGTCAACTTCATCGCACCGGGTTTTATCCCGTATGGCTCAGTCTCTTTTCGCTGAGCGGAAAACGTCTCACAAAGCACGAACTCCGTAGCTCAAGCGACGACCCTCATGAGTCTCCTAAGAAAATGCACTCGTGAAACGAAGGACGCAGCCCGGAATCGAACCACAACCTTTAGAGCCTGAGTCAGACGGCTTGACTACTTCGCCACGGAGACTCCAAGCATATTAAGTTAACTCCTTCTGTCCTAGGTATGACTTTATCTTCTTCTATACTAGCATTTATTCTTCTAAAGAAGCTACTGGCAGATATAAAGTTAGCTGCACGCCGTTTACTGAACGTCGCAATAAACCTCAGCATTTTTCGCTGCTTGTGAGTATTTTAAAGGTAAGTTTACGTTTAGTAGTTTGTCATTGTTTTCTGAATAGCTGACGCCCATACCAATGTGAAATTTAACACAAGGCTTTAGGTTTCCAAATGGTCTGCGGCTATCCGTAAATGTTAACCCGGTCAACAAACGTCTGCAGAAGTCGGATGTGTCGGCCTAAAGGCGCAATTAAACGGGCACAAATGCAATTCATTCATTCATTCAGTAGCATGTCCTTTGCAGAACCTCGCTCCCATAACAACCTTTCGGAAAACCTCTCGATCATAAGCAACATGCCCCGCGTCCGATACACCCAACTGCAGATCATCCGCCACATCCTTAGTTAGTTAGTTAGTTAGTCGCGGTTCCAATTTCACGGCAACGGGTCGTCCCCATATTGCTCCGTTCCTGTGCCAGTGAATATCACAAAATGCTCCTCACTGTCCCATGTGAACAATGGAATAGACAGGAGTGTCGGCAAGCCAACAGCCCGCACAGGTACACTGTGCATAATGCCGCCGCCAGAATGCCAACACAAAAGTCCGCGAAAAATACAGTTAATCGTCGATGAAAACGGCAGTCACCAGAAAGACTTCATTGACCGGGGTTTTATCCCATATGGTTTGGTTTCTTTCTGCAGGGCGACCCACCGAAAGCGCCACACAAAGCACAAACTCATAGCTACAGCGATGACTCCCAGGAGTCTCCTGAAAAATGCACTCGTGAACCGAAAAGGCAAACCAGTCAATCCAGCAACAGCCGGCCGTCATCGTTCCGAACATGTAGTTCACGCGAAAAACAGAACATGCAGTTCACGCGAAAAACAATCGCGGACAGATGTAAAAGCATTCCACGCGAAATTCACAGCTCACAGTGTCGCGCCACGCACTCACTCAGTAGCAGGGCGACGGAACCATAGCCACATCCTTCACCCGTCTTCTCTTTGGCCTCCCTCTTCCTCTCTTCCCAGGCATATACCCCTTTATTATTGTTCTCTCCAAACTTTCGTGACGTTTCAAGTGACCAAAATATTTAAATTTTCTTTGTTGTGTCGTCTTTAATAGCAAACCTTCTTCAATATTCAGTTCGTGAAGTATGGATGAATGTGTTCTTTTCTTTACCCAAGATATTCTTAGAACTCGTCTGCAACATTTATATTCAAAGGCATGTATGCGCTGTTCAGCTTGTTTAGTAAGTGTCCAGGTCTCACAGACGTATGTTGCAATGGGAAAGATGCATGCTCTTAAAATTCTAATTTTTGTAGTTCTGTCTGTCCCATTCCATAATTTATTCAGTTGTTTTAGTCTTTGAAGAACAATTGATAGTCGTCGTTTGATTTCTTTCATTGTGTCACCGTTGTTGGTAATCAATGACCCAAGATATTCAAACTTTTCCACCACCTCCAATTTTTCCTCATTAACATATATTTCTTTCTCTATAGTAGTTTTATCTGTTTGCATTATCTTTGGTTTTGTTATGTTAAGATGTAAGTTGTGATTTTCACTATTCAATTGGGTTGAGGATATTAGGTTTTCTATACCAGTCTGTGTTGTGGATAGCAATACTGTGTAATCAGCATACCGAATCCCTGGTATGTCATGACCACCGATATTTAGGGTATAATATAGCTCCCTGTTTATATCATCTCTTACATTTTTCATTATATTTTAAAGGTAAGATTACGTTTAGTAGTTTGTCATTGTTTTCTGAATAGCCGACGCCCATACCAATGTGAAATTCAACACATGGCGGTGGCTATGGCCACAGACTAGTACAGTCATTGCCCAGAAGGAATGCAATGGCAAACTACCTTCTGCAAAACTTGCCAAGAAACCATAACAACCATGAGAAACGCAATTACATCTGACAAAACACTCCAGATGAACGCAGAAGAAGAAGAAACCCATTATGTCGGGATTGTGAAACTGCTTTCTCTGCCTCTAGGTCACAGACACCGACGGGAGACACATAGATACCAGATAACACTGGTCTACACACATTTTGGTGTCTTAAATTTTATAACTGTTCTTGGGTAATTGCCTGTTGCTGATTCCAAAAATGTAAACAGATTTGTTCTATCAGCTCTTTTTTTTTTTTGAGATAGCTAAGAATAACCTTCTTAGTAGGGCAACTGTTATGTACAAGTCTGGAGATGGGTACCAACAGTGGTATTTTGACTGTAATCGGCATACATATTATATGTAAATTACTGTGCATTTATTGCCTTTATATAAAATGCCAAAAATGTAGTAAAACTTTATCACTAGCTTTCTTTACAATCTGTAGTCAACACACAAAAAAGATGATTTTTGAGGACTTCCTGAAATGTGATAATCACGGACAGTTATGATTAAGGGCCCAACAGTAATCAATGGACAGAGGGAATTAAAGAGACCATGGGAATCTCGATAAATGACGCCCATAAGCGGACACTCTCCCGCTGTTTATACTTCACCTCGACACCGCAGGGTACAAGAGGAACAAGAAGAGATGAGATGAGATGAGATTTGGTGAATCCCTTTTGCTGTCCAAGCAAGAAGTTCAACATTTTAAGATCGACACAAACCATCCAGTTATGTTCTAAATACTTCATCTTTTCATAACTGTGCTTATTGTAGCATACTCCTCCTTCATTGTAGTAGAATGAGCAATTGGAATTGAGCCATATTTGTTACCATTGTGTAAGAGAACAACTTTCAAACTTCTTTTAGAGCTGTTAATGAAAAGTCGCCACTTATCTGGTGTATAAATTACACCCATTTCGTTTACACAACCTTCTACATTAGTACAAAACACAAGGTTGTTTTCTTTACAAAAGAATGGAAGAAAACCTTGCTCCCTGCTGCGATAAAATGTAACCTTTGTTTCAGCCATCAATAGTTTCTATTTCTTTCAATCTTTAAGCCAAAAGTTCTGAAAATTCCTTGGAAAGATTCCGGATTAGATCATTCAGTTCACGCTCGCCGAAGCGTGGGAACAGGTCGTGTAGCGGAATCTAAATCTGGATATTTCCGTTTTTTTTTTTTCATTGTTTCCAGTAATTCCCTTAATATTGACAACACAGAAATAACAGTCATCATAGTGGTTCTTGGGCTCTCTCTCTAAACCATTGGAATTCCAAATTTTGTAAGGGGCTAGATAGCAATAGTTTTTATTTCCACAGCCACTTATAGAAAATACAGTAATAATATTAATTAAATACATAAATGCCTGTGCCTAGAACTAGACAAATGCCTGAAAAACTGAAAACTGCCCGAAAACTAGAACTAGACAAATAAACGTGTTATTTGGATTTAGCAGGCCTCATTTATACAAAAACGGATGTAAAATGTTTGGCACCAACAACAAAAAAATATTATAGTGTTGTTTAATTGCTTGTCTGACCAAAAATAAGTCCGGTATCTTTGCCAGGTTATGGGTCACAGACACCGACGGGAGATACAAAGATAACAAATAATTGCTTGTCTAACCAAAAAATAAGTCCAGGATCTTTGTCAGTAAAACGCTATTGACAGAAAACTTTACCGTATTTTCCTCTCAGTTTTGGTTTCTGAAGAAAATGCAAAGAATACCATGAGCAGACAGAAAAACCAATGACCAAGTCCTACAAGAAACAAATGAAAACCGTAAAGTTATGTGAGAAATTAGTTTTAAACAGTCACAACTTTTGGACACGTTATAAGAAATACATTGGAGAACTTAGTGACAGCTTGCAAAAATGAGGGGAAAAGAACAAGGGGAAGGCAAAGAAGTAAATACATGGATAGCTTGGCCACGTGGTATGCACGACTCTGGTGATCGTATGAGATGGCGAAACATGACCGCCCATGCTTATCGGCAAGGCACATGAACATGAACTAAAAATAAGTCCGGGATGTTTGCCAGCAAAACGTTATTCACAGGAAACCTTACCGCATTTACTTCTCAGTGGGGATGCATTTGTTTGTCTTGTTGTCTAGCTAACAGGATCCGGCTAGTGGTAACCCTGTCGGGATTGTCAAATGTAGCATCATCATCATCATCATCATCATCATCATCATCATCATCATCGACATGATCATCGTCATTATTATTGTCGTCATTATCGGCGTGATTATCACTATCGTCGTCATCATCACCATTATCACCACTAACACCACCATCAACTTCATGATCATCATCATTATCACCACTAACACCACCATCAACTTCATGATCATCATCATTATCACCACTAACACCACCATCAACTTCATGATCATCATCATTATCACCACTAACACCACCATCAACTTCATGATCATCATCATTATCACCACTAACACCACCATAAACTTCATGATCATCATCATTATCACCACTAACACCACCATCAACTTCATGATCATCATCATTATCACCACTAACACCACCATCAACTTCATGATCATCATCATTATCACCACTAACACCACCATCAACTTCATGATCATCATCATTATCACCACTAACACCACCATAAACTTCATGATCATCATCATTATCACCACTAACACCACCATCAACTTCATGATCATCATGAGAAACGCAATTACATCTGACAAAACACTCCAGATGAACGCAGAAGAAGAAGAAACCCATTATGTCGGGATTGTGAAACTGCTTTCTCTGCCTCTAGGTCACAGACACCGACGGGAGACACATAGATACCAGATAACACTGGTCTACACACATTTTGGTGTCTTAAATTTTATAACTGTTCTTGGGTAATTGCCTGTTGCTGATTCCAAAAATGTAAACAGATTTGTTCTATCAGCTCTTTTTTTTTTTTTTGAGATAGCTAAGAATAACCTTCTTAGTAGGGCAACTGTTATGTACAAGTCTGGAGATGGGTACCAACAGTGGTATTTTGACTGTAATCGGCATACATATTATATGTAAATTACTGTGCATTTATTGCCTTTATATAAAATGCCAAAAATGTAGTAAAACTTTATCACTAGCTTTCTTTACAATCTGTAGTCAACACACAAAAAAGATGATTTTTGAGGACTTCCTGAAATGTGATAATCATGGACAGTTATGATTAAGGGCCCAACAGTAATCAATGGACAGAGGGAATTAAAGAGACCATGGGAATCTCGATAAATGACGCCCATAAGCGGACATTCTCCCGCTGTTTATACTTCACCTCGACACCGCAGGGTACAAGAGGAACAAGAAGAGATGAGATGAGATGAGATTTGGTGAATCCCTTTTGCTGTCCAAGCAAGAAGTTCAACATTTTAAGATCGACACAAACCATCCAGTTATGTTCTAAATACTTCATCTTTTCATAACTGTGCTTATTGTAGCATACTCCTCCTTCATTGTAGTAGAATGAGCAATTGGAATTGAGCCATATTTGTTACCATTGTGTAAGAGAACAACTTTCAAACTTCTTTTAGAGCTGTTAATGAAAAGTCGCCACTTATCTGGTGTATAAATTACACCCATTTCGTTTACACAACCTTCTACATTAGTACAAAACACAAGGTTGTTTTCTTTACAAAAGAATGGAAGAAAACCTTGCTCCCTGCTGCGATAAAATGTAACCTTTGTTTCAGCCATCAATAGTTTCTATTTCTTTCAATCTTTAAGCCAAAAGTTCTGAAAATTCCTTGGAAAGATTCCGGATTAGATCATTCAGTTCACGCTCGCCGAAGCGTGGGAACAGGTCGTGTAGCGGAATCTAAATCTGGATATTTCCGTTTTTTTTTTTCATTGTTTCCAGTAATTCCCTTAATATTGACAACACAGAAATAACAGTCATCATAGTGGTTCTTGGGCTCTCTCTAAACCATTGGAATTCCAAATTTTGTAAGGGGCTAGATAGCAATAGTTTTTATTTCCACAGCCACTTATAGAAAATACAGTAATAATATTAATTAAATACATAAATGCCTGTGCCTAGAACTAGACAAATGCCTGAAAAACTGAAAACTGCCCGAAAACTAGAACTAGACAAATAAACGTGTTATTTGGATTTAGCAGGCCTCATTTATACAAAAACGGATGTAAAATGTTTGGCACCAACAACAAAAAAATATTATAGTGTTGTTTAATTGCTTGTCTGACCAAAAATAAGTCCGGTATCTTTGCCAGGTTATGGGTCACAGACACCGACGGGAGATACAAAGATAACAAATAATTGCTTGTCTAACCAAAAAATAAGTCCAGGATCTTTGTCAGTAAAACGCTATTGACAGAAAACTTTACCGTATTTTCCTCTCAGTTTTGGTTTCTGAAGAAAATGCAAAGAATACCATGAGCAGACAGAAAAACCAATGACCAAGTCCTACAAGAAACAAATGAAAACCGTAAAGTTATGTGAGAAATTAGTTTTAAACAGTCACAACTTTTGGACACGTTATAAGAAATACATTGGAGAACTTAGTGACAGCTTGCAAAAATGAGGGGAAAAGAACAAGGGGAAGGCAAAGAAGTAAATACATGGATAGCTTGGCCACGTGGTATGCACGACTCTGGTGATCGTATGAGATGGCGAGAACATGACCGCCCATGCTTATCGGCAAGGCACATGAACATGAACTAAAAATAAGTCCGGGATGTTTGCCAGCAAAACGTTATTCACAGGAAACCTTACCGCATTTACTTCTCAGTGGGGATGCATTTGTTTGTCTTGTTGTCTAGCTAACAGGATCCGGCTAGTGGTAACCCTGTCGGGATTGTCAAATGTAGCATCATCATCATCATCATCATCATCATCATCATCATCATCATCATCGACATGATCATCGTCATTATTATTGTCGTCATTATCGGCGTGATTATCACTATCGTCGTCATCATCACCATTATCACCACTAACACCACCATCAACTTCATGATCATCATCATTATCACCACTAACACCACCATCAACTTCATGATCATCATCATTATCACCACTAACACCACCATCAACTTCATGATCATCATCATTATCACCACTAACACCACCATCAACTTCATGATCATCATCATTATCACCACTAACACCACCATCAACTTCATGATCATCATCATTATCACCACTAACACCACCATCAACTTCATGATCATCATCATTATCACCACCATCAACTTCATGATCATCATCATTATCACCACTAACACCACCATCAACTTCATGATCATCATCATTATCACCACTAACACCACCATCAACTTCATGATCATCATCATTATCACCACTAACACCACCATCAACTTCATGATCATCATCATTATCACCACTAACACCACCATCAACTGCATGATCATCATCATTATCACCACTAACACCACCATCAACTTCATGATCATCATCATTATCACCACTAACACCACCATCAACTTCATGATCATCATCATTATCACCACTAACACCACCATCAACTTCATGATCATCATCATTATCACCACCATCATCGTCTTTATCATTATTATCATAGCGATCATCATTATCACCACGATCAATAGCGTCAACATCTTCATCATCATCGTGATCTTAGTGGTTAGAAGATTTCGAACACCAACCCTGATAATAGATATAGTTTGTTTTCTCTCGCACGCTTTGAATTCAAGCGTAGTCCATATACACAACATACACTAGTAGCACTGGAATGAATTTTATGAGCGGATTAGTTTTCCACATTACCAGTGTCCTTCGCCATCAGGTGAACCCACTTCGACTTCAGAGGTACTTGTAATGTACGTCCCCAAGTCAAGGACGAAAAGTCAACATTTTAGTCTGACCGGTGTAGCGGTTGAAATAACTACCTCGGTATCAGCACACCGGATGTTTAAGAACGAACACTCTTATCCATTCGGCCATGCTGCCCTCCGATAATAGAGGTCAGATCTTTGCTATCAATCAGAAGATCAAAGCTAGTCAGTCCTTCCACGCCGGGACCACTGGTAAGAGGACAGCCATTTAATTGACCTGCGTCAAGATGGTGCTTTCTGTCGGGGTACAGCTCTCAACCACTCGACAGAAATCGATATGTGTACACGTAAAGCCACCGAAGATTACCTGCCTGTCTCCGACAGTTTCAAACAAAGAAGCATCGAAACGGAGAAGTGGAGAGGAGATGGAAGACTGCAACTCCGTGCAACTGACTTTATTCTGTGTGGCGGAGATTGTTCCAAACAACACGCAAGATTATTTCCCATCATCCGACTCACGCGAAACAATAAAAAAAAAAAGACATTCGTTACTTCCAGACATCAACCGCTGAAAAACATCTAATAGCAGTGAAAATGTGGATTCTGGGGAAAATGCAAAGAATGCCGTGGACAGACAGAAAAAGCAACGAGGAAGTCCTATAAGAAACACATGAAAACAATAAACTGATTAGAGAAATTAGACGTAAACAGTAATTTCTTTGGTTGGGGGGGGGGGCAAATTATGAGATGACATAAACTGAAGAACTTGGTGACAACTAACAAGAATGAGGGAAACGAACAAGGGGAAGACAGAGAGGTAGATATTGATGGGTTGGCCAAGTGGCATGATAGAGACAAGAACACAGAGCTGACCCACGACTCGGGTTATCATGTAGGCTGGCGAAGCATGACCACCCAGGTTTATCGGCTTGGCACATGATGGTGTTGCGTCTTTAAGGAATTATCAGCCCAGAAAAGGCAATGATTTACCTCAGTGAGATAATTAGTGCAGACACCTTTACAGATAATACAAAAATGCATGTCTATCCTGCTCACACGAGGTTGAGTGGAAGCACCTGAGAGCTATCTATGGCTAGTTATTAAGAACTCATGGCCACCACAATGAGCCTTCTTTGTGTTTCTCTAGAACACAAATGTAAATATTTAACAGGCAACAAGATGACTTTTGGTATACAGACATCTGTGGGCGGCCAGAGCTCTACTCACGCCTTGGGTTCATCAAGGATTAGACACAAAGAAAGATCTTTGATATATAATCTGCATTGAGCGGTTTACTACAAAAACTGACCAGTAGGCCGACAAGCAAACACCAAATTGAGCCCATGAAGGAAGAGACACAACACAAATTCAAGGACCCAGGTTTCGAAAAGAGGTGTTTCTTCAACCCTTCAACCAAGAATAGACCAATATCCAGGAAGGCTGCCAGGCAGGTTTAACTGCCAACTGGGAAATTCGTCCAGTTGAACAAACCCAATTACCCCACATATATTGCTGGTTACGTTAGGAATAGTTATGGCCACGATCCCAAATCAAATAAGCAGGACCTTAATGTCAGATCAACCAGGAAAGACAAGTCATTATGTGCAGTGGTGGCTGATAAACAGAGTGGAATATGTTAACTCTCATCACAACTCATCCTTACAGGAGACGCAAGACACTCGATGTTTTGGTGAGGCTCCGGTGGCATTTAACTGAATAACTGCCATGGGATGATGTACCATCTTAATCGACTTTCCGTATCTGCCATGGGATTTTATACAGTAGTTTTCTTTTCTCTATGCAGCCCGATTGAATGTGATATATAATACAGCATGTATATTACGATACTAATCCGGGGTTATAATATAAATAATATACGCTATGCAGGTGACACAGTATTGGTGGCGGATAATGCAAAATATCTACAACAATTGTTGGACACAGTAGTAACAAATAGTGCAAAGAAAGGACTCTCCTTGAATGTCAAGAAAACAGTAACAATGGTGATATCAAACCAAAAGGTGACACCAGAATGTTGCTTGCTTGCTTATGTTCGTTGACTTGAGCTCCAAGGCGAAGTCCTATATGTCGGATGAAGGCATCCTGTTGTCCAACATCAGTGTGATGTCATACAGGACCTGAGGTTTGCGTGAGTATCCGTTGTCCCATGTCTGGCTTATTGGTGTGCAGACTGGTGGTTCCTCGCCGTACAGGCAGACACTCTCCGACTTCGGAGGAAACGGCGTTCCTACTGACTTTAGCCAGGACCCCGAAGGGACCTGTTGCCCAGGACGCTCGACGAGGACGCGTCAATAGGTCTTGGCCAGTATATAACCCGGCCCTGGTGCCTTTGAAACACCTCTGCGTCCCACACCAGAATGTAAAATAGAAACAGAAGGGAAAATTCTTAACCAAGTGGATAATTTTAAATACGTAGGGGAATTGATAACATCAGATGGAAGATGTACAACAATGATTAAGAGCATTGCAGTGCAAGCAAAAACTGCATTTCAGAAAATGAAGAGTATCTTATACAATAGGTCACTATCATTGAATGTAGGAAACAGAGTGCTGAAGTGCTATATAGAACCTGTTTTGCTGTATAGCAATGAATCTTGGAATGTAAATAAACAAATTAGAAAGAATTTGGAAGCAACAGAGATGTGGTTCCTGAGACGAATGTTGCGAATTCCTTGGACTGCCAAATTAACTAACAACGACTGCCTGAAAGAGGCTAATGAAAAAAAAAAACATTACATACATATACAATAATAAGAAATCGACAAACAGCTTTCTTTGGTCATGTGATGAGAAGAGAGGCAATAGAGAACATCGTGACAACTGGAAAGATCGAAGGGAAGAGAGGCAGATGCAGACAGAGAGAAATGATACTGGATAGACTAAGACGGTGTCATGGAGGATTATCAGCAGCAGAGTTGATTCAGAAAACCAAAGACCGAGATCTGCCGGCATGGTACACTATGATGATGACGATGATATTACGATATTAACAATTATTAAGCCATAACTGTGACACACCTGTGCTTCCCATATTTCGCCTTTCATTTTAATCCTAGTTTTTGTTTGGCACTGAATCGGTTAACTATTACAAGCAGAAATTCAACATGTGCCGGTCTCCCTGGCCTAGGCGTTAGCGTATTTCTCCGTAATCCCGTATACTCTGAGTAACGTGACGTGCGCGAGAAATGGTGGCGGTTCTCGCCGCATTGGTAACTTAGGGGTATGTGAGCCGGTCGCTCAGAAAGCAATGGCAAACTGCTGAACGTAATATTGCCAAGAAATCAACAATCAGCTGAAAAATGCTGATGTTGACAGCGATGTCCTGTAAAGGATATGCGAATAAAAAAACAAAACAAAAATTCAACATGTGAAAAGTAACTGCGGCACAGCGATGACAGTAAACACGCACGCCCAGCTATGGCTGGAGAGTAACAGATTGTTTACGTCCGTCGGCTAACGCGCCACAGGGCAATTGGGGATTACTAAGAGAAGCGGAGAGTCAATCTCTTCTTTGAATAACGGTCTCTCCATTGTCAAGGAAGTTGTGTTTATAACCTAAGGTCGAAGATAACATTCGCAGGGCCGCATTGAAAGAGTTTTCTGCGTAATATCCAGGATTCAGAGTAAAACACACAACCAGGATGTAGCATATCAAGTGGTAAAGAGTTACAAGGAGAATATCCTGGCCACAAATTTACATTTAAACAAATACTCGATCGCTTTGAACTCAAGCGTAGTCCATACACGTACAACTGCTTCTAGCGCACTGGACTGATTTTTGCGTGTGGAGTAGCTTTTCCCTATTACCAGTGGCCCTCGCCATATGACGAACCCACTCCGACTTCACAGGTACTTGTAAAACACTATGCAGGAAGCCAAAGAAGATTAATAAACCAACACAGAACTGGTGTCGTTAGCCGCTACAGGTTGCGGGATTTACTGAGGAAGGAATTCAAAAATTTATGGACTAAATGGATCGAAATGCAATGAGGATGATCTATAGTCTAACTAACTAACTAACTAACTAACTAACTAACTAACTAACTAACTAACTAACTAACTAAATAACTACCGAAATTAACTAACTAACTAACTAACTAACTAACTACCGAAACTAACTAACTACCGAAACTAACTAACTAACTAACTAACTAACTAACTAACTAACTAACTAACTATCTATCTAACTAACTAACTAATTAACTACCGAAACTAACTAACTAACTAACTAACTAACTAACTTACTAACTAACTAACTACCGAAACTAACTAACTACCGAAACTAACTAACTAACTAACTAACTTACTAACTAACTAACTAACTAACTAACTAACTAAACTAACTAACTACCGAAACTAACTAACTAACTAACTACCTAACAACTAACTAACTAACTAACTAACTAACTAACTAATTAACTAACTAACTAACTAACTAAATAACTATCGAAACTAACTAACTAACTAACTAACTAACTAACTAACTACCGAAACTAACTAACTACCGAAACTAACTAACTAACTAACTAACTAACTAACTAACTAACTAACTAACTACCTAACTAACTAACTAACTAACTAACTAACTAACTAACTATCTAACTAATTAACTAATTAACTACCGAAACTAACTAACTAACTAACTAACTAACTTACTAACTAACTAACTACCGAAACTAACTAACTACCGAAACTAATTAACTAACTAACTAACTTACTAACAAACTAACTAACTAACTAACTAACTAACTAACTAAACTAACTAACTACCGAAACTAACTAACTAACTAACTAACTAACTAACTAACTACCTAACAACTAACTAACTAACTAACTAACTAACTAACTAACTAACTAACTAACCGAAACTAACTAACTAACTAACTAACTTACTTACTAACTTACTAACTAACTACCGAAACTAACTAACTACCGAAACCAACTAATTAACTAACTAACTAACTAACTTGCTAATTAACTAACTAAATAACTAACTAACTAACTAATTAACTAAACTAACTACCGAAACTAACTAACTAACTAACAACTAACTAACTAACTAACTAACTAATTAACTAAACTAACTAACTACCGAAACTAACTAACTAACTAACTAACTAACTAAACTAACTACCGAAACTAACTAACTAACTAACTAACTAACTAACTAATTAATTAACTAACTAAATAACTAACTAATTAACTAACTAACTAAACACCTAACTAACTACCTAACTAACTAACAAACTAACTAACTAACTAACTAACTAACTAACTAACGAACCTAACTAACTAATTAACTAACTAACTAACTAAATAACTAACTAACTAACTAACTAACTAACTAACTAACTATTTTACTAACTAACTAACTACCGAAACTAACTAACTAACTAACTAACGAAACTAACTAACTAACCATCTAACTAACTAACTAACTAATTAACTAACTAATTAACTAACTAACTAACGAAACTAACTAACTAACTAAAATAAGTAACTAACTAATTAACTAAACTAACTAACTAACTAACTAACTAACTAATTAAATAATTAACTAATTAACTAACTAACTAGCTAACTATCTAACTAACTATCTAACTAACTATCTAACTAACTAACTAACTCACTAAATAACTAACTAACTAACTAACTAGCTAACTACCAAACTAACAAACTAACAAACTAAACTAAACTAAACTACACTACACTAACTAACTAACTAACTAACTAACTGACTAACTAAACTAATTAACTATTAACTAACTAACTAACTAACTAACAAACTAACAAACTACCAAACTAACAAACTAAACTAAACTAAACTAACTAACTAACTAACTAACTAACTTACTATCTAACTAATTAACTAACTAAATAAACTAATTAACTAACTAACTAACTAACTAACTAACTAATTAACTACATAACTTACTACCTAACTAACTAACTAACTAACTAACTAACTAACTTACTAAACTAAACTAACTAACTAACTAACTAACTAACTAACCAACTAACTAACTAAACTAACTAACTAACTAACTAATTACCTCACTAATTAATTACCTAACTAACTTACTAACTAACTAACTACCGAAACTAACTAACTACCGTAACTAACTAACTTACTAACTAACTAACTAACTAACTAACTAAACTAACTAACTGCCGAAACTAACTAACTAACTAACTTACTAACTAACTAACTAACTAACTAACTAACTAACTAACTAACTAACTAACTATCTAACTAACTAACTAACTAACTAACTACCGAAACTAACTAACTAACTAACTTACTAGCTAACTAACTAACGAAACTAACTAATTAACTAAAATAACTAACTAACTAATTAACTAAACTAACTAACTAACTAACTAACTAACTAACTACCTATCTAACTAACTATCTAACTAATTAACTAACTAACAAACTAAACTAAACTAAACTAACTAACTAACTAAATAACTAACTAACTAACTAAACTAATTAACTATTAACTAACTAACTAAATAACTAACTAACTAACTAACTAACTAACTAACAAACTAACAAACTAAACTAAACTAAACTAACTAACTAACTAACTAACTATCTAAACTAATTAACTACTAACTAACTAATAACTAACTAACTATCTAACAAACTAACTAACTTACTAACTAACTAATTAACTAACTAAATAAACTAATTAACTAACTAACTAACTAACTAACTAATTAACTACATAACTTACTACCTAACTAACTAACTAACTAACTAACTAACTAAGTAACTAACTAAACTAACTAACTAACTAACTAATTACCTAACTAATTAATTACCTAACTAACTTACTAACTAACTAACTACCGATACTAACTAACTACCGTAACTAACTAACTAACTTACTAACTAACTAACTAACTAACTAACTAAACTAACTAACTACCGAAACTAACTAACTAACTAACTTACAAACTAAATAACTAACTAACTAACTAACTAACTAACTAACTAACTGTCTAACTAACTAACTAACTAACTACCGAAACTAACTAACTAACTAATTAACTATCTAACTTACTAGCTAACTAACTACCGAAACTAACTAACTACCGAAACTAACTAACTAACTAACTAATTAATTAACTAAACTAACTAACTACCGAAACTAACTAACTAACTAACAACTAACTAAATAACTAACTAACTAACTAACTAATTAACTAAACTAACTAACTACCGAAACTAACTAACTAACTAAACTAACTAACTACCGAAACTAACTAACTAACTAACTAACTAAATAACTAACTAATTAACTATCTAACTAACTAAATACCTAACTAACTACCTAACTAACTAACAAACTAATAAACTACCAAACTAAACTAAACAAACTAACTAACTAACAAACTAAACTAAACTAAACTAACTAACTAACTAACTAAATAACTAACTAACTAAATAACTAACTAACAAACTAACTAACTAACTAACTTACTAAGTAGCTAACTAACTAACTAACTAACTAACTAACTAAATAACTATCTAACTAACTAACTAGCTAAATAACTAACTAACTCACAAACTATCTAACTAACTAACTACCGAAACTAACTAACTAACTAACTAACGAAACTAACTAACTAACCATCTAACTAACTAACTAACTAACTAACTAACGAAACTAACTAACTAACTAACTAAAATAAATAACTAACTAATTAACTAAACTAAACTAACTAACTAACTAACTAACTAATTAAATAACTAACTAACTAACTAACTAACTATCTAACTAACTAACTATCTAACTAACTAACTAGCTAAATAACTAACTAACTAACTAACAAACTAACAAACTAAACTAAGCTAAACTAACTAACTAACTAACTAAACTAATTAACTATTAACTAACTAACTAACTAACTAACAAACTAACAAACTAACAAACTAAACTAAACTAAACTAACTAACTAACTAACTAACTAACTAACTATCTAAACTAATTAAATTCTAACTAACTAATAACTAACTAACTAACTAACTAACTTACTTACTTACTAACTAATTAACTAACTAAATAAACTAATTAACTAACTAACTAACTAACTAACTAACTAACTAAATAATTAACTACATAACTTACTACCTAACTAACTAACTAACTAACTAACTTACTAAACTAAACTAACTAACTAACTAACTAACTAACTAACTAACTAACTATACTAACTAACTAACTAACTAATTACCTAACTAATTAATTACCTAACTAACTAACTAACTAACTAACTAACAAACTAAACTAAACTAAACTAAACTAACTAACTAACTAACTAACTAACTAATTAACTAACTAACTAACTAAACTAATTAACTATTAACTAACTAACTAACTAACTTACTAACTAACTAACTAACTAACAAACTAACAAGCTAACAAACTAACAAACTAAACTAACTAACTAACTAAATAACTAACTAACTAACTAATTAACTATCTAAAGTAATTAACTACTAACTAACTAACTAACTAACTAAATAACTAACTAACTAACTAACTAAACTAATTAACTAACTAACTAACTAACTAATTAACTACCTAACTAACTACCTAACTAACTAACTAACTAACTAACTAGCTAACTAACTAACTAGCTAACTAACTAACTTACTAAACTAAACTAAACTAAACTAGCTAACTAACTATCTAACTAACTAAACTAACTACCTAACTAATTAATTACCTAACTAACTAACTAAGTAACTAAGTAACTAACTGACAGACTGACTGACTGACCGACTGACTGACTGACTGACTGACTGACTAACTAACTAACTGTAATCGCTTGACACGATACATGATGATGATGATGTTACCAATAACAGCGTCCCTTGCAGTGCCCTAGGGTATGATGGGAAGTCGCTCTGGAACACACTGATAAATAGAGGCGCGAGTCAGTTTCCTGGTCTCTCAAAGTCTAGCAACCGTGGCCGAAGGAGCGATTATGTAGATCGCTGTAGTAATGTAGATATGATCAAATAGGGAGGCTTTAACCAGCCCTCCCCAGTCACTGGACCAGAGCAGCGAGTCACAAAGGCCTCTAGATTTAACCAAGACTGGCTTGTGTGGCCCACACACAAGGACCGAGGAAATCCATGAAAATGACTGGCAATTTGTAAGCCCACTCTTGGTAGTGACCCCTGGCCATGGTTGTTGTAGAGCAAACTTGACCCCAGCTCTGGTTAATGTCGTAGGCCACTCACACTCCCATTCATATACCTGTTTATACCTCTTTATGCCACTATATCTCTGCCGTTAGGGTTATAGTTTTGTTATTCGTTATGTTATGGCTCTTCGCTGTATCTGGTCCCAGTCGACTTATGTGATGCGGGTGTCTTGTGTGGGTATTGAGGGTGCCCTTCGACTCAACTGAACATGATTGAGGTCTCACTGTCATTTAGAGACCGCCCCTGTAGTCAGTGCTAGGCAGCAGTTATCTCTAACTGTGGGGTTTCAGATTCCCATTTCTGTATGTACCGACTGTCCATGAGTCCTGAGATGATTACAATAGAGAGTCCATACCTGCTGTTACCATTGTTGTTTACGTTGAGGCTCTGTTGTTGCCATGTCCTTGTTGGTTTGTGGAGATGGGTACCTAGACATGTGCATAGCGATGTTAGGCAGCAGTGATTAATGTGGGAACATAGGTTACCATTTCTGTATATGTCAGTTATGTGACATGTCAAGATGCCTGTTTGTCCCTGAATCATGCAGTTTTGTCAATAAAAACCTAATTTTGTTGTTCTTAATTTGTTTTGTTTAGTCTGTAGTTTGTTGTGTAAACTCATTGATCCTGTTACAGTCCAGCAGTGTAATCTCCTGTCTGGGGTGTACAACAGTATATCCCCCGCCCTAAGAACTCCTGGAATCTTCTGTCTAATTCTACCCCTTTTCTTGTTAACAGAGGAGAATATACACAGTGCTCTTTCTCTATTTCTCCTTATTGTCCTTTTCTTCTCTGGCCCATTAAAAGTCAGTGTTGCGCTTCTTTGTCTTTGAGCACCTAAGTATAGGAAATTACATCTTCCTGTCCTTGATATTCTTCCTCCTGTTTCATAACTAACTAAATAACTTAATAGCTAACTAACTAACTTACTAACTAACTGACTGCCTGACTACCTGACTGACTGACTGACTGACTAACCAACTAACTAACTAACTAACTAACTAACTAACTAACTAACTAACTAACTAACTACCTAACTAACTAACTAACTAACTAACTTACTAAACTAAACTAAACTAACTAACTAACCTTGTAATTTTGTAATTTACGTCCCAAGAAGGAGACGTTAACATTTTAGTCTAAATGACCGATGTAGGGGTTGAAACTGCTACCTTGGCATCAACGCACCGGATGTTTAAGAACGAGCGCTCTTATCCATTTGGCCATGCTTTCCTCAGCTTAAATTTGATACATATCTCAAACAGGTATTCATCAAACATGTATTCCATCCATCCATCATGTGCCATGCCGCTAAGAGTGGGCGGTCATATTCTGCCATCTCACTCGATCACCAGAATCGTGGATCAGCAACGTTTTTCTGTCTCGACCATGCCAAGAAGCATGGCCATTCAGGTATTTACTTCTCGGTCTTCCCATTGGTCTCTTCCTTTCAATCTTGCCAGTCGTCACCAAGTTCTCCAAGTAATTTCTTCTCATAAAATACCCAAATATTTTGTATTCATCAAACATGTATTCATCAAACATGCGTCCTTCAAACATGTATTCAAACATGTATTCATCAGACATGTATTCATGAGACATGTATTCATCAAACATGTTTTCATCAGACATGTATTCATCAAACATGTATTCATCAAACATGTATTCATCAGACATGTATTCATCAGACAAGTATTCAGTAAACATGAATTCATCAAACACGTATTCCTAAAACATGTATTCATCAGACATGTATTTATCAGACATGTATTTACCAGGCATGTATTCATCAGACATGTGTTCATCAAACATGTATCCATCAGAAATGTATTCATCAGACATGTATTCATAAGACATGTATTCATCAGACATGATTTCATCAAACATGTATTCATAAGACATGTATTCATCAGACATGTAGTCATCAGATATGTATTCATCAGACACGTATTCAGCAGACATGTATTTATCAGAAATGTATTCATCAGACATGCATTCATCAAACATGTATTCATCAAACATGTATTCATCAAACATGTATTCATCAAACATGTATTCATCAGACATGCATTCATCAAACATGTATGCATCAAACATGTATTCATCAAACATGTGTTCATCAAACATGTATTCATTATACATGTATTCATCAGACATGTATGCATCAAACATGTATTCATCAGACATGAATTCATCACACATGTATTTATGAGACATGTATTCATCAGACATGTATTCATCAGATATTTATTCATAAGACATGTATTCATCAGGCATGTATTCATCAGATATTTATTCATCAAACATGTATTCATAAGAGTGTATTCATCAAACATGTATTCATCAGACATGTAGTTATCAGACATGTAGTCATCAAACATGTATTAATCAGACATGTAGTCATCAAATATGTATTCATCATACATGTATTCATCAAACATGTATTCATCAAACATGTATTCATCAAACAGGTATTCATCAGACATGTATTCATCAGACATGAATTCATCAGACATTAATTCATCAAACATGTATTCATCAGACATGTATTCATCAAACATGTATTCATGAGACGTCTGTCAGGTCTTAGTCAGATATGACTGAGCTACCGTATGACAGTAGACGGTACTACCTGCTTTCTGTCAGCGCCGAATGTTGGGCGGCGCTTACCAAACCCGACACCCCACATTGTGCCAACGGCTTCGGGCGGAAGAGCGCAATTGGGAGGGTACTAGCCTTATCCTGGTGCGAGGAAATGCAACCCAAAGACAAAATAAGTCATGGCAGGGCAGACCAGGCCCTAAGCCTTGGTTGGCAGCTGGTCTAGGATCGAAGCTCCGACAGGTGGACAGTTAGAGCATTGCTTTGCTGATCCGGCAGCTTCTGCAGCTTGTCTTGTTCCAGATGTAGGGGTGTTAACTTTCCTCTGGAGTGAACTAGGCAGGCCGAGAGAGGGATCATGCTGCATGGGCAACACATGGTTTCTTTATTTTAGCCCAGGCTTTGTGCTATGGAGAGATTCAAACATCATAACGCTGTACAAGAACAAGGGAGATCGGAGCGACTGCAACAACTATAGGGGTATCTCACTTCTGTGTATTGTTGGGAAAGTATTTGCCAGAATTGTCCTGCGCAGACTTCAAGTCCTGGGAGATCAAGTCTACCCCGAATCACAGTGCGGCTTCCGTCAGAACCGGTCTACCATTGATATGATATTCTCATTGCGACAGATGCAAGAAAAATGCCGGGAACAAAATCAGCCACTGTTTATTGCCTTCATCGACCTCACAAAGGCATTCGATTTGGTCAGTCGTGAGGGTCTGTTCAAAGCACTAAAGAAGATTGGCTGTCCACCAACTCTTCTGTCCATTGTGGAATCGTTCCACACAGGCATGAAGGGTATAATCAAGTTTGATGGCTCAACTTCAGAAGAGTTTGAAATCAAGAGTGGAGTTAAGCAAGGTTGTGTACTAGCCCCCACCCTCTTTGGGATATACTTTTCACTTCTACTGAAATATGCCTTTCGTGATCAGGATGACGGTATATACATTCACTCACGCTCAGATGGTGGCCTCTACAATGCTCAGAGATTGAAGGCCAAGACCAAAATTAGCAGGGTACTAATCAGAGAGTTGCTTTTTGCGGATGATGCTGCAATTACGACCCACTCTGCGGAAGAATTACAACATCTACTATCTGCATTCTCCAATGCTTGTTCTGAATTTGGTTTAACAATTAACAAAAAGAAGACACAGATTATGTCACAAGGTGCACATGGTGTACCATCAATCTTTATTGACGACGCCGAACTGGAGATAGTAGACCATTTTACATATCTTGGATCAGAGGTAAATAGCAAATTATCCCTCGATCAGGAAATCAACATCAGGATTGGCAAGGCAGCAACAACAATGAACATGTTAGCAAAAAGAGTCTGGGAGAACAGGAAGCTTACTGCCAAAACAAAAGTCCTCGTCTACCAAGCCTGTGTCCTTAGTACTCTTCTTTATGGCAGTGAAACCTGGACAACTTACTCACGCCAAGAGAAACGTTTAAACAGCTTTCATATGCGGTGTCTGCGAAGAATACTTGGTATTAAGTGGCAAGACAAAATCACAAATGCTGAAGTATTGGAAAGATCAGGTTGTGTGACGGTGTATTCCATGCTCAGTCTTCGTAGACTTAGATGGATAGGACACGTTAGGAGGATGGATGATGGTAGAATACCAAAGGACATCTTTTTTGGTGAATTACAGACGGGTAGGAGATCTCAGGGTCGGCCTCTACTACGATACAAAGATGTGTGTAAGCGGGACATGATTGATACAGGCATTGATAATGCACAATGGGAGCACGTCGCCGCTGAACGTGTTGCATAGAGGGCAACTATCAGAAATGGAATAAAGACAAAGGAGAAAATGATTGCAGATAAAGCACACACAGAGCGTGAGAGACGTAAGATGGTGCAAAATGGTGGAAATGACCATGTTTTCACATGCACCTACTGTGGGCAAACATTTGCAGCAAGAATTGGCCTTACCAGCCACACTCGCCACCGCCATGGATCGCAGTTATTGCCATATGACAGTTATTAAGCCTTTTTGAAGCACAATGTACCAAACTATCGTCTGTCAAGACGGTAAGGTGCCAATGATGAATGATGATTCATGAGAAATACATTTATCAGACATGTATCCATCAAACATGTATTCATCAAACATATAGTCATCAGACATGTATTCATTAAACATGTATTCATTAGACATGTATTCATCAGACATGTATTCATTAAACATGTATTCATGAAACATGTATTCATCAAGCATATAGTCATTAGACATGTATTCATCAGTCGTGTATTCATCAGTCATGCATTCATCAGACATGTATTCATCAAACATGTATTCATCAGTCATGTATTCATCAGTCGAGTATTTATCAGACATGTATTTATCAGACATGTATTCATCAGTCATGTATTCATCAGTCATGTATTCATCTGTCATGTATTCATCAAACATGTATTCATCAGACATGTATTCATCAGTCATGTATTCATCAGTCATGTATTTATCAGACATGTATTCCACAGACATGTATTCATCGAACATGTGGCACATAATTAGCAGTGGCTTTTGTCTCCTTCAAGTGGTACGGTGTAGTCAAACAACTGCTTTAGTGCAGAAAGATAATATATCGCTAAATGGAATGGGACGCAGAGGTGTTTTCAAGGCACCAGGGCTGAGTTATATACTGGCCAAGACCTATTGACGCGTCCTCGTCGAGCGTCCTGGGCAACAGGTCCCTTCGGGGTCCTGGTTAAAGTCAGTAGGATCGCCGATTCCTCCGAAGTCGGAGAGTGTCTGCCTGTATGGCGAGGAACCACCAGTCTGCACACCAATAAGCCAGACATGGGACAACGGATACTCACGCAAACCTCAGGTCCTGTATGACATCACACTGATGTTGGACAACAGGATGCCTTCATCCGACATACAGGACTTCGCGTTGGAGCTCAAGCCAACGAACACAAGCAAGCAGCAAGCAAGCTAAATGGAATCTCTCATTTGGACAAAAGGACGATATGTCGCCATACTAGGGCCATTGTGTTATGTGTTTTGTTTCGTAGTATCTTTCGTAATTTCAGTGCTTAGTGAACGGTTACATTATAATATTTGTTCATTTGATTATGTACCATGTGTGGTCCAAAGTTACGCTTTGTTTGGCACTGAATCAGTTAAACCAAACCATCGTAATAGTAACGCTAACATAGTGTAAGACTCCAGCTACAAGCTGTCTTTATTGCATTGGAGTCTCCCTCCCCCTTCTCACCTTAACAGTCGGTCTCCATGGTGAAGGTATTACGGACGCGATTCGTAAGCTCGCTTACCAACGTTCAAAACACAGCTACGACCGATTTGGCAGCAGACCGCGTTGCGCTGGGTTTTTAACGAATTGGTATTGGAGCCGGTCGTTCAGAAAAGCAATGGCATTCTAACTGAAAGCAAACTTGCCAAGACATTAAAAACAGCAGTAAACTGCTGGTGTTGACAGCGATGTCCTGCAAAAAGAATATGTAAACCAAACAAACAAACAAAAATAGCGTCAAGATAATGATGGTGGCATTACAGATACTGGGGTTAGCAATAGTGACTAACCGCTCGCCCGCTGGCCTGAGTATCATGGGTTCGTATCCACATCGACGCGGATGTTTAACATTGACCTGGGCTGCTAGATGACTCAGTCTAAAATGGGTCCTATAAAAGGTTTGGGGGGTGCAAGCCGTTTGCATGACACTGAGCACATCACCGTGACCATCAGTCTATACCAATATGGGTCTCGCAACATATGTCCAATGCGCCTTATGAAGATTAAAGGGTCTTTTACTATTTCGTGTATACAGCCGTGGGAGTCAAGTATGAGGCCAGATTGTCGGGACAGAGCTTATACTTTTACTATTTCTTGTATACAGCAGATACTGCCGTGGGAGTAATGTGTGAGGCCAGATTGTCGGGACAGAGCTTATACTTTTACTATTTCTTGTATACAGCAGATACTGCCGTGGGAGTAATGTGTGAGGCCAGATTGTCGGGACAGAGCTTATACTTTTACTATTTCTTGTATACAGCAGATACTGCCGTGGGAGTAATGTGTGAGGCCAGATTGTCGGGACAGAGCTGACACATATAATGAACAGTTGTTCAAACAACAGGAAGTCATGAACGTTGATAATGAAATAGGTCACCCAGCCAATCAAGAGAGGTGTGTGACCGGGATGGGTAATGTCACCATACAATATTGTTTTTCTACAAAGCTATTTTGATCAATTAAAGAAGATATGAGCGGACGGGCACTTGGTAGACATAATATTAACAATATAATAAATGCAGATGATACAGTATTGATTCTACAAAATGAACAGGATCTGTAGCATCTTGTGGACGTGGTTATTTTACAGAGTGAACAACTAGGGTTAGAATTAAATTGTCAGAAAACGGAGATTACGGTCGTCTCCAAGAAGAGATAAATAATAAAACATAACATCCAAATAAATGGGAACATTCTTGGGCAGGTGAATCGGTACATCTTTGGAACAGTCACGGCATTTGGTCGAAAGCGCCTTTAGAGATTAGAATAAGAATCGTTATAGCTCGGGTAGCCTTTTGCAAGATACAAAAATAAACCCACCAAAAAATCTGTCCATTGAAGAAACAAAAGTGGTGTTGAAGTGCAATTTAGAACATATATTGTAGAATGGACGTGAAACATAGACAATATTGGACATCCCGAGAAACATCTAATGATAGTGGAAATGTGGTTTCTATGGTAAATGTAAAGAAAAACTTGGGCAGATAGAAAAAAAAAACTAATGAGACAGTCGTTGGCGAAAGAAATGAAAACAGTAAATTGATATGGCAAATTATGCTTAGACGGTCACGAATTTTGGGTAAATGTGACGAGTAATACATGTTCAGAGAGCAATGGCAAACTACTGAATGCAAAATTGCTTATAAATTCAATTTAGGGTTGATCGCAACGTCATGCAAAGACAAACACTATATTTTAAAAAACTTGAAAACTTGGCGCCAACTTGCAACAATGATGAGCAAATAGCAAGAGGAAGACGAAGAGATACATAAATGGATGGATTGTCATATGACAAAATAGGGATTCGGGATTCACCATACAGATCTGATTGAAGTTATAAACAGCTGGATATATTGCCACACGATACAGTCGGGATCAGAACACAGATCTGACTGAAGTTATAAACAGCTGGATATATTGCCACACAATACAGTCGGGATCAGAACACAGATCTGACTGAAGTTATAAACAGCTGGATATATTGCCACACGATACAGTCGGGATCAGAACACAGATCTGACTGAAGTTATAAACAGCTGGATATATTGCCACACAATACAGTCGGGATCAGAACACAGATCTCATTGAAGCGATAATTAGCTGGATATATTGCCACATGATACAGTCGGGATCAGAACACAGATCTCACTGAAGTGATAAATAGCTGGATGGATTGCCGTATAATATCATCGGCACCAAAGCACAGATCTGACAGAAGATTGGTGATTGTGTGTGATGAGCGAACCATGACCTCCCTTACTTTTCGGCAAGGCATATGGTGATGATGATCCTTCATGTCAGGACGTACGGATGTAAATCATGACCAGTTTGCCATTGCTAAAGAAAAAAAGCAGTGCTTCTAAACTTAAATATTACAGAAAATTGCCTAGAATATCGAGGCCATAGAGAAAGAAGAAAACTAATATTTTACAAGATTTGACCCTTGAAGAATACTGGCTTATAAAGAGCTCCTTTTCCTAAACATGGAAATACTTTGGCCAGATAATACGACACAGTGGTTGGGAAGGAACAGTGGTGGAAAGCATGGTTCCCTGATAAGAACGAAAGGTCGAGCAGGAGCACGTTGGACAAAGAAAACCTAACCCACCCTGGACGAGAAAATGCCAGACAAGGTAACTGGCAAAACACAGAGAATATTTTCAACAGGCCGTGATTAGAACAGCTAGGGTTAGAGACAAATATTATGGGCGTTTCTAATAAGAAAGAAATACAACAATATACTCGTAATATATGGGTAAATGAAAA
Source organism: Cepaea hortensis (assembly GCA_963921405.1). Taxonomy (NCBI): domain Eukaryota; kingdom Metazoa; phylum Mollusca; class Gastropoda; order Stylommatophora; family Helicidae; genus Cepaea; species Cepaea hortensis. The sequence goes on along the minus strand of OY992887.1, from coordinate 43,790,001 downwards.
TATTCATAAACAAGTGATCGGTACAACTATCTCGAAACAGTCATACTATCTGTTGGGGGGTGCCTTGAATAGATTAGAACAAGACTTGCTATGGCAAAGGTAGCCTTTTTGCAAAATAGAAAACATCCTGACTAATAAAAATGTGTCAATTGCAACGAGAAAAAGAGTGTTAAAGTGCTACATAGAACCTGTACTTTTGTATAGATGTGAGATGTGGACAGTGAGCAAACATGCTGGAAAACATCTAATGCACAGACGCACAGAAAAACCAAAGAGTATGTCCTACAAGAAGCAATTGAAAAACACAAGTCGTTTGCATAAATTAGACGTAGAGAAATGTTTGGGGCATGTTATGAAGAGAAATAAAACTAGAGAACTTGGTGACAACTGGCAAGATTGAGGGGAATAGAACAAGGGGGAGGCAGGGAAGTAAAAGATGGTTTTCCCACATGGCATAGTCGTTACAGGAACACAGCGCTGATCTACGACTCTGGTGATCTTGTGAGGTGGCGAAACATGACCGCCCACGCTTACCGGCATGGCACATGATGAATGCATGATTAGATCGATGTTTTGCAAAGAACCTGCACCATAATCATGATGTCAGTATTTTTGCCACACTATCGACTTTCTTTCTCATTATGTTAATGCAAATCAACATGTACAAGCGTATCCATGGTTTCAGCTCCCTTGGTGATAGTTTGCAGTGTTAACTCTTTGGTCAATCAAAACAGCACATGTTCACAAAATCAATTTTGGGATTCCGTTTCGGGTCCTGATTGGTGACAGCCATGTAAAGCTCATTGCTGCAGATCCACTTATAAATGAACATTTCACAACATGACAACACATAGTTAGCAAATGTGACTTGTGCCATGCCGATAAGGGTTAACGGTTATGTTTCGCCAAGTCACACAAAGCAATGGCAAATTACTGAAAGTAAAAACTTGCCATGACATCAACGGCAGCTGAAAAATGCTGGTGTTGACTGCAACATCCTGTAAAGGATATGCAACTATAACAAAAAATGTCACACAATCACCAGAGTCGTAGATCACCTGTGTATTTTTATCCCGCTTATTCCATGTGGCCAAGCTATCTAGATATTACTTCTTTGCCTTCCCCTTGTTCTTTTCCCCTCAATCTTGCCAGATGTCACCAAGTTTTCTAGTTTATTTCTTCTCATAACGCTCTCAAAGCATGTTGATTGTCTACGTTTAATTTCTCTAATCAGTTTGCGGTTTTCCTTTGATTCTTGTAGGACTTGTTCATTGGTTTTTCTGTCTGTCCGTGGTTTCTTTGCATTTTTCAACAGAAGAATCGTTGACATACAACAATGAAATAGAGAAGCATGCATTATTTTTTTCTGAACTTGTAGGGTCGCAGCTGCTGGCGTTTGTCTAAGGGGAGTCTGGTAAATTCGTGATTGTTGAATTCACTTTGAGTTACGCGTGATATACTAAGAGATGAAGAAATTGTTGAATTCACTTTGAGTTACACGTGATATACTAAGAGGTGAAACAATTGTTGAATTCACTTTGAGTTACGCTTGATATACTAAGAGATGAAGAAATTGTTGAATTCACTTTGAGTTACACGTGATATACTAAGAGATGAAGAAATTGTTGAATTCACTTTGAGTTACGCTTGATATACTAAGAGGTGAAACAATATTTGAATTCACTTTGAGTTACGCGTGATATACTAAGAGATGAAGAAATTGTTGAATTCACTTTGAGTTACGCGTGATATACTAAGAGATGAAGAAATTGTTGAATTCACTTTGAGTTACGCGTGATATACTAAGAGATGAAGAAATTGTTGAATTCACTTTGAGTTACGCGTGATATACTAAGAGATGAAGAAATTGTTGAATTCACTTTGAGTTACGCTTTATTTACTAAGAGATGAAGAAATTGTTGAATTCACTTTGAGTTACGCTTGATATACTAAGAGATGAAGAAATTGTTGAATTCACTTTGAGTTACGCGTGATATACTAAGAGATGAAGAAATTGTTGAATTCACTTTGAGTTACGCTTTATATACTAAGAGATGAAGAAATTGTTGAATTCACTTTGAATTACGCTTTATATACTAAGAGATGAAGAAATTGTTGAATTCACTTTGAGTTACGCTTTATATACTAAGAGATGAAGAAATTGTTGAATTCACTTTGAATTACGCTTTATATACTAAGAGATGAAGAAATTGTTGAATTCACTTTGAGTTACGCGTGATATACTAAGAGATGAAGAAATTGTTGAATTCACTTTGAGTTACGCGTGATATACTAAGAGTGAAGAAATTGTATAATTCACTCTGAGTTACGCGTGATATACTAAGAGATGAAGAAATTGTTGAATTCACTTTGAGTTATGCGTGATATACTAAGAGATGAAGAAATTGTTGAATTCACTTTGAGTTACGCGTGATATACTAAGAGATGAAGAAATTGTTGAATTCACTTTGAGTTACGCGTGATATACTAAGAGATGAAGAAATTGTTGAATTCACTTTGAGTTACGCGTGATATACTAAGAGATGAAGAAATTGTTGAATTCACTTTGAGTTACGCGTGATATACTAAGAGATGAAGAAATTGTTGAATTCACTTTGAGTTACGCTTTATATACTAAGAGATGAAGAAATTGTTGAATTCACTTTGAGTTACGCGTGATATACTAAGAGATGAAGAAATTGTTGAATTCACTTTGAGTTACGCTTTATATACTAAGAGATGAAGAAATTGTTGAATTCACTTTGAATTACGCTTTATATACTAAGAGATGAAGAAATTGTTGAATTCACTTTGAGTTACGCTTTATATACTAAGAGATGAAGAAATTGTTGAATTCACTTTGAATTACGCTTTATATACTAAGAGATGAAGAAATTGTTGAATTCACTTTGAGTTACGCGTGATATACTAAGAGATGAAGAAATGGTTGAATTCACTTTGAGTTACGCGTGATATACTAAGAGATGAAGAAATTGTTGAATTCACTTTGAGTTAGGCGTGATATACTAAGAGATGAAGAAATTGTTGAATTCACTTTGAGTTACGCGTGATATACTAAGAGATGAAGAAATTGTTGAATTCACTTTGAGTTACGCGTGATATACCAAGAGATGAAGAAATTGTTGAATTCACTTTGAGTTACGCGTGATATACTAAGAGATGAAGAAATTGTTGAATTCACTTTGAGTTACGCGTGATATACTAAGAGTGAAGAAATTGTATAATTCACTTTGAGTTACGCGTGATATACTAAGAGATGAAGAAATTGTTGAATTCACTTTGAGTTACGCGTGTTATACTAAGAGATGAAGAAATTGTTGAATTCACTTTGAGTTACACGTGATATACTAAGAGATGAAGAAATTGTTGAATTCACTTTGAGTTACGCGTGATATACTAAGAGATGAAGAAACATTTTACACGTCCAGTATTTGGTTTTGCGTTCACTCACTTTGAACTCAAGCGTAGTTGATACACGTGCTACTACTTCCAGTTCACTGTTCTGATTTTCGCGTGTCGATTAGCTTTCCCTATTACCAGGATCTCTCGCCATCAGACGACACTTCCAAGATACCCGTAATTTTCGTCCCCAGATCAAGGACGGGATGTTAACATTTTAGTCTGTCTGACCGGTGTAGGGGTTGAACCCGTTTCCTCTACAACAGCACACCGGAAGTATAGGAACACTGTTATCCATTCTGCCCTGCTGACCTCCCATGGACAGTATGTTGTTAAATAGCTGTTGTTGTTAAATAGCCGTTGTTGTTAATTAGCAAGTTTAACGAAACGCCCCTGCTTGCCAAGCAAATCAATACGTGCTTACTTAACATTAAGCCTTCTTGTGACAGTAAAGCAGTGCTTGTTTATTTGTTTATTTATTGATCTTTCTTACAAAGCAAATCAATAACTAATTATTTTGTTTCTATTACGAACATACAGGTTTCATTAATTCACTCAGTGGCATGTCCTTTGCAGAACCTCGCTCCCATAACAACCTTCCGGAAAACTTCTCGGTATAAGCAAGATGTTCCACGTCCGATACACCCATCTGGAGATCATCCGCCACATCTTGCATCCATCTTCTCTTTGGCCTTTCCCTTCTTTTCTTCCTGGGCATATACCCCTCCATTATTGTTCTCTCCAAACTGTCATAACGTTTCAAGTGACCAATATATTTCAATTTTCTTTGTTTTATCGGTTTTAATAGCCAACCTTCTTCAATATTAAGATTTTTTTTTTTTTTTTTGTGGATGCATGTGTTATTTTCTGTGGCCAAGATATTCTTAGATCCCGTCTGTAACATTTATATTCAAATTTGAACATGCCGGTAGTCCAAGTTTATCACGTCGTCATGTGGACGGCGGTATCAAAAATTGATCAAATTTATTTCAGTAATTACATCTAGCGGCTGGCCGAGTGGTTAGAATGCCGGATTCTCTTTCGGGAGACACGGGTTCGAATCCTCGGTAACGTGTGCAGTTTTTTTTTTCTGTCGGGGACAAAAAGAAAACTCTAACCTGCACAGTTCAGGGCGAATGCACGAGCCAAGCGGCCCTAATTTCTTAGGCTCAAGGCCCCCCCCCCTCCTCCATACACCTTAAAGTACTATATTGGCAGTAAATGTCAGTTGACAGTGACAGTACATCTATATGAACGAATGAACGAACAAAGTTTATTTTCAAACGGTTAAGAATTGGGCACGCAGGCCCGTCTAAAATTCATATGTAGGTCAGCATGACCGAATTTATAAGAACGCGCATTCTTAAACGTCCTGTGTGCTGATGCCCGAGTTAGGGATTCAACCCCTACACTGATCAGTTTGACTAAAATGTTGACTTCTCGTCCTTGACTTGGCGACGTAAATTACAAATACCTCAGAAGTCGGAGTGGGTCGACTCGGTATGTTGGGAATTTGTGAAACGTGGTTTCACTATCTCCTAAGCCACAGTGCATGTATTCTCTGTGTCTGCATATTTGTATTCCTTGTTTGTTTGTGCCGTGCCATGGACGCGCTGGGTCTCAACTCGCTTCATTCTTTTGTTTCATGTAACCACCATGAAGTGCCCAGTTATCATAGCTTTATCGTTTAAAAAAACAAACAAACACCCATACACATATAAATACATTCACACAGAGAGATAAAAAACACACACGCACACACCCAAACACGTATAAATACATAAACACACAGAAACATACAAACATACACACTTAAATAGATACACACATAGAAACAGAAACACACACACACACACACACACACACACACAATCACACTCGCCATACGACCAACATTCCACACAATATGTCGCAAATAGCGGTTCAAGTTTATTTATGAATCCTAGTGAAATAATTTATTCATACTTAGTTGGGGAACATACCTAGGGACATGCCCTGGCGAAAGCAATAACAGTTAATAATACCAAACAACAACAATAACAAATCCGTGTGTATTTAACCAACCACAATAATTATTTCCAAAAAAAAAAAAAAAAGCAGTGTATCCTGTACCTTGTAGCTTTCTGTTCAAACATAAAACGGCCGCAAAAACCGGATTTCAATGCCTTTCCTTTATTTTCCTTGACCTGCGTGACGTCCGGGTTTAGTGCACTCTTTAACTCTGAATCATAACACTGAGTGTATGAGTCGAATATCAGCGTCATCGAACATCTTTGTTTGCTTCATATACCATTACAGAATAAAGAAAACATTCTAATGGGCACGGCACGATCCTTAACCTTTGATAAGTCGCGGTGTAAATATGGGTTAACCCAAATTAACAAAATGTATGAGGTGGAGGGGGGGGGGGGTTTGAAAAAAAAGGGGGGGGGGGTAATCGCTGGTCTGCTAATGTACGAGTATTGAATAGGATGAAAGTCTGGCGTAGGCAAATTTAGGGTAAGTCACCAGTACCACTTCCCACGAAACAGGATGTACTGGTGTAGATATAAGGCAAAGCACCTGGACTTGTCGTCGTTTTGGGGACAGAGTCAACTTGATAGCTTCCAGCCTGTAATCCTGGCAAGTGTGTTTTTATCGGCCACATCAATCCTCGTCGGCAATATGGCGCGTGTTTGCATAGTCGTTGTCCTGGTGTCACTGGCAGTCTGTGGAACATGTAAGCTCTCTGTTTTTCACACACACACACACACACACACACACACACACACACACACACACACACACACACACTCACACACGTGCATATATGAGTCCATAAATACAAACATACGTACATGCATATGTAAGTACGCAGAGATATACTACATACATATACTTATTTGCGTGTATTCCTGAGTTTGTGTATGTATGTATGTGTGTGTGCGCGCAAGCGCATGTGTGTGTGTGTGTGTGTGTGTGTGTGTGAATATTTTAAGTTTTAATGTAACTGTAACGTTAACTTGTAGCTTCCTTCTTCTTCTTCTTCTTCTTCTTCTTCTTCTTCTTCTTCTTCTTCTTCTTCTTCTTCTTCTTCTTCTGCGTTCATCCGGAGTTTTTCTTTTTTCGGACGTGATTGCGTTGTGCCCGTTTACAACAGAGCTGCGTTCTTGCGCCGTTAGGCCGATACATCCGACTTATGCGGACTTGTAGCTTCCAATAATAGCTTCCGTAAAATGTTAACGTTCAACAGTTCAGTCGGAGGTGCTAATTCTACTCTCTCAATGAAAGGTAGAGGATTGTTATGTTGTGGACGTGATGGGACATGTCCGAAGCTGCTGGACATAGCAACGGATGAGAGGGCTTGGCGCGGTTTAGTTGAGGGCCTGTTTCTCAATAAAAGATGAAGAAGAAGAAGAAGAAGAAGAAGAAGAAGAAGAAGAAGAAGAAGAAGAAGAAGAAGAAGAAGAAGAAGAAGAAGAAGATGATGAAGGGGTAGAAGAAGAAGAAGAAGAAGAAGAAGAAGAAGAAGAAGAAGAAGAAGAAGAAGAAGAAGAAGAAGAAGAAGAAGAAGAAGAAGAAGAAGAAGAAGAAGAAGAAGAAGAAGAAGAAGATGATGAAGGGGTAGAAGAAGAAGAAGAAGAAGAAGAAGAAGAAGAAGAAGAAGAAGAAGAAGAAGAAGAAGAAGAAGAAGAAGAAGATGATGATGAAGGGGTAGAAGAAGAAGAAGACGAAGAAGAAGAAGAAGAAGAAGAAGAAGAAGAAGAAGAAGAAGACTATAAGAAACCATTGCCAACAGACTACAGTAGTGGTACAGACTCCAGTAGTGGTACAGACTACAGTAGTCAAGTAAAGAACCCTTGTACACACAATAAACCACATTGGGTATATGGTGCTAGAGCCATGTTTGTCCAGGTAAACCGGCTCTCGGCGGGTGGGGTGGTTAGTATCACGGCGGCCGACTGGACATTTCCTGGCGCCCATTACAGCCTGGGTCGACCTAGAAACCAGGCCACTCTTTAAAGATTGGAATCCTGCCCGATACGGCTCGAACCTATGTCCACAGGATAGTCAGTCGACCGTGTAATCACTACGCTACCTCCGCTCCAATGGAAAACAATATCGCCATGGTAACATCTGTAGCATATTTCCCGGCTTTGTAGCCGCGGTAGCTTGTTGGTTAGTGGGTATCATGAAGTGGATTTAAAGTAAATGAGAGTATGGGCTGCATGAAGTACAGGCAGGTTTCAGATAGGGAATAAGAACCAGGGACCATATCTTCAACGTGAGAAACAATCTCTACAACTCTAGAGTGCAATGTAGAGATACACATACTTGCTTCATAAACTACAGCAAGGCCGTTAAACGTGTTCAACATCACCAGTTGTAAAACATCAGGAGTGATAACGGGTTTCCCCGCACATTTGACCCACTTAATTGAAGTATTACGTTATGATCAACAAGCAATTGCCAGAGTAACCGGTGAAAAATCAAAATGCTTAAGGTACAGACGGGAGTAAGACGGGACTGTAATCTCTCCCCTGCCTATTCAACATATACATGCCGAAAATTTAACGAGAAACGTCAAAATATGACGTCACCACAGACCAGAATTGTCATCCACTTGTTATTGATGGAATTTAGCTATGCAGATGACGCGGGGCTCCTCTCAGATAGTGCTGACGAAGTAAAAGATCCTGTCTGTCAAGAGTTAGTTGCATATAAGTTACAGGACTTAGCAGTCAACCCCATAATTTTTTGGCTGTTCGTAATTCCTGGGGATATTTACGTTCAGTAGTTTGCTATTTCTTTCTGAACGGCTGGCACCCATACCATTTCATTAAAAAACCAACGTAAGGCGGTCTGCTGTCAAATCGCCCACAGCTGTGTTTCGAACGCGGTATGCGGGATTAGAACTAGAAGAAGAAGAAATTAGAATCACGCCCGTAACTCCTTCGCCAAGGGGCGAACCTCTCATGAGACACAGAGAAAATCAAAATCTTTTTTCTGAACTTAAGCAAAACAAAAATAATGTCTAAGGACAAAACTACATACCAACTAAAGATCACATCAACAATGAAACAAATTGAAAGTGTTATATACTCTGATTATCTTGCCTCAATAATCAACAACAGTGGGTAAATTAAAAAAAAACAGTGGGGGATAAATCTAGATGTAGGCTGACCATAGTAATGTAGAGACGAAACGGTATTAAGAACATATGGAACAACACTGGCAAGCATGTTAAAGTAAAACTGTTGATTGAGAACATGCATCTCCTGGTGGCAACATGAGCTCAAATGCTACAGACACATTCTTAGAATATGGGGCCCGAGAAGAAGAAAAATGTTGACATTTTTACAAGACCTGAACAACGAAGAAAACTGGCTGATAAAAAGTATCAAGTATTGGAAGTTAACATGCTTTGGGCATAATGAAGGATGCTTGAAGATCTTAAAGTTGATGCAAAAGACCTTAGACTTGTAAAAAAAACATATATTGGAAACAACAAGCTGTCATCAGAATTGATAACTATGTAGGTCAATATCAGCCTATTAAAAGAGGTGTGAGGCAGGGATGTGTAATGTCTCCAGATCTTTTTTCTCTGTACAGTGACAATATTTTCTAAAATATAGAAGATATGGAAGGAATCAACATTGGGGGTCGATACATCAATAACATTAGATATGCAGATGATACAGTCTTGATTGCAGACAATAAACAGGACCTGCAAAATTTAGTAGATGCGGTTGTTGCACACAGTGAACAGCTAGGGTTAGAACTGAATATTAAGAAGACACAGATTATGGTCGTCACTGGGAAGAAGGAAATACCACAATGTGATATTCTAGTAAATTCTTAAGCAAGTAATTATTTCGGCACAGTCATAACATCTAATGGGAGATGCCTTGAAAAGATTAGAACAAGAATTGCCATTGCAAATGTAGCCTTTTGCTAATTGACCAATAAAAAGATATCAATGGAAACGAGAAAAAAGAGTATTGAAGTGCTACATAGAACCTATACTTTTGTATGGATGTGAAGCGTGGACAATAAGCAGTCAAGCTGAAACACAGCTGATGGCTGTGGAAATGTGGTTTCTGAGGAAAATGCAAAGAATACCATGGATAGACAGAAAAACCAATGAACAAGTTCTTCAAGAAACAAATGAAGATTGTAAACTGATTAGAGACAGACGTAGACAGTCACAATTGTTTGGGCATGTTATGAGAAGAAATGACTTGGAGAATTTGGTGACAACTGGCAAGATGGAAGGGAAGAGACCAAGGGGAAGACCGAGAAGTAAATACCTGGATGACTTGGCCACGTAGCATGGTCGAGACAGGAACACAGAGCTGATCCACGACTCTGGTGATCGAGTGAGATGGCAGAACGTGACCACCCACGCTTATCGGCATGGCACATGATGGATGGGTGGATGGATGGATGGATGGATGGATGGATGGATGGATGGATATTGAACATCACAATGGCTTGGAGAGAACAGTGATGGTGATGGGAGGCGTGGTTCTTGGAAGACGTGGCAGCCGTTGAAAGATGGACACAGGACATTGCAGACACCTTGAGCTTGATGGTGTTCGAGGCCAGAGACATAGCAAGAGATCAAGAGGCTTTTCCGCGCGCATTGATGAGAGAGTCACGTCCTGCACAGGACCTGCTACTTCAGAGAGAGAGAGAGAGAGAGAGAGAGAGAGAGAGAGAGAGAGAGAGAGAGAGAGAGAGGGCGAGAGGGAGATAGAAATAAAGAGGGAGAGAGAGAACGAACGAACGAACGAACAAACTTTATTTTCAAAGGGTTAAGAATTGGGCACGCAGGCCCGTCTAACATGCTGCCCTTCTATCACTCTCTTTCATACATTATTTCATTCACACATCATTCAAGGCTAACAGAGAACAGCAACAATATAAAAGATATGCATTATAAAGGTATGGGCAAAATGCGAACATCAAAACTACACGACACAGTAATATTAGATAATGAGAGAGGGAGAGAGAAGGAGAGAGAGAGGGAGAGAGAGTGAGAGAGATAGAGAGGGAGAGAGGGAGAGAGAGGCTTTTCCCCGCGCATTGATGAGAGCCACGTCCTGCACAGGACCTGCTACTTCAGAAAGAGGGAGAGAGAGGGAGAGAGAGATAGAGAGGGAGAGAGAGATAGAAAGAGAGAGAGGGATAGACAGGGAAAGAGAGAGAGGGAGAGAGAGGGTGGGAGAGGTAGAGAGAGGGAGAGAGAGGGAGAGAGAGAGGGGGGGAGAGGGGAGAGAGAGAGAGATAGAGAAGGAGAGGGTAGGAGAGATAGGGAGAGAGCGGGAGAGAGAGGGAGGGAGAGAGACGGAGGGAGAGAGAGGGAGAGAGGGAGGGAGAGAGACGGAGGGAGAGAGAGGGATAGGTAGAGAGGGGGGAGAGGTAGAGAGAGACGGAGAGAGAGAGAAAGGAAGAGAAGGAAGAGAGGGAGAGAGAGAGAGAGAGAGAGAGAGAGAGAGAGAGAGAGAGAGAGAGAGAGAGGGGGGGGGTTCTTTGATGTCCAGGTCTTGTACTAAGCCATTAAGTGTTTCTTGATCACTTTCCTAGATAAATATATGTCATATTTCAATGCTGGATCTAAGTCGCAAACGGACGGCTGCAAAACCGTTTCTCATCTAGGTATTGAACTCGAAATAATGCCCTTGTTAGTGAATTCGCTATCTACTATACCATTTCTCCTGGCTAGAACAGAATAACACATCTATTGTCTTTGACGGGTAACGTCTACTATGTCTTCTCCGTGACCAGGGGCGGAACAGAGATGTACACCTCATTCTGTTGAGAGTCATGACAACAAGTACGCGAGAGAAACAATCCCAGGTGCGCTTCGAGTCACTTCTGTCAGAGTAGTACAGCAAAATTCTAAGAGTGGTTGCACCCAGGGCACATCTTACGGTATTATCGGCCCTGATGTGTGGGTAGACCATGGATGCAGAGCTATTTTCGATGTCTGCTACGAAACAGGTAACGTAACATAACACTAGCATTCACGGTTAAAATTATTACGATAACGTAACATACATTACAACTTCTTCTTCGTCTTCGTCGTCGTCTTCTTCTTCTTCTTCTTCTTCTTCTTCTTCTTCTTCTTCTTCTTCTTCTTCTTCTTCTTCTTCTTCTTCTTCTTCTTCTTCTTCTTCTTCTTCTTCTTCTTCGTCCTCTTCTTCTTCTTCGTCTTCTGTTGCTGCTGCCACTGTTACTCCTCCTCCTTCTCCTTCATCTCCTTCTTCTACTTTTAATCATGTACCTAGTGAAGAAGACATCAGCGATCAAGACTCTTCAATCTCCTCTGTCACCTAATAATTTTAAGAAGCTCGTGGTTCTGTTTTCCTCTGCCTTTCTTGCCTGCAACACCCCTCCCCCACCCCCACATACGGCCAGTTAATTGCTGCACATCATCTGCCTGATGTTAGCCCATAAATATGTCTTTCTTTTACAAATGCAGCCCCCAGTGTGTTCGCTTGATTTTTCTTCAATCTCACGATATTGTCAGCATTATTTAACATGCGACATACTCACTTCCTCCAATTTCTTCATCATTTCATTCCTCGGTGTCCAGCATTCGCATTCATACAATAGAAAAGTTTTCATACAATTTGTATTTTAACGAATGTTTTTGTACTTGTGATATTTCTTTTTTTCTTTCTTTTTCTTTTAATGAAGTTACTCATTCTTGTAATGGAATTTATGGATCTGTCGATACTTGTCTTTACCTGTGTGTCACATCTACCGTCGAATGTCACTGTGTATCCTACGAGGGTAAGTTAATAAGTAAGTCACAAATGGCTGTAGGCAAATAACTAACCATAATAACAACTTGCTCTGGAGTGAACTAGGCAGGCCGAGAGAGGGATCATGCTGCATGGGCAACACATGATCTCTATATTTTAGCCCAGGCTTTGTGCTATGGAGAGGCAATAACTCCATCCCTGGTCTTAACTGGTCTCGGAATCAAAGCGAGAGGCAACTGTTACGGGTTATAAGTCCTTGTCAGTTGGCGTAGACATGGGGCGCCACGCGTTGCCTCTGACGGTGGGAGACACCTATGGGTGTCACTGATCAGCTACCGCCCGCCTCAAGCTGGGCAGCCCCCAGCCAATTGGGTGCTGATCCGCCACAGCCTGCCTGCTTCAATGGGTGCTTGGGGCTAGGACAAAATCTGAATCGCAGGCTGTAAAACCAATGCACCAGGTACAAACAAAAATATAAATAGAAACCTCAAGCTACGGCTTGCAACCTGGAACGTGAGAACCATGTGTCCAGGATTTTCCACTGACTTGACCAATATTGACGATGTGAGAAAAACGGCTGTGATTGATGCCGAACTCAATCGTCTTAACATTGATATTGCTGGCCTGCAGGAGACTCGCCTCGCTGAGGAAGGGTCACTCAGGGAAAACAACTACACCTTTTTCTGGAGGGGTAAAGGGCAGGCGGAAAGGAGGCAACACGGTGTGGGCTTTGCAGTGAAGAATTCGCTACTGGGAATGATTGAAATTCCAGCAGGAGGAAATGAAAGACTATTATCCCTGCGCTTGGCAACCTCTTGTGGGTTTGCCACCATTATTACTGCATATGCACCGACACTCGATTCCTCTGATGATGTGAAGGATTTGTTCTATGAGGAGTTAGACTCTGTGATCAAGGCAGTTCCAAAATCCGACTACATTTATATGCTCGGTGATTTCAATGCTCGTGTGGGCAAGGACTCGAGTTCATGGCCAGTGTGCCTTGGAAAATACAACATCGGTCGCATGAATGAAAATGGGCAAAGGCTGCTGGAGCATTGCACCAGTAATGACCTATGTATTACAAACTCTTTTTTTAAAACAAAAGAGATGCATAAGGTCACATGGAAACATCCAAGATCCGGCCATTGGCACCAGCTGGACTTCATCATCACACGGAGACAACATCTGAACCATATATCATTGACTCGTAGTTACCACAGTGCTGACTGTGATACAGATCATTCTTTGGTTGTTGCAAGGGTTAGACTGAGACCAAAGAGAATCTACACAGCTAAACACAAATCTAGCCCCAGGATTAATATTATTAACACTCATGATCCTGAAAAGTGCTTTCAGTTTCAACAGCAACTTGAAGACGCTTTCACTGATACACCAGAAAATTGTACAGTAAATGATAAATGGAATAAACTTAAGGAAACTCTTTGTAAAACTGCCGTAAAGGTTTACGGCACTGTGGATCATAAGAGGCAGGACTGGTTTGCGGCCAACAGCGAGACTCTGCAGCCCTTGATTGATAAGAAGAAGAAAGCTCTCTTAAGAAACAAGGAAAGACCAACGCGTAACACTCTGAGTGAGCTAAGGCAAGCTAGGAAGGATGTGCAAAAGGCTGCCAGGCAGAGTGCAAATGATTATTGGATCAAGTTATGTGAGTCCATTCAAATCGCAAGTGATAAGGGAGACATAAGAAGCATGTATGAAGGAATAAAGAAAGCCTGTGGTCCAGTGATCAAAAGAAGTGCACCATTGAAAACCTTGACTGGAGAAGTCATCACTGATAAGAAACAGCAGATGGACAGATGGGTAGAGCACTATTTGGAGCTTTACTCAAGTGAGACCAAACTAGCGGATAATGCCCTCAACGCCATAGAGGCTCTACCAACTCTTGACCACCTGGACACACTTCCCACCATAACAGAAGTTAAGTGTGCTATAAATGAACTTGCATCTGGCAAGGCTCCAGGTAAGGATGGGATTCCAATAGAGGTTATCAGGAGTGGGCAAGACACACTCACTATACAGATCCACCAGCTAATAGAGCTATGCTGGCGTGAAGGACAAGTCCCACAGGATTTCAAAGATTCAAGCATCATAACACTGTACAAGAACAAGGGCGATCGGAGCGACTGCAACAACTATAGGGGTATCTCACTTCTGTGTATTGTTGGAAAAGTATTTGCCAGAATTGTTCTGCGCAGACTTCAAGTCCTAGGAGATCAAGTCTACCCCGAATCACAGTGTGGCTTTCGACAGAACCGGTCTACCACTGATATGATATTCTCATTGCGACAAATGCAAGAAAAATGCCGTGAACAGAATCAACCACTGTTTATTGCCTTCATCGACCTCACAAAGGCATTTGATTTGGTCAGTCGTGAGGGTCTGTTCAAAGCACTAAAGAAGATTGGCTGCCCACCAACTCTTCTGTCCATTGTGGAATCGTTCCACACAGGCATGAAGGGTATAATCAAGTTTGATGGTGCAACTTCTGAAGAATTTGAAATCAAGAGTGGAGTTAAGCAAGGTTGTGTACTAGCTCCCACCCTCTTTGGAATATACTTTTCACTTCTACTGAAATATGCATTTCGTGATCAGGATGGTGGTATATACATTCACTCACGCTCAGATGGCGGCCTCTACAATGCTCAGAGATTGAAGGCTAAGACCAAAATTAGGAGGGTACTGATCAGAGAGTTGCTTTTTGCAGATGATGCTGCAGTTACGACCCACTCTGAGGAAGAATTGCAATGTCTACTATCTGCATTCTCCAATGCTTGTTCTGAATTTGGTTTAACAATTAGCAAAAAGAAGACACAGATTATGTCACAAGGTGCACATGGGGTACCATCAATCTTTATTGACGACGCCGAACTAGAGATAGTAGACCATTTTACATATCTAGGATCGGTGGTAAATAGCAAATTATCCCTAGATCAGGAAATCAACATCCGGATTGGTAAGGCAGCAACAACAATGAACAGGTTAAGAAAAAGAGTCTGGGAGAACAGGAAGCTTACTGCCAAAACAAAAGTCCTTGTCTATCAAGCCTGTGTCCTTAGTACTCTTCTCTATGGCAGTGAAACCTGGACAACTTACTCACACCAAGAGAACAATTTAAACAGCTTTCATATGCGGTGTCTGCGAAGAATTCTTGGTATTAAGTGGCAAGACAAAATCACAAATACTGAAGTATTGGAAAGATCAGGTTGTGTGACAGTTTATTCCATGCTCAGTCTTCGTAGACTTAGATGGATAGGACATCTTAGGCGGATGGATGATGGTAGAATACCAAAGGATATCTTTTTTGGTGAATTACAGATGGGTAAGAGATCTCAGGGTCGGCCTCTACTACGATACAAAGATGTGTGTAAGCGGGACATGATTGATACAGGCATTGATAATGCACATTGGGAGCAAGTCGCCGCTGAACGTGTTGCATGGAGGGCAAATATCAGAAATGGAATAAAGTCAAAGGAGAAAATTATTGCAGAAAAGTCACACACCAAGCGTTTGAGACGTAAGATGGTGCATGATGGTGGAAATGACCACGTGTTCACATGCACCCACTGTGAACGGACATTTACAGCGCAAATTGGCCTTATCAGTCACACTCGCTACCGCCATAGTTAAAAGTTATTATGCCTTTTTAAAGCACAAACTATCGTCTGTCAAGACGGCAAGGTGCCAATGTGTGTATGATGTGAATAACAACTTGAAACCGGTTTATTTGTATACATACATTGTCCCTTTATATCTCAACATAATTCCCACCAACATTGATGCACTTATCCCATCGTTTTTTCAGTTCTCCCTAATCGGCTGCATATAACTGCGTGCTTTGTTTCCATTTATTTGCCATGCCTCAGAACTGCGTGACTTACTTATTGACTCATCTTTAAACATTTTCCACCCAGCTATGCACCGCTTTACGGGAAATCGCTAGGGGCTAAGTCCACTGAAAACCATACTGGCGGGAGACATTTCGCGAGTGACGCCGAAGTTGAATGTGAAGTGAAAACGTGGTTTAGAAATCAGAGCACGCAGTTCTATTCGGCCGGTTTGGGGGAACTGATAAATCGATAGGATAAGTGCATCAATGTTGGTGGAAATTATGTTGAGAGATAAAGGGACTATGTATGTATAACAATAAACTGGTTTCAAGTTGTTATCATAGTTATTTTTCTACAGCCATTTGTGACTTACTTATTAACTTACCCTCGTAGATATTGAAAACATGTCAGATGTCACTGTATATCCTATATATTAACAACATGTCAGATGTCGCCGTGTATACTAGATATTGAACACATATAAAATGTTAGCGTGTATCCTAGATATTGAACACATATCAAATGTTAGCGTGTATCCTAGATATTGAACACATGTCAAATATCGCTGTGTATCCTAGATATTAAAAACATGTCAGATTTTACTGTTTTTCCTAGATATTGAAAACAAGTCAGATGTCACTGCGTATCCTAAACATTGAAAATATTCCGTGTATCCTAGATATTGAAATCGTGTCAGATGTCATTGTGTATACTAGATAACAGAAAACAATTGATCGGCTTGATATGGGTACCCTTACGATGTCTACATGGCAGCGGGGTTTAATGCGCTTGCGTTTAAACCTCCGGTGCACTAACGGCGTGTTAGCGGGTTCGAACCCTACATCGCTCAGTTGGACAGCAATGTTGACTACTCTCTCAGAAAGCAGTGGCAAACTAATCAACGTAAAATTGCCTAGAAAATCAATCTGGGGTTGAGGTTTGATCAAAACGTGCTGCATAGGACAAGGCTTATATATATATATCCTCCCTCTTCCTCCTCCTAATCACTCCTCTTCCTTCCTCCTCCGCCCTCCTCCTCCCTCCTACTCCCTTCTCCTCCTCCTCCCTCCTCCTCCTTCCTCTTCCTCCCTCCTCCTCCTTCTCCCTTCTCACCCTCCTCCCTCTCCTCCTCCCTCTCCTCCTCCCTCTCCTCCTCCCTTCTCCTCCTCCCTCCCCCTCCTTCTCTTTCCTCCTCCCTCCTCCTCCTCCTGCGTTCTCCTCCTCCTCCTTCTCCCTCCTCCTCCCTCTTCCTCCTCCCTCCTCCTCCTCCCTCTTCCTCCTCCTCCCTCCTACACCTCCCTCTCCTCCTCCCTCCTCTTCCTCCTCCTCCCCCCTCCTCCTCCTGCGTTCTCCTCCTCCTCCTTCTCCGTCCTCCTCCCTCTTCCTCCTCCCCCTCCTCCTCGCTCCTCCTCCCTCTTCCTCCTCCTCCCCTCCTCCTTCTCCCTCCTCCCCCTCTTCCTCCTCCTCCTCCTACAGACAGACAGACAGACAGACAGACAAACAGACAGACAGACAGACAGACAGACAGACAGACAGTCAGACAGTCAGGAACGGGAACTTAAATGACTACTTATATGAATTAAATGAGATGCTGCCCATCAGGGTCTGGGCGAAGCCGGGCCAGACAGACAGACAGACAGATAGACAGACAGACAGATAGATAGTCGGGAACGGGAACGGGAGCTTATATGACTACTTATATGAATTAAATGAGATGCTGCCCATCAGGGTCTGGGCGAAGCCGGGCCAGACAGACAGACAGACAGATAGACAGACAGACAGATAGATAGTCGGGAACGGGAACGGGAGCTTATATGACTACTTATATGAATTAAATGAGATGCTGCCCATCAGGGTCTGGGCGAAGCCGGGCCGGGTCAGACAGACAGACAGACAGATAGACAGACAGACAGACAGACAGACAGACAGACAGACAGATAGACAGACAGACAGACAGACAGACAGACAGACAGACAGACAGACAGACAGACAGACAGACAGACAGACAGACAGACAGACAGACAGACAGACAGACAGACAGACAGTCGGTAACGTTAACGAGAACTTATGTGACTACTTATATGAGTTAAATGAGATGCTCCCCACCAGGGACTGGGCGAAGCCGGGCCGGGTCAGCTAGTGTATATATATAGGATATATATATATAGGACAAGGATATATATATATATATATATTAGCATGAACAATGGGACCTTTGCCAATCTCCAATCATCACTATGAGATTCAATGTCTCTCTTCTTATTTTAAATTCAAAGAACTCTTTTTGTATCTTTCTTGTAGTTATATGTAATGTTCTAGTTTCATGACCCTCTTTCAGGCAATTGTTGGTACCTGGTATTGGAATTTGTGCTCGCTTGGAAATTACCACCTTTCATTTTCTTTTACTTTTAATGATAATCTATTTTTCTCGCTCTCCTTCACCAGCTTGATTAGAATGGATTCCAACTACTCTCTGACTCAGCCATTAAAACATTGGAATACCTTTTTTTTCATATCCTTTACAGGACATTGCTGTCAACACCAGCATCTTTCAGCTGTATGTTGATTTCTTGGCAAGATTACGCTCAATAGTTTGCCATTGCTTTCTGAGCGGCCGGCTCACATACCCCGCAAGTTATCGATGCGATACGAACCACCGCTGATTCTTACCGTCATCACGTTAACCCACGAGAGTATACGAGATTGCGGAGAAAAGTCATAACCTCTAAGCCACGAAGCCGGCTGGAATACCTTAGAATACTTATATTTTGCCCTCCAACTTGATCTCCGTCAACGTATTCGATTTTTCTGCGCATTTGCCGCTGTAAATGTTGAAAAGACCAGGTGATAAAACAAATTCTTGTCTAACTCCTCTTTTTAATTGCTCTGAATTAATGAATGTCTCACTCGTATCTGGTGGCAGGTTTTATCTGGCAATATATACTCCTCTCATTCTGAGAAATTGTCCATCTTTACTTAGTTCACCTCAGTGACCTAAAGGCTTGGGAACGCGATTCGTGAGCGGCTTACCAGGCGTTCGAAACGCGGCGGCGGTCGATTTGGCAGCAGACCGTGTCGCCCTTGGGTGTTACCGTATTGGTATGGGAGCCGGTTGTTCAGAAAGCAATGGCAAACTACTGAGCGTAAAACTTGCCAAGAAATCAACAACAGCAGTAAAATACTGGTTTTGAAAGCGATGTCCCGTAAATAGGATATGCAAAAAAAAAAAAAAAAAAAACTGAAATTCATGCAAAACCTGGGAATGGTCTGGACGTTTCACTTTGTTTAAACACGGAAGCCGCAAACAATATGTTGCACGATATGTTATATGGCATATTTCGCTATGACTTGTCATGTGCATACTGCAGAGTTATATATCACCTGAAGCTAATAAATGAATCATACTTAAGCTAAACAATTAAAACACAAAATCACAGGTATTGTTCCAATGTGGAACATCTATTATCCCCATGGTAATTTCAATTTTACAATGAACTCCTTCTGTTTGCACAAAACCAGCTGGAACCGCATGATTGCTGATGCCTCACTATATTCGAGCAATCGTTTATTGTTAGTCGAATACAATATCCGAAACGCTTTTCCTTTGTCACGCTATGACCGTATTTTATTAATACGATGACGGCGTTTCAGGCCTTTAGACAGCACAAATGTTCCGGAAGACTGATTTAACTCTGTTTTCCACCCATACTGGTATATGTTCGGCAACACGATTTGCTAATTGTCTTTCTGTTCTACCCATGTTAGTTGCTTGATACTCACACTGGAGTAGATAAATGCAGTTTGATTTGGTGTACGGAGCCAATGTTTCACTTTGTCAAAATGATTTGAAATATCTATTTTAGTTATAACGTGCCCTGTCAACTGGCGTCCCTCCACAGATGTCGGTCTTTGGTATTCTGGATCAAGCCTGAAGATTATATTCGTCCATGCAACCGTTCAGTCCACCCAGTATAACCTCTCTCGGCTCTCCTCTACTTCTTCTCTCATTGATTACTCCAATCATGACTAGGACGTCCAATGCCTCTCTTCTTATTATAAAATCAAAGAACTCTTTTTATCTCTTTCTTGTAGTTATATATAATGTTCTAGTTCCATTAGCCTCTTTCAGGCAATCGTTGTTAGTTACTCTGGCAGTCCAAGGTATTTGCAACATTCGTCTCGGAAACTACATCTCTGTTGCTTCCAAGCTCTTCCTAATTGGTTCATTCACAATCCATGATACATTGTCATGTAGCAAAACGGGTTATACATAATACGAGTATTTCGGTACCCTTTTTCCGACATTTTAAAATAGTGACTTATTGTATGAGAAATAATATAATAATGGTGAATATACTATAAAACATAAATACTAATACTTCTGCATCTGTGTCCATGAGCATCGATAAAGTAGAAGTGTTATTAATGTTTCTTTTATGTGCATCGAACTCAAATATAGTGTTTCTTATACTTTGCATTTTAATATGAAAGTTCAGAAACCAATGGCAAACTCATCATCATGTGCCTTGCCGATAAGTGCAGGCGGTCATGTGTCGCCATCTCACGCGATCACCAGCTATCCTGCAGAAGTGTAAGGGGATCTCTCCGGTGTCGTATATCTAATTCAAGATATTTGATGTTACACTAAATGTGAAAAAAAATATGTATGTTTCATTTACGTTAATCAATATTGACATATACTCTTTGCCGTCAACCAGGATACACCACAACCGTGAAATGTGAAAGTAACAATCACCAAACCGCCACTTGCAACACCGGCGGTTTCATCCGTCTGCTGACAATCAAACGGCAATATTCCAAGTCAGCTTGTGTGGAAGGCGACAGCTTTTTCAAGAGTGACAACAATATCATCGTCAGCAAGGGCTGCAGGGCGGATTTTCTTGTTGGGTTTTAAATTTGAATTCTATACTTGTTGATTATCGATGTATGCACATTTAAATACATATTGTAGTTCCGTTCATTATAACAAGTATTTGAGTTTTCCGCAGTTTAAATAGATGTATGCACTTTTAAATGCATATTGTAGTTTCGTTCATTATAACAAGTATTTGTGTTGTGTGCGGTTAAATACTTTTAAGAGTGTTTATTAGGCGCGCGTTAACGTTATTACTCCTCCAGTTGCCTTCTCTGTAGCATACATGGGAGTGCGTGACTCTCCACTCAACCTGTCAAATGACATTTAATGTTGCTGAAATTATTTATACTTATTGTCCAGTTGTTTCAGCTCTCGCCATACATCTTTTATCGCCGTCTTCTGTCTTTATTGCCTTGTATTTTCTCATACAAGACTCATTTCTCTGTCTCACCTCTTCTATTGACATGACCAATAAATATTACCTGTCGTTTCCTTATAGTTTTCGAGAGTGTTCTACCTCTTCTTCTTTCCTATTTCTATGAGAGTGCGTCTTAGTTTCCTTCTTCGTTCCTCTTTCTATAAGAGTGTGTCTTCCTCTTCTTCTTCGTTCCTCTTTCTAGGAGATTACGTCGCGCCTAGTTATACACCTCAAATATTAGTGTGCGTCCAACTCCCCTATACATCTGTGTAAGGTTTTTTTCCTCTATATATATATTCCAATCTGTACTTTTGTCTGGATGTGAAACATGACAATGAGCAGCAAGCCTGAAAACATATATTAGACTTGAAAATGGGTTTCCGGGAAAAGATGTAAAGACCCCTATGGACCAGAGTAACGGGCTATAACTACCGGTGGGTAGGATTTCAATGTTAACAAATTTGCCAGGTAAGCGGCCTTACAGCCTACTCCTTGACGTGGAATTCTCACCGTGCACAACTTTTACACGGATCTCTTGTTTTTCGCCCTTATTCGAGAAGGTTAATTATCCAGTCTCCCTACCCAAGAGATCAAGGAAATATATGAATTCACAACATATCAACGGGTCTTGGGTAAATACTAATGCAGGAATCGAACCCAGTAGATTCTGAGCCTGAGGCCGGCACCATAACCTCTCAGCCACGACTAGCCACTTGTTGTGGCAAGTGAACTAACAACAGCTGCAGCTGTTGCTGCCTCAGTGTTTGTTTCCTTCTCTGTCCACTTAAGTCACTACACACGTGTTCATTGAATTCAGTTATGTTGTTTGCTTCTGATAAAAATTTGTTGTAAAAATAAAACTTTAGAAACTTTACTCTCTTCTGATGTTGTGATTTGCAAATAATAAATGTCTGGTTTATCATCATTATCATCAATATCATCCCTCGTGTGTGTGTGCGTGCGTGTGTGCGTGTGTGTGCGCGCGTGTGTGTGTGTGTGTGTGTGTGAGAGAGAGAGAGAGAGAGAGAGAGAGAGAGACACACACACACACAGACTGTCAAATCGGTCTAACGCTAAATGATAATATATCCTGATGTTTAGCTTTCTGTATATGTATATATGCACATCATGTTTTCACACACCATTACTAGGGACAGATGCTGCTGCCGGAAGGGGTTGTGCGTGTTTGAACTTATCGCTTTCAAAGTGTAAACCATTTGCCTATACAACACAATTCCTGATGAATGTCTCCTCTTACGAACATATTATTAGGTTGGTTTTGATTATCTAGCATTCTCCAGGTCGTACAGAATTTTTAGCTCACAAAAACCAAATGTTTTTAAACCACACTAACAAGAAAGCCATCCCAACTTCCGGGATCGATAAGCCGCTGTTAAAAGCTCTCACTGGGTAGGCACTTAAATTTATATCACCCATGACAAAAATTGTCAATGAAATTTATCTTTACATCGCATTATAAAACATACATACATACATTATGCATTTTTTTTTTAAAGAACATTGTTTTTCGCTGTCGGTGGCTGACTTTATGAAGGATATATTAACTCGTTTTCCCCAGGCAGTTATTTCTTCAATACGTGTGACTGCCTAGATCGATGATATATTAACTCTCTACCTCCATCTGGCAGTTATATCTTCAATACACTTGTTTGACTTCATCTTGGATATACTAACCCTCTTATCGCCTCCAGGAGCCGGCTCTGT
>OY992887.1:43584461-43761961 GCA_963921405.1 Cepaea hortensis | reverse complement strand
GAATCCCCTTCTAGAATGCTGTTTTGTTCTTGGACTATTCTTCTCTTAATCTTTGTTACACATCTTCCATCTGTTATGAATTCCCCCAATTATTTCCTCCCCCCCCCCATGTTGATTTTCTAGGCAAGTTCAGTAGTTTGCCATATCTTTCTGAACGTGAAGTTGACGTTGAAGTCCAACTGACCGATGTAATGGTTGATAACGCTAATCCACCATTAGCGCACCGGAAGTTTGAGAGCTAGAGCGTTCTGATCCTTTTTACCACGTGGACTACTAAGATGTACCACCATTAGCGCACCTGAAGTTTGAGAGCTAGCACGTTCTGATCCTCTTTACCACGTGGACTACTAAGATGTTTCGCTGCATCTCGTCAGGCACATACTGCAGAATTCACACAACATCAAGTAAGGCAACTAGATAAATCCTTCAAGCTGAAATATACACATGTTTGCACAGTAATGTCAATTGTCTACCACGGTAATTTTAAACTGACTATCATGTCTTTCTGTTTGCCCAAAACTATTATGTTGTGTGATTTCTGCAGTATGTACCTGACGAGATGCAGCGAAATATGTCAGGCAAGAAATCGTACAATCTATTGTTTGTATCTTCGTTATTCAAATTCACTAAGAGAAAACATTGTTTTGATTTACTGAAGATGTCCTAATATATCCGATAACGTCGTTTTCTAATTGTGGTCTACTTTCATTAATATAAACTTAGGAATATCGTGTGATAATTCTGCCTCGCCAGAAGAAGTGCTGCCTCTGTCTTTGACAGCAAATCCCCATTATCAGGATAAGTGAGTGCGCTGTCCTGCTTAGTTGCAGAACTGTGGATACTCATTCCAAAAGAGGCGTTTGCCACACAGCTGTGCGCTGCCGGACCACTTAAACTGGAACAGCAGTTACGAGCATCCTTTTTTCGAGTATTATTTAACGATGCCCTTTGTATGTGAATGTGTGTGTGCGTGAGTGTGTGAGTGTGTGAGTGTGTGTGTGTGTGTGTGTGTGTGTGTGTGTGTGTGTGTGTGTGTGTGTGTGTGTGTGTGTGTGTGATATTAGTCCAAACTCCAACACACATTAAGTAAGTGCCCTACATTTTACTTCCATGGCAGAACCTTTTGTTGGGCTGTGTTAGACGTTCTACGCGAGGTAGTGTGTATTTGTGTGTTATTGAGTGGGTGCATAAGTGTGACAGCTTGGGCATTTCTTAATCACCAAATAAGAAAATCGGAACTTTTGAACTGAAATGTTACAGAACAATTCTTAGAATGATCTGGATGAAGAAGACATATTATAAAGACATGTTAGAAGATCTGAACACAGACGAAACCTGGCTTATAAACAACATCATGATTCGCATTGGAGATCATCGTGACAACTAGAAAGATCGGAAGGTAGAGAGGCAGAGGCAGACCAATAGAAATGATGCTGGATGGATTGAGACGGTGGTATGGAAGAATATCATCAGCAGAGTTGATACAAAACACCAAATACCGAGATCTGGGGAGAGACATGAACGCCTACGCCAGCTGGCATTGCAGTTAATAACAAGGTTGATCATGACTGGAAACTGACATGCTTTGCTCATAGCAGAGGTCACCATGATTCAGGATGAATAGTAATAAAGTGCATGGTCCCTGTAAGAAGAGATAGGGATCGAACAACACAAAGATGGGCGTAGGGCATTGAACATGCAGGGTGTATTTTTAATGACTGTGTAGTGTTTGAAAATATGCCTGTCCAAGTTTTGTATTTACCTATTATGTTGCATGACCTTTACAGAGTGTGAATACAAAACTTGGACCGGCAATATTTTCAAACAATGCACAGGCATTAAAAATACACCATATAACCTGAGTGTGAAAAACATGAGGCAGAAGCGCTTGCAAAAGATCGAGTGTCATTACGGCGGATCAGGAGGAGAGAGACGTCCAGCACTTGTCCTGCTATATGATGAACGTAGAAAATTAACTGTTAACTTGTTCCGTTATTTTTTCAGGAGGATGACAGGTATGTGATAATTTGACACTTATGACGCACCAAGACGGGAGTATTTGCAAAGTGATTACATTAACTGATCGCTTACGTAATCCGTTTGTATTAACATCGGTTCAACAATATTACATAAACATCTCTGTGTTTATCAATGCTCAAAACTGGTTGTTTTTCCTAGGAGAAGCAAAAACGAACACGCCCTAAGATATAAACTGTTGCAAAAAAAAAAAGGAAATTAGCATAATAGACGTCACAAACAGGAAACACCCACGTGATCTTCTGGGTGGTGTTAGTCAGGTGTATTTTTTCCTCCTCCAGCATTCCCTTTCCATTCTTCCTCTTCTTCTCCGTCTACTTCATTACTACTACTACTACTACTACTACTACTACTACTACTACTACTACTACTACTACGACGATGACGATGACGATGACGATGACTACTACTACTACTACTACTACTACTACTACTACTACTACTACTACTACTACTACTACTACTACTACTGCAGCTGCTGTTGATACTACTACCACTACTTCTGCTGCTACTACTACTACTACTAATGCTACTGCTGCTGCTGTTACTGATACTACTACTACTACTAATACTACTGCTGTTGCTGCTGCTGCTACTACTACTACTACTACTACTACTGCTACTGCTACTACTACTATTACTACTGCTACTACTACTACTACTACTACTACTACTATTACTACTGCTACTACTACTACTACTACTACTACTACTATTACTACTACTACTACTACTACTACTACTACTGCTGCTGCTACTACTACTGCTACTACTACTACTACTACTACTACTACTACTACTACTACTACTGCTACTACTACTACTGCCCCTGCCTCTGTTACTGTTATTGTTGAGCAACTAGGTTTATATAATAACATTATAAGAAAACATCAAGTATGGTCATTTCCAAGAAGAAAGAAATACCCCAGAGCAATATACAAGTGGTGAAACATGAACACGTGAATTATTTCGAGTATCCTTAAACATCCGTCTGTTTGGGGTGAAGATGCCTTGTAGAAATTAGAATAAAAATCGACGTGACAAATGTTGCCTTTTGCAAGATGGAAAACACACTCACCAATTAAAGGTTGAACACTGCAGTGAGAAACTGAGTGCTACATTTCTGTTTGCAACATAACTGTTTAAATAGGGAGTCCAAATATTGCTAGGTGGCTTGTTTGCTTGCCCGGCTGTCATATGTTTGAATCCCTATCGAGGCGAGGATTTATTTTGATTGACACATTCTCCTTAGTTACCATGAAATAATTTGATACGTTTGAGGCTGCTGACGTTATATAGACCACATCACCCATTGTGTGCCGATTGATGTGTAACAATATGGGACTGGCACAGTATATCCAATACGCATTAAAGGGGTACATGATTAAAAACAGCAGCAGCAACAACAGCAGCAAGAACAACAACAAACATATACCTAAATCTCTTCAAGGTGTGGAAAAGTTTCCTTTACTTACTGCTTACCTGCTGTATGACAGTGAGGCCTGAGCAAGGTACGGGCAAGCCAAGAAACAGCTGATGGCAGAGGAATTTCTGTTTTCGAAGAAAATGCAAATAACAAAGAACATAATGAGTGGACATGAAAACAAATAAGACAGCCCTGTAAGAAGCAAGTTTTGTATTCACCCTTTGTAAAATTCATGCAACATAATAGGTAAATACACAACTTGGATCGGTAATATTTTCAGACACTGCACAGTCATTTAAAATACACCCTGTACATGTATTAGAGAAATGTGTTGTAGACAGATTAAACTGAAACTAAGTGAAAATTGCAAACTTGATGAGAAAAGAGTAGGAGGAAGACAAATAGATATGTACTTAGATGGCTTTCTCAAATTGTATAATCGGGACAAGGACGCAAATCTGATCCGTTAGTGGTGATCGTGTGAACTGGTCACCCATAACTGTCCACGCTTATCAGTATGACACACAATGATGATTATAATTCTAGTATACAAGACATTATAACCAACTACGTCAGGCCAATGGATTACCTTTCACAGTTGTTACTTTAACTCTTACTGAACGAATAACTGTTATTTATATTATCCGTTTACATGTATTCAAATAAATAAGACTTTATATACCAACATCTTATTAACTAATCGCTGAGGTCTGAACAGCAATTGGCGTCTTATTATCTCTGGAAAACAAAACAGTTAATTGCCTCTCCTTTGCAAAACATTGCAATCAACCTCAGCACTTAATGGCTGTTTGAAATTTACTGGGCACTTTTAGTTCACTCGCGCACTGTAGAAAACACCGCTGCAACTTTCCTCATCCTCTTCTGCCCTTTGTTCTCCATTGGAGAAAATTTTAGTTCAGTAATTTACTATTGCTTTCTGAACGGCTGACTCTCATACCATCGAAATCAACGCAAAGCGATCTGCTTCCAAATCGCTTTCAACAATGATTTCGAACCCTTGACTCTGTATGTCGAGCAATTATGAAACTGCGCAAGTCACAATCCCCAAAGCCACAGTCGCCAAATGTCTCTGGGAAACCAATTCAAAATTAACAATTGGGCATAAGCGAGCCAGGGGATGTTATTATTTCCCCTGGTATATCTTTCTCAGAGACAGAAGTAATGATTGGATCACATACGAGGGTCAGTTGGGTCACTCTTAGCTTGACTTGTTTGATGCAGGTGTGTAAAACAACATTGTCACAATATCCTTCGAGAACATGATTGATGACTGTTTCTGCGGATTCAAATATGGAAGTGCTTTGCGTTGTCACTTATATAACATTTTTTTGCTTCTGATTTTGCAAAACATATGTGTTTATACTGTGTATATGTGTGTGTGTTTGTGTGTGTGTGTGTGTGTGTGTGTGTGTGTGTGTGTGCGTGTGTGTACGTGTGTTTAAGTGTGTGTGTGTACCTGCGTAGAAACTAGTGCATAAATTACACTAACAAAATTTTAACAAGGTGCCTTCAAGCTGTGTATAGATAAAGGTCTCAGCGAGTTCTCATCCATCATAATGAAGATTGAGTGACATTGAAGGATACACTTTTCCACCAAAAACTCAAATATTCTTTTTTTTCCCCCATGGGAATCTTTGATTTGCATACCGGTAGACTGTAAAGGTTTCCTCGCCAGCCGGATGTTTTGAGGTTGTGATGTGAACACACGGTTGGAGGAGCAGGAGGTAGGAACAGAAAGCACGGCTTTGGGTGAGTTGGTTCAAGGTGCATGCTAATGGGGAACAAAGGGCAGAAGAGGAAGAGGACAGCTGCAACGATGACTTCACCAGCTGCATGTTTTAAAGTTTTGATTTGGTTTTTACACGGAGGGAGTTGCATGGGATGGCAAAAGATAGAATGTGTGCTGGTTGAGTACATATGCTCCACTTAGGGATAAAGAAGAAGAAGAAGAAGAAGAAGAAGAAGAAGAAGAAGAAGAAGAAGAAGAAGAAGAAGAAGAAGAAGAAGAAGAAGAAGAAGAAGAAGAAGAAAGAAGAGGAGTAGGAGGAGGTGGCGGGGGAGGGGGAGGAGGAGGAGGAGGAGAAGAAGAAGAAGAAGAAGAAGAAGAAGAAGAAGAAGAAGAAGAAGAAGAAGAAGAAGAAGAAGAAGAAGAAGAAGAAGAAGAAGAAGAAGAAGAAGAAGAAGAAGAAGAGGAAGACACAAAAATATAACACTATGGGTGTATAGTTTGTGTGACTATGATACAGAAAAGAACAGATCTGGACACCGCACCCCATTACGCCATATACAAGTAGTACATGTGAGTGTCCGGGATTACCTTTCATTACCGTAAACGATGTCGGATTAATAATTAATCATTAATTTTACCGGTGAGATGTGCGTAGGGCATCATTCTTGCCCTGACAACATTGTGAACTTTCGGTCATCGTTTAAATCTAGCTTCTTTAATCCAGCTTACCTCACATCAGCAAAATGACACAACAGATCAGTTAAGATTAAGTTCATTAAGAATGTCCGCATTCTGGGATATGTTTAACCATCTAAGTCCCACCTGTCTGACAAGGATGTACTCTAGGAGTTTTGGATGGTAAGGTCGGATCCACTTGTCGCACTATTCAAGGACATCGTTAACTCTCTCTGTCCTGGCAAGTTATACTTTAACTGGTCTATCATAAGCAGTAGTTATAAAGGCTTTAATCTGCTTCTTATAGTTCATGCCGTGTGGCGTTGGTGACCATGTCTGTCCACAGCTGTCTGTTTCGTAATGAATTGTTGTTCAGACACGATTTGTTAGGCTGAATTACATCTACAATAGTGGATATATACCTTCCATTCCATTCCATTATTCGGTACGAATACCCCCCTTTTAGCCTTCGTTTTCCGACATGGCTATGTAGGGTGTCTATGGTGTAGCTTGGAGTTTCTACTTCGTATTTTGGGCTGCTTGTTATCAGCTTCCTGGCTTCTGATTGGTTAATTTCGTTCATAAAGTCTTGATAGAGTTTTACATGTCTGGACAGAGTCGCGCACTTGTTGAGGCCTGGAGTTATTGTGTACCCACCCCGTCATATGGTGCTGTTTCTTTCAGGGAGCTCTACCATTCTTGGTTCCACCTGTTGCTTCTCCTCCTTCCACGTCTTGGGGTGTTGTCGAATCTTCTGGTTTGTCTTTGGGTGTCGTCTCTGTAGCTCGATCTTGGTGGGGAGCGATTTTCAATCGTCCGGCAGAATTGCTCTTGATCTGGATAGCCGTTTTCATCCAGTTCAATTGATGTTTCTTCGTCTGATGTTTCCTCTTCTATCTGGATCTTTGCAGTTTCTTGTTCTTTCTCTGTTTTTAGCAGTTCTAGCTGTTCTCTTTCTTCTTGAATTAGTTTTAGCGTTTCTTCTGTCTTTGCTCTCTCCTCTTGTATTTTCAACAGAGTTTTGTCAGTGTCAGCTTTTATGGCGGCCATTCGAGCGACATCCTGTTCTATCTTCTGCTGAACTTGCTTCAGTTCGACCAGGGTGCGCTGGGCGGCCGTTATCTGGGTTTCTTGCGTCTTGTCAGTCTTTTCTTCCAGGCTTTTGAACTGAGTTCTCAGGTCCTTCAGTTGGCCTTTCAGTTGTGTTTTATCATTCTTGGTAAGTCGGTTGGTGGCCTCGTACTGCCTCCTGGCCTCCCTGTATGGCAGGTTGGACTTTATGGCAATCTTCATCGCTTCTTTGCTATCCTGGTGGCAGGGGCAGCCGAGGTACCTGGCGCCATGGTTGCCAAGGCAGTTGGCCCACTTTCTATTGCTATTAGGCCTCCTGAAGTCCGAGTCTTTTTTCGCTTGTAGGCACTGACTGTAGGTGAGGGGGTCAGAGCAGTACCTGCACACTTCCACATCGCACACTTCCACATCACAGGTGGCCCGGGTGTGCCAGAACTTCTGGCACTTGGAGCACTGCAGCATTCTTGGTATGTAGTGCTCTGGTCTCTGTTCTTTTCCGCCCCATACGATGTACGGAGGGATCACTCTGTCCTCTGATGTAACAATGACGACTGTAGAGGGGATGTTGTTCTTCCCGATGATCCGCTCCGCACTGGTTATCTTGAGTTTCCTGTTTTCATTCACGAGCATCTCCCTGATCCTGTCATTTGAGTGATGGGTCTGGACTCGTCTGATGACCCATCGTGTCTTCGTGCTGTGCCGGGCAGCTTCTAGTATTATGCCGTGGTGAAGATGTATGGTGCTCTTCTCTTCTTGTGCGATCTTTTGTAGCAGGGCTGTGGTCTTTGAATTTTTCTTGATGGAGACCACTACTCCATCGGGTGTCTTGCGCAGCTGGTTGATGCTGTGACTTCCCAGCTCGTTTTCCAACAGCCTAGTTATCTTGTCTGTTGAAAGCGCCGACAGACTGGCTTCTCCCACGCTTGTCTGCTTGAGTAGAATTTTTCCGGTGAAGTCTACAATGGTATTTGTTTCCTCCTGTGTAGAGGTTTCTGGTATATCAGGCTGCATCTCTTTGGTGTTGCTAGTTTCCCGGCTGTTGCTGGCTGTAGCTGTAGTTTCTGCGACGGGAACGGATTCAGCTGGTGTAGGTGCCGGACTGCTGCTTGAAGATATGGTATCAGCAGTCACAGCGGTCTTCCTCGCCTCTGTCTTCTTTTTCCCGGCAGCATATAGCGCATGTCTTTGCGCGGCACTTTTAACGCGAGGCATCCTCTGCGTTAACTGATTAAGCGACTTGCTCACAATAGCGCGTCGAGTCCTCGGAAGTGTGAGGATATATACCTGATGATATCTTGACATTTATTTTATAGTTCTACTAAATAAGTCTGGTGTAACGGATTGTAGAGAACGTCGCCCAATTAGTTTAATGAACCATATGCCTAAAATATTGATGAGCAATATTATGAAACTATAAGAAGTAACATATAACCAGAAATCGAGAAAGAGCAGTGTGGATGTATAGAAGGCAAAGACACAAATAACGCCATATGCACCTTGAGAACATTATCAGGAAGAATAATTAAAATGAGAAGAGATACATCTTGTTATAGTCCATGACTATATTTACCAGTAACAAGACGTCAATCGCAACGAGAAAAAGAGTGTTGAAACCTACTTTTGTGTAGATGTGATACGTGTACAATGAGCAGACAAGCTGAAAAACATCTAATGGCAGTGGAGATATGGTTTCTGAGGAAAATGCAGGCATTATCATAGACGGACAGAAAACCCAACGAGCAAGTCCTAGCAAATGAAAACCGTAAACTGATTAGACAAATTAGACATAGACAATCACAGTTCTTTGGGCACGTTATGGGAAGAAATAAAATAGAGAACTAGGTGACAACTGGCACGATTGAAGGGGGAGGTGGCAAGGAGAAGGCAGAGAAGTAAATACCTGGATGGTTTGGTCATTTGGCACAGTGGAGACCAGAACACAGAGCTGATTCACGACTCGGGACATCGTGTGTGAGATGGCGAAACATGACCGCAAATGATGATCACAGTTCATAACATATGACGTTGGTGGTCATGTCTGTCCACAGTGTTCTGTCTCGTGTACTGCCAATCATTTATGATACCGATGTTTATCCGTGTCATGTTGTCAAACTTACCTGCAGGGTCTTCTGCCTCTTCTCTCCCCAAGCATCCACATTGTCAATACAGAATCCCTTCCCTACTACGTTCCGAAAGCAATGATAACGTATTGAACGTAAACTTGCCAAGAAATTACAAACAGCCCAAAAATTCTGATATTGACAGCGACATCCTGTAAAGGATATGTAACTAACTTTAACTCCCTTCTCATGACATGCCCAAAGAATGTGGAACGTCTTCTTCTTATGCGAGTCACATATTCTCCTTGTGAGTTAGCTTCTGGTAGCACCTGTAGTATATCGTGTTCCCTACCTGACGAAGCAGCTTTTGAACTCCGTTCACTGTGAATGAATTGTTGTGTTCAAACATTATCTCGTAGGCATATGTAATGAAGGTTGTTTGTCATTGCTTTCCTTGTTTGGTAGTGACTTTGTAGGTCAGTGACCGCAGCCACTGCCTCTATAAATAATGAGTTAGGTGGTCAATATGACGCCGGCCTCGTTTTCTTTCCAGTATATTCTCTGGTACCAACTGTAGGCTGGATAGACCAGGAGCCCTTGTAAGTGAAAAGAACTGCCATCCTCGGAGGGGATTTGAAAACCTGTCCACCTGGTCGGGCGGCTAGTTCCTGCACTACCACAGCATTCTATCAACAACATAATAACTATACATGTTTATTTTTGTAAACGCTGGATAGTTTTAATCAATCAATATGAACAATGAAGGGATTAATTTATTTATGTATCCGGATGGGGAAAAGCGGTAAAGAATTTGAATTTCCTGTGTTTAATACATGTCATTTGCCTGGCAAGACAGGAGTCCTGGTTAAATCTTTAGTAGAGGCGGGATTATTTTTTCTTACGTTTGAAATACTACATTTGGGAAAAAATTAAACCGGACAATACAAATGGAAAACCCATGTTATGCAGCCAAACTTCCTGAAACAATTAAACCGGAAAATACGAATGAAAAACCTATTTTTTTTAATGTAGCTCCAATTCCTGAAACAATTATACCGGAAACTATTTGAACTGTGGGAAAACCCATTTTATGTAGCCCCACTTCCTGAAAAAATTAAACCGGATGAAAAGCCCATTTTATGTAGCTCCACAAATGGAAAACCCATTTTATATAGCACCACTTCCAGAAATAATTAAACCTGAAAATTAAAATGGAAAACCCATTTTATGTAGCCCCACTTCCTGAAACAATTAAACCGGATAATACAAATGAAAAGCCCATTTTATGTAGCTCCACTCTCTGAAATAAACCATAAAATACAAATGAAAAGCCCATTTTATGTAGCTCCACTCCCTGAAACAATTAAACCGGAAAATACAAATGGAAAACCCATTTTATGTAGCCCCACATTTAACATGGAGAGTTTAAAAATATACTATGACGCCTCAGTCTTGACTCCTCTACAGTTTGCCATACGTATTCCATCACTGTTGACACCAGATCCTGGACAGAAGGATATCGACTGCAGTTGAGAGATAAAGGACATCCCGAAAATAGACATGTAATTTCCCAGCGACTATGTGAAACCTGTACGGCTAGCTAAAGATACCAACCTACGTGTACATACCACATGGCTACCTGGTGGGCCTCTGTGGTGAAGTTGTTAAGCCGTTTGCCTCGTGTTCCAAAGGTCGTGGGTTCGATTCCGGACTCCGTGATTCGGTGCAATTTTTGTCGGCGACTCGTGGGGGTCGTCACTGGAGCTACGGAGCTGGTACTTTGTGCGACGCTTTCGACTGGCCATCCTGGGATAAAAGCCGGTGCAATATAGTCGATCCCCTGTTCCTTAACCTACGAAAATTGATCCTACTGAAGTGATGCTGTTGTATCGGAATGCATATACCCGTTTCATAACCATACGAACATTGTAATTGACCAATTACAACTTACGTCATCAACAGACTGCTACCTTTACAAAAACAATACTTGAGGTAGGCAACAAGTCTCGGATATCTGGAGGGTATCTTGATTTAGATTGCGTTAACACCTAAGTTACTTGGTGTAGTAAAAAGGCGGTATGATAAGATACTTGGTATATACCTTAACAAAGATCTAACACACGTTCTACCATGTACAAGGCGGACATTATGACCTCTCGGCCACATCCTCTCAGTTAATTCTGATATAATTATTAGTAGATAATGGCTCAAAGTCAACGTTATTAGATACAATAATAGCTCGGTGTGATAAGATAGTAAAAGTGGATACAAATAAAAGCTATTAGTTATAGTAATAATTAGGGCTTCGACGGGGCTTCCAGCACATTAACATCAAACCAGAAAGCCAAAGTGCTTACTACTACGCCAAAGCGGCCCCTTACTTGGGAAAGAGTAGGTAAAAATAAGTTATTAATTATGGCAATAATTATGTGTGATAAGATACCTGGTATTCAGTGGGTAAAGCTAAGTTATCAGTTACAATAACAGTTCTGTGTCATGCAATTATTGGAATATAGCTGCTATAATTAAACAATGCTTGTAGTAATTGCTGGCATTTTTTTTTTTTAGCGCTCGCTCGCTCGCTTTGAACTCAAGCGTGTTCCATACACGCTATTTATAGTAGTGATGGATTGAATTTTGCGTGTGGATTAGCTTTCCCTATTAACATTGTCCTAGCCTTCAGGCGAACCCACTCCAACTTCAGATGTACTTGTAATTAATGTCCCCAAGTCCAGGACAACAGGTTAACATTTTAGTTCAACTGTCCGGTGTAGGTGTTGAACCGCTTACCTCGGCATCAGCACACCGGATGTTTATGAACACGCGTTCTTATCCATTCGGCCATGCGGACCTGCATTGGTGGCATTAAGATGAAATTATTGTTAAAGAATGAGTAACAAAAGTTCTTTTACATGTGATACTTGTTCATAGTTTGGTAACAGTTTGGTGTAGAGTGAAGGGTATTAAATGTTAATGGGTGCAGTAATTGTTCACGCTGTTACGAATTGCTTTCGATGGAATAGTTATTTAGTTAGTCCACATCCCATCCTCACAGCACATCGAACCATTAAGTCCATAAGTGCTCAGATCCTCTCCTCAGTAAATCCCGCAGCGTGTAGTCTTCATGAGCCTGGTCAGATATCGGCGATCACGACTGTGCAATCCTCTCTGTCACGTGACAAGTTGATAACGTTGATATATATATATATATATATATATATATATATATATATATATATATATATATATATATATATATATATATATATATATATATATATATAATACCGAAACAATATCAATCCTAACATTATGGTAATTTGGACAGATCTGGCTGCAAAAGTCCTCTTGCACCAGTGTGTCAGGTCTGTGCTGACCAACACCTCTCGTCACCTCCACATGGGACATACTGGACCGACACTACTATGGCTAACGAAAGGAGTGACCATGGACTCCGCCGTGATGAAGACTGTCATGGACTCAAATATCAAGAGTCACGGCAATTTGCACGATGACTGTAGACCAGGGGTCACCAAACTTTTTTCACGGCGGGCCGGATTAGCTGAGAAAATGACGAGCGCGGGCCGGATAGTCATTCTGTACAATACTTGCCGCGTTCTCCGGACGCGGTTCGTAATCCCGTAAACCCGCGTTCGAAACACAGCTGCGCGCGATTTGACAGTAGACAACGTTGCGCTTGTTTTTACGCTATGCTATGGGTGCCGGTCGTTCAGAAAGCAATGGTAAACTACTGAACGTAAACTTGCCAAGACATCAACAACAGCAAACAATGCAGGTGTTGACTGCAAACGTCCTATAAAGGATATGCAACTAACTTTAACAATAATTGCAAGCTAGAACGAAAGCTCTGGAAAAAAAAGACGAAAAACTATGTTAATGATGGGAAGGGCGTGCAATGCACAAAAAACAAAGACAACCAACATATTTATTTACTAAACAAAGTTATCAAAGAAGGCGACGTTAGCAAAAAGATAGTTACATTAGACCTAATGTGCACATATCCGAATCTCACAAATTAAGCAGCAAAAGAGATTAGGGAGATTTGTGAAACTAACGTGTGGCTTTCAAAATACCATCAATGTTTGGTTTGGAATTGCTGCATCCAATCAAGACCTCACATCCAATGTAACCTCACAGATATGATAGAGATAATAGCACAATGCCGACTGCTCATGGGCCGTAGAAGAAGAGAGGAATAAGGAGACAAAGAAAATCTTATTCTATCTCTACGGCTAACAAGAAAAGAAAAGATTTAGAAATATCAGAAGAAATTCAGGTCCGTGTACAGGGAATAATGTAATTGAAAAGCTACAACAACATCTTATTAATAATGCCAATGCACTAAGAAATAAAATTCATGATTAGATGCAATGACAAAATAGGCATCCCCATGAATATCATACACATGATCATTCTTCACAGTACCAGTGATCTTCCATCACAGCACTGTAACTGTAGTCTGATACACAACACCAGCAAATATCAGACAACAAGATGGAACAAAGGTCATTCATTCAGTTGCATGTCCTTTGCAGAACCTCGCTCACATAACAACCTTCCGGAATACCTCTCCATCATAATCAAGATGTCCCGCTTCAGATACACCCATCTGGAGATCATCCGCCACATCATGCACCCATCTTCTCTTTGGCCTTCCTCTTCCTCTCTTCCCAGGCATATACCCATCCATTATTGCTCTCGGGCACAGACATAGCTATTCTATTCATATATTCCTATTTAAACTATGAAGATTCATTCAAAACTCACCCCACAGCAGACAATCGTCAATCCACAATCAAGATCCTCTTGGATCTTTTGGATCTTCACAGGGCCTGTCTGCCCTCTCAACTGCGGTCTGGAAAAATAGTGGCCACGCTCGGCCGTGCCTAGGGCACGTTAGCCCGTCTGCTTGATAGTGGCTCAGAGGGGTGAGTTCAAAGCCTTTGCTGAAAATTAGACATCACATCTCTTCGGCCTCAGTTGTTCTCAAGGCCAAAGAGGCGGGAACATAGCGTGACTGGGCTCTTATAGGCACGCCAACACAAAATCCCAGCATCCTGTGCATTTTTTACCAGGGTATCATGGGATATGCTACTCTATACTCTTGTAGAGCCGCGGCAGGCGGCTTCATTTGGTAATAGAATATATCTCATAATAAGGTTTGCAAAATATATAAATAGGGCCGCATGAATAAACATCCCAGAGCGTCCAGGAGGTCTCCGCACGTGTGAAGATCTCCTATTATTTTAAGCATAATATTAAATTTAAATTGTATCACAACGTCTCGTGTTCATACGTTATATCAAGGAAGTTCGAGTACCGTCGGCGGGCCGAATGAAATGATGTCGCGGGCTGTAGTTTGGTGACCCCCTGCTGTAGACAATCAGATTTCCACGGTGACTATAGACAATCAGCTTCCCACGATGACTGTAGACAATTAGCTTTCCGGGATGACTATAGACAATCAGCTTTCCACGATAACTGTAGGCAATTAGCTTTCCAGGATGACTATAGACAATCAGCTTTCCACGATGACTTTAGACAATCAGCTTTCCGGGATGACTATAGACAATCAGCTTTCCACGATGACTGTAGACAATTAGCTTTCCGGGATGGCTATAGACAATCAGCTTTCCACGATGACTGTAGACAATTAGCTTTCCGGGATGACTATAGACAATCAGCTTTCCACGATGACTTTAGACAATCAGCTTTCCGGGATGACTATAGACAATCAGCTTTCCACGATAACTGTAGGCAATTAGCTTTCCAGGATGACTATAGACAATCAGCTTTCCACGATGACTTTAGACAATCAGTTTTCCGGGATGACTATAGACAATCAGCTTTCTGGGATGACTATAGACAATCAGCTTTCTGGGATGACTATAGACAATCAGCTTTCCACGATAACTGTAGACAATCAGTTTACCACGATGACTGTAGACAATTAGCTTTCCGGGATGATTGTAGACAATCAGCTTTCCACGATGACTATAGACAATCAGCTGTCCACGATGACTGTAGACAATCAGCTTTCCACGATAACTGTAGAGAATCAGCTTTCCACGATAACTGTAGAGAATCAGCTTTCCACGATAACTGTAGAGAATCAGCTTTCCACGATAACTGTAGAGAATCAGCTTTCCACGATGACTGTAGACAATCAGCTTTCCACGGTGACTGTAGACAATCAGCTTTCCACGATGACTATAGACAATCAGCTTTCCACGATGACTATAGACAATGAGCTTTCCACGGTGACTATAGACAATGAGCTTTCCACGGTGACTGTAGACAATTAGCTTTCCACGGTGACTATAGACAATCAGCTTTCCACGGTGACTGTAGACAATCAGCTTTCCACGATGACTATAGACAATCAGCTTTCCACGATGACTATAGACAATGAGCTTTCCACGGTGACTATAGACAATGAGCTTTCCACGCACGGTGACTGTAGACAATTAGCTTTCCACGGTGACTATAGACAATCAGCTTTCCACGATGACTGCAGACAATGAGCTTTCCACGGTGACTGCAGACAATGAGCTTTCCACGATGACTATAGACAATCAGCTTTCCACGGTGACTATAGACAATCAGCTTTCCACGGTGACTGTAGACAATCAGCTTTCCACGATAACTGTAGAGAATCAGCTTTCCACGATAACTGTAGAGAATCAGCTTTCCACGATAACTGTACAGAATCAGCTTTCCACGATAACTGTAGAGAATCAGCTTTCCACGATGACTGTAGACAATCAGCTTTCCACGGTGACTATAGACAATCAGCTTTCCACGGTGACTATAGACAATGAGCTTTCCACGATGACTATAGACAATGAGCTTTCCACGATGACTGTAGACAATGAGCTTTCCACGATGACTGTAGACAATGAGCTTTCCACGATGACTATAGACAATCAGCTTTCCACGATGACTATAGACAATCAGCTTTCCACGGTGATTATAGACAATCAGCTTTCCACGGTGACTATAGACAATCAGCTTTCCACGGTGACTATAGACAATCAGCTTTCCACGGTGACTATAGACAATCAGCTTTCCACGGTGATTATAGACAATCAGCTTTCCACGGTGACTATAGACAATCAGCTTTCCACGGTGACTATAGACAATCAGCTTTCCACGGTGACTATAGACAATCAGCTTTCCACGGTGACTATAGACAATCAGCTTTCCACGGTGATTATAGACAATCAGCTTTCCACGGTGACTATAGACAATCAGCTTTCCACGGTGACTGTAGTAAATCAGCGCCCTTGGATCCCCTTTTATGTAAACTCAAGGAGGTCTGCTGGAGTTGAACTAGCTGCCAGTTCCTCAAGTCTTACAAAAATGATATCATCATCATCATCATCATCATCATCATCATCATCATCATCATCATCATCATCACCATGCACTACTCCGTTAAGTGTTGACGGTTATATTTCGCCATCTGGTACTGTCTCCTGAGTTTTGTATCAGGTCTGTATGATTATCTCGGTTATGCCATGTGACCACCAATCCGGATATTTATCTCTTTGTCTTCCCCTGCTCTATTTCCATCAAGTTTGCCAGTTGCCACTACGTTTTCGAATTTATTTCTCATTATAACAAATCATGACTATCTACATCTAATTTCTGTAAACAGTTCGCGGATTTAATTTATTTCTTGTAGGACGTGCTAATTGGTTTTTAACTTCCTCCGTGGATTTCTTTGCACTTTTATCAGAAACCAAATTTCTACTGTCGTTAGATGTTTCTCAGTGTGTGTGCTTACTGTCCTTACACACAGCAGTTAAGTTAAAAATATTTTAACGCGCTTTATCTCACTTCAATTAACATATTTTTATTGGTATGTTTTGCATCTTTCATAAGAATGGCTATGTTGAAGTAGAACCCTCAGCATTTGTACTGTAGACTGACATCGAAATCTTTCAGAATTCCCACCTCCTGATAAACTATACCATTTCATTCTGGACAACAATTATTAATTAATTATAGTATACTATTCTTGACACTGGATACTTGTCTTAATATCAACCGGACTCATAAATATAGTGTTATTTTAGCATTAAATCATTATAGTCTTGTGTGAAATGTATACTGTTAATAAAATATAATTGTGTATCTTAAATAAAAAAGGAGTGCAGGTTTGCTTCCTGGCGGATTAAGTATGTCAGTAAGTAATGACAATATGACATATTAATTAGTAATGACATTATGCAAATATTACAGTGACCCGGATTTATTATCACTAGGAGGCGGAGTTTAGAACATGTGGGTGTGGTCGTCATTCTAAGGGGACATAAAGTCTGTAGTATGTTCATGGTCACTTTCTTTTGTTACCTGCTTCTGGGATTATTCTGTAAATTTAATTTAATTATATATAATATGCATTTTTCTTACAGATTTTCTTCCATAGACTGAAAATCTATTTGTAAAAACTGTAGATGTACTTATATGTATATAGGTTTGTTCTTTTACTGGATATAATGTATTCTTACTGTATTCATTATTCATAAAGTCTATTAAACATGGTGATAAAGTTCTTAAAATCTATTGATCTCCTGTTTTTCTGGTGTACTGAAAGTAAGGGGTTAAATAAGTAGTTAAATGCTTAGGTAAGTGAGTAGTTAAATAAGTAGGTAAGTAAGCAGGTATGTAAGTAAATAATTATGTAAGTAAGTAAGTTGGAAATACATACATACGTGAGTAGTTAAATAAGTAGGTAAGTATGTAAGTAGGTAGTTAAATACATAGGCAAGTGAATAGTTAAATAGGAAGGTAAGTAAATAGATAAGTAAATAAGTAATGTAAGTAGGTAAGTCATTAAGTATGTACATAAATATGTCAGTAAGTAAGTAATTAAGTAAGCATATACATAAATAAGTAAGT
Source organism: Cepaea hortensis (assembly GCA_963921405.1). Classification (NCBI taxonomy): domain Eukaryota; kingdom Metazoa; phylum Mollusca; class Gastropoda; order Stylommatophora; family Helicidae; genus Cepaea; species Cepaea hortensis. The sequence continues at coordinate 43,744,014 of OY992887.1, read as the reverse complement.
AGATAAGAATGTAGATAAGCATATACGTAGATGAATAAATAATTAATTAATTAGGAAAATAAATATGTTCATAAGGATGTAAGTAAGTAATTAAGAAGATAAATAAATAAGTTAATAAGTAGATAAGTGTGTAGGTAAGCACTAAGTAAATAAATAAATAAGTAAGTAGATAACTAAATAAGCAAGTGGATAAATAAATAAGTAAGTGGATAAATAAATAAGTACATGTATAAGTATGCACATAAGTATGTAAGTACGTAATTAAGCAAGTGGATAAGTAAATAAGTAGATAAATAAATAAGTAAGTAGATAGATAAGTAAGTAAGTAAGCAGATACGTAAGTGAGTAAGAAAGGACAGGACTCGTTGGCTCGCTGTAAGGCGTATTGGGCAGCATGTTGTGCTAGTCTCACTCTTGTATAGACCAACCAGCACTCCAGTAATCGTGCGGTCGTTACCAGGTCGGCCAGTTTTACTTCCCCGGACATTTGCTGTTAGTATGTTAGGCTGGATCGGCCTGGGAGGCCAGGTTAACGACAACAAGAAACCCTTGATTCGGGGAGGGAGGGAGGGGGGGGGGGGGTCTGATCACACGATCAGCAGACTGACAGGCCAGTATGCTAGTCACTGAGCCACGACGACTTCCATCTACTGTACTGTAGCTAGAGATCAGGTTTTGTGTATTTTAATTGACTTTTCTTTATTTAACATCCCATGAATTCTAAGTGATATGTAATATAGGGTGTATTTTTAATGAATGTGCAGTTTGAAAATATTGCCGGTCCAAGTTTTGTATTCACCCTCTGTAAAGTTCATGCAACATAATAGATAAATACAAAATTTAGACCGGTAATATTTCCTAACACTGCACAGTAATTAAATATACACCCTGTACATATATAATTTTTCAACTGCAAAACATTCAAGTCCCGTTGCAGGAACTTGCTGTGGACATGAGAAGTGTAAGGATCATACAATTTTTGCGAGTCGGCTTCGAACATTGTCCCACCGCACTCATGGCATTGTCAGTTTAACGCCATAATCGTTGCACCAATACTCCTGCGTAAAGTTCATTTACATACAAGATAAAGATTACCATTGGGTGCTAGATCACTGTCGGAGTCTGGATATGTTGAGGTCCTCAATAACTAGACTTTCAGAGGTCTTCAAGATAAGCAGGCAATTTTAAACAATGTACTCATTAGTGAAGTTAAACATACACGCCGTATATAAAATATTGCACTATTTCTTGCCCGTCGGTCGCCAACATGGCGGTTAGGCGTTGAACCGTTAAGGCCTGAGGCGTGTTTATGCTTGCAGCTACGGTTTGCAATCGCATTCTCTTCATGTTAGACTGGTAGTACATGGTTCCGTCGCCCTGCTACTGAGTGAGTGCGTGGGCTGTGAGCTGTGAAATTCACGTGGAATACTTTTACATCTGTCCTGTACAGTGACCTGCATGTTCGGAACAATGGCTACCGGCTGTTGCGTTTTCGGTTCACGAGTGCATTTTTCAGGAGACTCCTGGGAGTCGGCGCTGAAGCTGCTGAGCTCGTGCTTTATGCGACACTTTCGGCGGGTCGCCCTGCGGTAAAAGACCGAGCAATGTGAGAAAACCCGGGTCAATGAGGTCTTTCTGGTGACTGCCGAGCCCATCGACGATGAACTGTGGTTTTCGTGGAGGACTTTTGTGTTGGCATTCTGGCGGCGGCATTATGCACAGTGTACCTGTGCGGGCTTGTTGGATTGCCGAGACTCCTGTCTGTTCCACTTTTCGCATTGGACAGTGAGGAGCATTTTGTGTGATGTTCACTGGCACAGAAATGAGGCATAATGGGGACGACCCGATGCCGTGAAGTTGGAATCTCGACTAACTAACTAACTGACTGACTGACTGACTGACTGACTGACTGACTGACTGACTGACTGACTGACTATTTCTTGCCCGCCACATTTCAATGCACCTCGTCGGATGCATGCTGTAGCGAAATATACCCGGCAAGAAATCGTGCGATATTGTATTTATGCCGTGTGTGTTTAACAAAGCAAGCACACCCACAGCTAAGATCTAAGATATGAGCATTTCATATTTAGCGGACGATTTGTCGAAATCGTTATGAGGTTCCGCTGATGTTATGACTCGTGAGTGCGGTTGGGCAAGGGTTCGACGCCTGCCCTCTCCGTCTGCTAAGAGCGGGAAAGACTGGTCATCTACTATTCCGTAAATTCAGAGCTACACACTTTTATGAATCTAGTTATCACATATCAATATTATTAGGTTCTTGCCTCGGGATTTGTTGTGTTGCTTATGTGTACCTCACGATACTTGCTATCGCTAAGAAATTCACGAAAAATTACAATAACCTGATGACACATGTAGCGAGAACATAGTGAACATTTTAAATATTCTGAAACTTTCACATCATGCCATAATACATTGTACTTAACCTCTTCAGTTATCTATAACCATGTCTACAAGACACGTAACATTCGCCAATGAATGGATGGGGGAGCGTTCCGATACTGCCAGCATGGATCCTACTTTGCAAACTGTGCCAGATTTCGAGAAGAGCTATTTCCAAATAAAGGGACATAACAGAGAATGTGATAATCCAACGACTATATTTACTGTTGGGAATACCACAGATTGGTGAGTGCATTTCACTTTTACTTTTTATGATGCAGCTTGAATAAATTCCCGTGGTTGTTGATTTATTTTTCAGTCATTAATTATGTCTTTGAGATTACGTAATGTAAAGGTCGGATCTTTTCCCTATGGTGTGCATATATGTTAGGAAATGAGCAGGCGGACAAGTTGGTTGGATCTGCGCCGTTGAGCAGGATATTGGTGCACGATAAGGCAGATAAATTCCTTATCCCTTTGGAATGGTATGTATAGTGTGGAAGAACAGATGTACCATCATTGCCAGGAGAGAATAGTGTATGAGAGGGTGACTAGAGGATCTGGCCAACCCTTAGTTCTCGGACAACACCAGATCGATATAATCACATTGCAAATGGTACTATTAGCATTGGGACTCTTCACTGGTTGTTGAAGATGATTATAGAGCGCGTATGAGAATGTCCCGACTGCTGTGATGTCGGTTCTTAACTCAGCTCAACCCAGTTTAAAGATTGAGATGACCTCGATGAAACAATGTTGCTGGTATAACTAATCGTTTCATTTACTCTCGAACCGTAGTGATAGAAGTGTGTATGTATGTTGTGCATGTAGCATCGTCGGAGTTTGGCATGTCTATGATTGTATAACCTAAACATGTAAAGAAACAATATCTAAAGATTCCTCCTCCTTCTCCTACTCCTCCTCCTCCTCCTCCTCCTCCTCTCTCTTCTTCTTCTTCTTCTTCTTCTTCTTCTTCTTCTTCTTGTTCTTCTTGCTTCCATCTTCGTCTTCTTTCTTCTTCTACTTCCTCCCTCTTCCTCCTTCTGCTTAATTCTTCTTCTTCCTTCTTATTCTTCTCCTTTATTCCTTCCTTCTCCTTCTTTCTTCTTCTTCTTTTTTTTCTTCATCCTTGGGCCTGCGTGCCCAATTCTTAACCCTTTGAAAATAAAGTTTTTTTCGTTCGTTCGTTCATCTTTATGCTTGTGTATACCTTTCTGTCTTTCTCCGTGCTAAGGCTTTTCTCCTCTATATATTTCTTTCTCTTGTCTTTCTGACATCTCTCTCCACATTTTGCGTTCCCCTCCCCCATACACACTAATGTACAGAAATATAATTACAGACTTCTGTCATTCTAGGTACTCGTTATCCAGGCTGCAGAAACAGACATTACATTCCGCACTGCCGACAGCACTGAGAGAAGACGGGTGAGTTGTTGTCGCCTTCGCCTGTTCTTATTTGTACTTTATTATTTAGATAATTAAGACGCCGAGGAGGTTATCCCGGTCAACAAATGCCTGACGAAGAAGGGTGTGTCGGCCGAAATGTGCAAATATAGCAGCTCTTCTGTAAACAGGCACATCGTAATTACGTTCAAAACAAACATTTCGGACGAACGAAGAAGAAGAAGAAGAAGAAGAAGAAGAAGAAGAAGAAGAAGAAGAAGAAGAAGAAGAAGAAGAAGAAGAAGAAGAAGAAGAAGAAGAAGAAGAAGAAGAAGAAGAAGAAGAAGAAGAAGAAGAAGAAGAAGAAGAAGAAGAAGAAGAAGAAGAAAACTAAGAGTAAGGTGTTCAGACAGCTATGGGAAAGTTTTAAAGTTACTGTACTAATTGTCTTACACTCCACCGCCGCTCTCCCTCCCTCCCTCCCTCCCTCTCTCCCTCCCCCTCTCTCTTTCTATGTGTTTGTCTGTTTATCTGTCTGTCTGTTTACCTATCTGCATGCCTGCATGTCTACTGTTTGTCTGTCTACCTGCTTGCCTGCCTACCCACATACCTATATAGATACCTAATACCTACGTGCTTGCCTACCTACCTAACTACCTACCTTCCTACCCACATACCTTCCTACCTTCCCACCTACCTACCTACCTACCTACCTACCTACGTGCATATCTACGTTTCCACCTTTCTTTCTGTCTCTAAGTCTGTGAGACATATATCTTCATGTTGGTGGGAGACGCCTAGCACCCATGTTTTGCATACCCTGCATGTAGAACAAGTAAACGTCTTTCTACACGCCTTAAGGCACATCGGGCATGCGTGGCTGGGCCTATATTTGTATGGACCAATCGACGCTCGCTGGGTGATGTTGCCAGTGTCACATGGGACGCCTTTACTTCCCAAGGCATTTCCTTGTAGCTGTTTTAGACTGGTGTCGACCTGGGAAGCCATGTCAATTTTTAAAATCCACGCCGATGTGAATACCAACCCATGACCAACACATGTAGAACTCAATACAAATTCTCTGATTCAGTGCGTTGCATGTCAAGGGGAAAGGAAAGTAGACATCACGATTTTCAGAACTTCATAATTTCGTACTTAAGTGTACAACTGAGAGCGGTATGGTTCACAATAACAGCAACAGCTCTAATTTTAAACAAAATATTAATTTCTTCTATTTTCATCTCCTCGTGTGTGTTCTTCGTGCCATTTGTTTCACGTTTAATCCAGGTACCTGCACTAACCCAGTGGTTCCCAAACGTGGACGACAATGTCTCTTTGAATGTGGTCATCAGATCCAGAGGGCGGTGTGAATGTATAATTGCAAGAGATTGTATACTAATAAAGCTTTGATTTGTATGTATTGTTGTAGGGATGTGTTAGAGATGTGCACAGAAGGCGGTGTGAATGTATAGTTGCAGGAAACTGTATACATGTGCATAGGGGTGTGAATGTGTAGCTGCAGAGGAGAGGAGGAGATCAGAGAAGATTGTATACTACTAAAACTGTATTTAAATATGTTGTTGTGGCGATTAGTTAGAGATGTGCACACAGGGCGGTGTGTTTATATACTCGTAGTTGCAGGAGATTGTATACTAATACAAATGTATGATTTGCATGTGTTGCTGTAATGAGGCGTTAGAGATGTGCACTGGAAGGCTAAATACGGCAGCCAGAGAAAGTTTGAGATTAATTTTGCTCTTTACATTTAATTATTCTAAAATTACTTCCATGTTGTCACTTAAGCATGCTCAGGCTGTATTATGACTTTCGTGTCTGAAAACGCCTCCGCCGTTTCATTTATAGCTGTTCACTTGTCCACTTTCCTTCCCAGTCTATTATGTAATACAATAATGAACTTATGAAACTCGTAATAAACACATTGACGTCTCTTTCCTTGTCATCTTGTCCCATTCTTTTCGCTAATGCCCACCCGTATAAGATGTGAGCGACATTAGTGTATTCATAGTGCTGATGTTCTTGTCAGGCACAGCTGATGTCAGCCTTGTCTTGTGGATCACATCTTGTTGATCTGCAACTCTCTAATGAGGAAAACAAGTACTCTCCAAGGTTAAATTACCACAGTGTGTGTGTAGTGTGTATGTGTGTGTGTGTGTGTGTGTGTGTGTGTGTGTGTGTGTGTGTGTGTGTGTGTGTGTGGTTATTGAGTGTGTGTGTGTGTATGTCAGTATGAGCGATATGTTGAGTAAAGAACTATTAAATGCATCAACACCGTTCTGGATACTACACATTTCTGCCTCATTCCAGCGTGTTGTGTATTTCACTTTTGCAATTTTGACGCGTTGTAACCTACATTTAAAGAAGCATAATTAGCAATACTCGTAAAGCGTAAAAAAGAAACAGTATGAGCTTATTATAACTTACAAAGATGTTACAACATCAAAGTAGCAATCTAACGGAATATTCTTTGAATGTGTAAATAAAGCAAGCTTAGCATGCCTGTTTACAACATTAGATTTTCAGTATTAATATATGACATAAAACTGAACTAATTTAAACCTATAATTCATGACATACCACTCGTAGTGATATAAATGTTACCCACAATAAGGGTCTCTCTATTCAGTTGGTTCCGTACACAGGTTTATTTTTAGTTAACAATTACAAATTTAAATTCCTTTATTCTTTATCAAAATGCAAATCAATTTCTCGTATTTCGACGTTAAAATAATGTCTTACTTCTTGTAAACTCCTTAAAGTTAATTGAATGTCTGTTACAGGACATTACAATCAACCCCGTCAAGTTCTTTTTTTTTTGGGGGGGGGGGGGGGTGGCGGTGTTTGTGTACTAGGGAATTTTATTTCAGTAGTAGTAGCAGCGCCGGTCTCTCTGGCGAAGTGGTTAATGACGTTGTTCGTAATCCCGTACACTCAGGTATGAAACACAGCAGCGCGAGATTCGGCATCGGATCGCGTCGCGCTGGTTACTTACGGAGGTATGTGAGCCGGTCGTTCAGAAAACAATGGCAAACTACTGAACGTAAAATTTTCCAAGACATCAAAGGCAGCTGAAAAACGCTGGTGTTGACTGCAATATCCTGTTTACATATTATGTTGCATGAACTTTGCAGAAGGTTAATACAAAACTTGGACCGGCAATATTTTCAAACATTGCACAGTCATTAAAAATACACTCGATACTTTAGTACCAGGCCGGGAGAGACGTCTCTGTATCAACCTCAGTCTGGTAGATGTACATGTTGAATAATGTCCCAAAGTAGTTTCCTGTAATAATTCTGTGTTGTGATAAGGCCATCACAATTTGAAGGTCTGAATGCACGAAGGAGTATGTGGCCAAACTTTCCCTCACTTAACAGGTGAAGAGCTCATGCCTGGAACCCTCGTCCGACCACCGGTAGATGTACCGGTCCTATTCAAGGCTCAGACACCTTTACTGCCAATGCATCAAACTCATTAGATAAAGCTAAATAAATTTTGAGAATTCACAACAAAACAGCCAACCACCTAGCCAACAATCCAACACACCAACTCTCAATTGAAGGTAAACATACCACAGAAAACACGCATGCCGAAGAGACACATTGACGATGTGGTAGTAAAGTCAGTAAAGGAACCTTCTACATGCAGTAAGGCGCATTGGGCATCTGTTGATACACCCATATGACCATAGTCCAGTCGGCATTAGGCGGGTGATGTGGTCAGCACCAGCCTGTCACTTGTACTTTCCAATTCATTTCTTGGTACCTATGTTTAATAGAACCATATTTTCCATGTCCAAAGATACGCTAGAAGTAAAATAGAGTATAGAGCAACCCATTATAACGTAGAGCGTGCAGGTCAGCATGGCCGAATGGATAAGAACGCGCGTTCTTAAACATCCGGTGGGCTCATCCCGAGGTAAGGAGTTCCACCCCTACATCGGACAGTTGGACTAACATGTTGACTTCTTGCCCTTGATTTGGGGACGTAAATTACAAGTACCTCAGAAGTCGGAGTTGGTTTGCCTGAGGGCGAACGGCACTGATAATAGAGAAGATTAATCCACAAGCAAAAATTCAGTCCAGTTCTACTAGAAATAGTGTGTATGAACTACCCGTGAGTTCAAAGCGAGCCAGCGAGCGCAAACATAATAATAATAATAATAATAATAATAATAATAATAATAATAATAATAATAATAATAATAATAATAATAATAATAATAATAACGTAGCCCAAATTCGTAATCTAGGTGTCCAAACTTACAGTTATAAGGATAGATTGAAGATATATCCCATACTTTTAATTGTATAAATAAATAATTGAAATATAATGAACTAAATAATGCAATATATGGTATTATGTGTGGACACCATAAAGTTAACATCTGCACGAACAACGACGATTGCGGGTCTGACAACAGTGGTGCTTCTGATAACATGGACTTCCATAAGAAAAGGCAGGTCTGCTTATTAGAGAAGTATGGAGTCATTGGTCTTGATATTATTATCATTGGTCAATGCAGTCGATGCGTTTCATACATGTTTTGTGGATTCTTCTTCTTCTACTATTTGCTTTAAGGCTGCTACTACTTCAGTCTCCTAATATAACTTCTGCTGTAACCGTTACTACTACATGTGTTGCTGTTACAAGTGCCGATCATGGCTTTGTTGATCATACTATTGCTGCTACTACTACTAATCATAGTCACCATATTGCTACTACTAAGTCTCGTCTCTAAATGAATAGAGAAATCTAGTTGGCTGAATTAGTTAAATCAGAATATAGAATCGAATACTTGAACTGATTTATTTTTGTATGTGTCCGCCATGCAACAGAACTGTCCCGGAGTCGTGCTTCAAACATGGCCTGTCCATCAGAGCAGCATTGAAGTGGTTCTTCACACAGAACTCCACAACTCGTGAGTTTCGTATTTCTGTCTTACATTTTCACTCATTCGTTCTTTCATCCACAGTGGCCGGCTCTGTGGCGAACGTTTTACGAACGCAAGTGGTAATACAGAATACCACGCTTGAAACAAATGTGCGGGAGAGAATGCAGCAGACCGTCTTGCGTTGTATTTTCACACAATGATATGACTGCCGGTTGTTCAGAAAGCATTGGCAAACTACTGAACGATAACTTGCCAAGAAATCACAAACAGCCAACAATACTGGGGTTGACTGCAACGTCCTATAACGGATATGCATACGAACATGGAAAGAGAATATATTTGTACTACCGTGTTTCTCCGAAAATAAGACCTACCCCATATAATAAGCCTAGCACGATATTTTCAGGATGCTTTTAATATAAGACCTCTTAAAATAAGCCCTAGTTGAGATCGTCAGCTAGAATGAGAAACTTGTTGCCGATGTCCAGTCGGAGTACAGACGCTACTGGTGCGCACTTGATGTGGGGAGTTATGACGATGTTCAAGAAAAGATGACATGACTGTATATGTGTATAAATGTAGAATTTTGTACATGAATAAATGTAGATTTTTGTATCTTAAAAAAAAAGTAAAACAAAAACAAATAATAATAAGACATCCCCCGATAATAAGCCCTAGTGCATTTTGTAAAGCTAAAATTAATATAAGACCGGGTCTTATTTTCGGATTGATTAATTGATTGATTTAGGAACCGACATCACGGCATTCGGGGCATTCCCATAAGCGCTCCGTCCCCATCCTCAGAAGCCAGCGAAGATTCCCCCCCCCCCCCCCCCAACAGTACCAGTAGCAATCTGATTATATGTGCGTCTCGCCTTTCCTCTGAGCGTCGAGCGTTGGCCGGATCCCCTTGTCATCCCTCGCTGTCGCATTCTTGCCAGACTATTGTGATCCATTTTCTCCCCCGAGGTGTACACGTGCTCCCACAAGGCCGCAACCACGTCTTCCTTATCATGCATCAATACTCCACCAAGTTTTGCAAGGCTTTTATTTTCGGAGAAACACGGTATATGTTGCCCATCTGTTGAAGCTTACCATATACATCTTTCTGAAGCTTCCCTTGATGTTCTTGTCTTGTAAGCTCCAACATGTGATAATTTCACCGTCCCTTTGTTGTTTTATCCAATAAATGCTATGTTTCTTGTCCTTATGGTTTTAACGAGTGGTCTAGTAACACCTGCCGATGTCAATACCCCACCCCTGACATTTTTTTCCCTTTTCTTCATATGATATTCGCAACATTCTTCCCAAATGTCTCCAGTTTCCCTGTCATTCTAGAGCTCAATGATCACACACGATAACAGATAAACAAAATACTCCAATGCAGATACACGTTTGAGATAGCTTATAGATTAGATTTAACGATGTTCTATTTTCTAATCCGCAGGTCTACATTGCATGCTTTTTGACTTTGTTCTGAAGTGTATTATTTGCCTCTTGTACGTGATCAGAGTCATCCTAGACGATATCTCACAGTATGAATGGTAGGTTATGTCGGTTACATATTTTAAATTACATTTCCAACTATGATTCCCCATTACGCATTTGTCGAATGAATTTGTCGCAACAACAACAACAACAACAACAACAACAACAACAACAACAACAACAACAACAACATCAATAACAATAACAACAACTACCGTCGTTCTCCGAAATTAAGATCTACCTCTAAAATAAGCCCTAGCACGATTTTTCAGGATGTTTTTAATATAAGACCTACCCCTAAAATAATCCCTAGTTATATCGTCAGCTTAACTTAAAGTTATGTAAGGTAACTTGAAGTTATTTAATATAAGACCTACCCCTAAAATAAGTCCTAATTAAGATCGTCGGCTAGAATAAAGTTATTAAACGTGCACTTGTATCCAAGTACTGTGTTGATAGCATCGACTTTTCTAAATACCAACTCTCCAATATGATTGCCATGTATGACACTTCAGTGTTTATGGGCTTAGGATCTCAATCGACAATTGATCAGACGGAATTCGGAATTTGGAGAGTTACGACGAAGTTCCAGAAGAAGATGACACGAATGTATTTGAATAAATTTATAATTTTCTACATGAATAAATGTAAATTTTTATATCTGAAAAAAAAAAAAAACGTCTCCCGAAAATAAGCCATGGTGCATTTTTAAAGCTAAATTAATATAAGACTCGGTCTTATTTTCGGAGAAACACGGTACTACTACTACTACTACTGCTGCTACTACTATTACTACTACTACTATTACTACTACTGCTACTACTACTACTACTACTACTACTAATACTACTACTACTACTACTACTACTACTACTACTACTACTATTACTACTACTACTACTACTACTACTACTACTACTACTACTACTACTACTCCTGCTACTACTACTACTACTGCTGCTACTACTACTACTACTACTACTACTACTACTACTACTACTACTACTACTACTACTACTACTACTACTACTACTACTACTACTACTGTTGATGTGTGTGTGTGTGTGTGTTGTTTGTCCATCAAGAATGATGATGACCACACATTTCATCCAGTGGGGTTGATACTACTTTGATACTACTGCAGGATCTGCAATCCACTACTATCACCACCCTACTACCACTACTACCATCACCACTACTCCCGTTTCTACTCTTGCTGTTACGATTGCTGCTGCTTCGACTGCTACTGCTGCTGCTGCTACTACTATTATTGCTGCTGCTGCTGCTGCTAGGACTGCTGCTGCTGCTGCTGTTAATTTTACAGCTACTACAGCTTCTACTACATCTACTATTTCAGTTGTTGCTGCTGTTACTACTAATTCTGTTGTCGTTGATTCTGCTACTATTACCGCTGCTAGTGCTACTGCTGCTGCTGATGCTGTTGCTGTGTGGAGCTGTTTGAATTATTTTGTTTGTTTATAAAATAGGAAAAATCAGGACTTAAGTGTGTGTGTGTGTGTGTGTGTGTGTGTGTGTGTGTGTGTGTGTGTGTGGTTGAGGGGGGGGGGGTTATAGCAGCGCTAGATTTTAATAGAAGGCAGCAAGTCAAATGGTTTGGCCATGTAACTAAGTTACCAACTAACAGTAGACCACAACAAGCAATGATGTACAGACCAAACTGAAGCAAAAGAAGAGGCCGACAACGTTAACGGTGGTCTGGGAGTAGCAGAGTCCATGGGAATCTCGATACATGAAGCCCATGAACGGGTACTCTCCCTCTGTTTATACTTCGCCTCGACAACTCAAGGTACGAGAGGAACAAGATGAGATGACAAAAAATAGGGAGAAGGAACCCGGGATTCTTAGTCTTCTCGGATAAGTGCCACATACTAGGAGAACGTGTGTTTAAGTCTGCACGCCAACAAGTCTCGATAGTTGGAAATCTATATGCATGAGACAATATTTAAAAATAAATGTAATACTTATTGTCCCACAGTTAAAACTATTCATATTAAAAATCATGCTGAAATGTATAACAGTCTGTGGACAATAATTTTGCTGAATATAAATATTAGAAAGAAGGTGGAAGGCCATTGAGACCCAGGTTATTAGCAGACATCAAAGAAGTCAACAGACGGCTATGTAGAACCATACTCAAGAAACATAGGTCGCATTTCAGAACGGATTACAACTCATGATAGAAAAAAGACTCATCATAATTTTTTGTCAACTTAAGCCAAGAGATTACCTAAAGAACGTTGCGCAACATTGAGGATTGATGGTTTTAGAGGCACGAGTGGACAACGGGAGAAAATGTCTGTTTGATGTGCAGAGTGGAACACATGGCATATTCAGCGGGTGAACTTATCAAGATCACTTAAATCATCTTGTGGAGTAAAGAAGATTGATTGCGTCTCGCGACAGTCCTTAATTAATGTTGATGAACCCATAAACACGGAATCCGAACGACGTCATGTAAGCGTGTGTATATTTTGTATAGTAATCATGTTACTTATGCTGTGTACTTTATTTTATCGAGTGTAACGTTCTTTATTCTGTTCTCGAAGTTTTCAGCTTATCCATTCTCCCAACCATCAGTGGAGTAGTGTCCTCTCTCAGCTTTCTAGTTACAAGTATAACGTGTTTAATGTTCTTTAACTTTTGCATATTTTATGATTGTGCAGTGGTGGTTCGAGATGCACGCAGGGAGAATATGACTCATCTAGTGAAACTGGCAGTAGTATTAATTGGTAAGTCATGATTGTCTAGTTGGTTTCTTGGTATGTCATGAAAGCTTTAACTCTTACGTTCAATATAATGCCCTTCATGTCGTCTAAGCACTGAAGAGGGCTTGCGTAAATCGCAGTCAAGTTGGCGTAGAGGCTTTATGTCGACGGGTCGATAACAAAATGACTTCTCCGTGGCGAAGGCGTGACGGACACAGTTCGTAATCCCGCATACCACGTTCGAAACACAGCTGCGGGCGATTTGGCAGCAGACAGCCTTGTGTTGGTTTTTATGAAAAGGGTATGAGTGCCGGTCGTTCAGAAAGCAATGGCAAACTACTGAACGTAAACTTGCCAAGAAATCACAAACAACCAAACAATTATGGGGTTGACTACGACGTCCTGTAAAGAATGTGCAACTAACCAAATGAGTAGGTATGCAAACCGTTAGGGAATTTACTTGATCCTATGAAATGTATGCTCATGAATCATGGTGGAGATTGGAATAAATGTGCTAGTCACAGACGCTGGAACTTCATTAAGCCCCTCACCACGACCTAACGGCATAAATGGAAGACAACAACAATAACCAAAGTACCATCTCCACATTGACCGTGTTGTCGAGCTCTCCATCCTCTATTCAAGTCGAGAAACCCGAGAAGCGTGCTAGACCAGCAGTGGAACTTCACATGTGCCAAGAGGTACATTCGGATGTTACTAGGCCATCATTCAGTCCAGCACGTCAGACTGGCTGGTAGTAGACCTCGGCTGACAACGTTTTTTCAACAGTCAAAACCCAATGTCCAGGGAAAACATGATGCTATGAATTGTATTATTTTAATCTATTATTACACTTTATTGTAGTCATATAAACAACTAATCTGTTAATTTCATCTGGCCAGAATGTGAAAACTATTGTTATAATCTACTTCTTATTCTGTCCTGGTTCAATTCCTAGCAGAGAAAGGATTCATTTTTTTCCGACAGATACGGCTCTGGGACTGACCCAGTCTCATAACATAAGTAGCGGATAATTTTCAGAACGATTAGGGTTTTGTCTGGACAGGAAGGGCGACGAGAAAGGGGGCCGGCCATCTTACTTTAGTATGTCGTGGTCAAGAATATGCTAACACATGACACTCTAAAAGTAGCGACTTTCATGATACTTATTCATTCCTTCATTCAGTAGATGTCCTTTGCAGAACCTCGCTAACATAACAGACAACAACATTCCGGAAAACTTCTCAGTCATAAGCAAGATGTCCCACGTCCTATACACCCATCTGGAGATCATCCGCCACATCCTGCACCCATCTTCCCTTTGGCCTTCCTCTTCTTCTCTTCCTGGGCACATACCCCTCCATGATTGTTCTCTCCAAACTTTCATGACGTTTCAAGATACCAAAATATTTCAATGTTCTTAGTTTTATCATCTTTAGTAGCCAACTTTCTTCAATATTCAGATCTTGTCGTATGGATGCATTTGTTCTTTTTTTGTTTCATGCTACTCCCTTTACTTAATGTAAAGTCACCCATTACACGTCTTAAGGCGCATTGGACATTTATGCAGGACCCATATTTGTATAGACACATCAGCACTCGCTGGGCTTTGTGGTCAGTATCACGTTGGTCACTTTTACTTTCCAAGGCATTTCCTGGTTCCCACTTTCATCTGGACCGACCTGGGAGCTCAGGTTAATTTGTTAAAGGGCCTTAACTTACTTGACTATATGTATATATGTTATGTAAGATATGTTTTATATGTGATGGTGTATTGCTACCTTATATGATTATATACCTCTGAAGTCGGAGTAGGTTCGTCTGATGGCGAGGAACAGTGGTAATATGGACAGCTAATCCGTTAAAAAAAAAAAAAAAAAAACAGCCCAGTGCACTAGAAGTAGTAGTACGTGTATCGACTATGCTTGCGCTCAAAGCAAGTGAACGCAACAACAAAAACATGATTGTATGAGATATCTTGTACAGTCGCGTGTTTAAACATTAATTTCTAAGATAAATAGGAATTCAGAGAAGAATGCTTGTTGATTTGTTTCTGGAACTGTAAAGAAAACTGTGACTGTATGAGATATCTTTTACACCCAGGTGTTTAAACATTAATTTCTAAGATAAATAGGAATTCAGAGAAGGATGCTTGTTGATTTGTTTCTGGAACTGTAAAGAAAACTATGATGTGTATCTAACAGGTATGTGTTGTTGTGGGTGCAGCGACCATGGATCCTGTGGATGAGTGAGGCTGTATTGTCATTCATATCTCTCACTAAGTTCATTCTCAAAGTCTATGCAGCCTCCAAGGTGAGCCAGTTGTCACAGGCACATGTCATTATTGTATTCCTAAATGTCAGGTTTGATCCATATTTTATGTTTTCAGGAGTCTCCGTGATGAAGTGGTTAAGACACCCTCCTCACGCTCCGCGGGTGGTAGGTTCGCTTCCGAACTCCGTCAGCCAATCACGATTTTCTCAGAGACACCTGTGGGCGGTCACTGGAGCTACTCTGTTGGTGGTCTGGCCACCTCAGCGGCTAGTCACAGATACAAACAACAAAATAAACAAGTCATATAAAGAAGCCTTTTATACACGCCTTGAGGTTCCTTGGGTATATGGTGCTAGCCCCATATTGTTATAGACCAATCCGCGCTCAGTAGGTCACGTGGCCAGTATCACCTCGGCAGTCTTCACAGATCCAGGGCCAGATAAAAAGTAGGTTTGGACCAAACGAAAATGGATGGCGGAAAATGTGAAACAATTGTGTGTCACAGTGTCACTTAAAAGTTGTTAATATGGTAGCAGACATGTTGTATTATAACGCAAAGATAATATTTCCACGATATATAACCCCAAGGCAGATACGGGAAGCCGCTTAAGACGATTAGTCATCCAGTGGCACTCAATCAGTTAGACTCAGGTCAGTTTGAACATCCGCGTCAGTGAGGATCCGAACACATGACCACGGGCATGGCAGGCAAGCGTGCTAGCGACAGCGCCACTGCGGCTCTCAAAGAACTAACCAGGAGAAACACACAAAACAATCCCTTGATGTCAAAGAAATATGGCATTGCATACAATGATGAAAATAATTTGCACAGCTAAAATGAATGATGTAAATGTTTTTAACGTGGATATGTGGGAAAAGGCACTTAATGACGTACGTCAGAAAAGGAAAGTCGACATTTATGTCCCTATCATGAGAGACAACTCTGACACTATTGTAGCAACTGAAAAGTTTATGGGCGAAAGAAAGAATAAGACAGTCTAGAGAAGTTTCTGACCTTCTTTATAAAATGTTTGCATATCCTTTACAGGTCATCGCTGTCAACAGCAGCATCTTTCTGCTGATTGTTGATTTCTTGGCAAGATTACGCTCAATAGTTTGCCATTGCTTTCTGAGCGGCCGGCTCACATACCCAATAAGTTACCGACGCGATTCGAACTACTGCTGATTCTCCCCGTCGTCACGTTACTTACGAGAGTATACGAGATTACGGAGAAAAGTCGCTAACCTCTAGGCCAGGAAGCGGGCTACGACCTTCTTTATAGCACAGGAAAATGTAATTGTTACTAATTGATGCATACGGGTGGGGGGGGGGGGGAGAGAGAGAGAGAGAGAGAGAGAGAGAGAGAGAGAGAAACATTTGATAATGACCGTTTAATCTAATAATAATAATAATAATAATAATAATAATAATAATAATAATAATAATAATAATAATAAGTAACATCAATCTTACCTGACAAAATTACAGTCTTTTCACGACGGGGACAGACCACAACAGGTTGAAATACCACATTTTAATCAACTAAAGATATAAAATACTGATGAAAGTAACTGTGGAACTGGTAAAATGACGGCTAAACATGTGTTGCAGTAGAGTGCAACATATGCAGAACAGAGACAAGTACCGGGTGTTTGTAAAGTATCACTACACTTTGCATGTAGAACAAGTTTTTAAAATGAAGTACATGACGTCATCAAAAAAATTGTGCTAAAAAATCTTTCAATTAGTTACAATAGTCACTGCTATGGTCTAGCGCTGTTTTAGAGAAGCTGGGAAATACCAATGAAATATTCATTATAACTGGTGTTGTTCAAGACATGACTGTACACGTCTCTTCACATTGCCAAATACTTTCTGCAACGTGTCTGTTGTTTTTACTTGAATGGTATTACGTATATACTCCAGCAGACGACAGCCATTCGCTGCATATTACTTCACGATGGACTGTGGAGCACATTTTTAAATGACGTCATGTGCTTCATTTTCCAAATTTGTTGTACATACACCGTGTAGTGAGATTTTACAAACACCCAGTATGTTGACCTACACTGGCTCCATTTGAGGACAAACTCTATATGGATATCTACAAGCTTCAGTTGGCTGCTGCTCTCTTTATGTTTATTTATAGTGACGTCTAAAGGTGAAGAACAAAAAAGAATGTGGTATAAAGCAGTGCAATTAATGTAAATAGGTCTCTACAGTTTTATTAAATATAAATATAGTGTGTCAAAGAATGATAATATCTAGAGATTAAAACAAAGGCATGCTGACGTTTTTTTACAATATTATTGCTATAATTGCTGTGTTTTCTTGATAATGTCACGAGGATGGTCGGACGAGGGTTCGATCCCTGCGTTCGTCGTCTCGCTAAGAAAGGGACCACCTATTCCTCAGTGCATTCAGGCCTACAAACGGTGATGGCTGTATTATATTACAGACCCGTAGCAGGAAACTGCTTCGGAGAACTATTTTAACATGTGTGTGTGTGTGTGTGTGTGTGTGTGTGTGTGTGTGTGTGTGTGTTTTTTTTTTGTGTGTGTGTATATATACAACAAGTTAGTTGCATAACTTTTACCAGACATCGCAGACAACCTCGGCAAATTTGGACTTTTTGTGATTTCTTGGAAAGTGTACGTTCAGTAATTTGCCATTGCTTTCTGACGACTGACACGCATCCCATTGTATGAAGAGACGATCAATGCAAGGCGGTCTGCTGTCAAATATCCCGCAGCTGTGTTTCGAACACGGTATGCGGGGTTACGAATTGCGTCCGTAACCCATTCGCCACAGAGCCGACCATTATACTATACACATACGTATATTGTGATAACAACTACACACACAGACACACACAACCACCCACCAATATAACAGAGAGTAAGGAAACCGGGAATAATACAACACTATCCAGACTAATCAAAGTACAGTCAGTCAAGGACCGTGTTACACACCCTAAGGCCCCATTCAGCATATGGTGCTTTACCCATACTCTCCATAGACCAAACGGCACTCAGTGGCTCAGAGGTCAGTATCACAGCCGCCGCCTTTACTTCCCACACATTGCCTGGTACATTTTTTAGGCTAGGTTGACCTTTGAGTCCAGGTCAATTATACAAATTCGTATCCTCTCGGACGCTGTTCAAACCCTTGATCACTGGGATAACAGACGAGTGCCTGGCCACTGCGCTATCACGACTCCAAACTAATTCATATATGTAGTTTATTTTTATTTAAGGATACTCCATGTTTCTTCTGCAGGGACACAGAATGGATCTGATCTGTACCTCTGGTTTCTTCATTGAAGCGATTTGTTCTGTGCCTTTGTTGGCAACCGTATGTAGACTTTTATAATTATTTTAAAGAGTGTATTCGTGTTTTAAATAAGAATTTTTGCTTTGTCGTACTTCTTTCTCGTAATTTGTTGGCTATGAGTGTTATGTGGAGGAAACATAGCTTTGTTGTGTTTCTTTCACGTAATTTGTTGGTTATGAGTATTTTTTTCAATCATATCTTTACAGGACATCGCTGTCAACATCAGCATCCTTCGGCTGATTGTTGATTTCTTGGCAAGACTACGCTCAGAAGTTTGCCATTGCTTTCTGAGCGGCCGGCTCACTTATCCCATAAGTTGCCAACGCGGCGAGAACCGCTTCCAATTCTCGCTAGCTGCGTTACCCTACGTGGATAAATGGATTACGGAGAAAGTCGTTTAAACTCTAGGTCAGGGAGACCTTATAAGTATTATGTGGGAAAACTAGCTTTGTCGTGCTTCTTTCTCGTAATTTTTTGGTTATTAGTATAATGTGGGGGAAGATAGCTTTGTTGTGCTTCTTTCTCGTATTTTTTTGTTTTTGTTTGGGGGGGGGGGGGGGGGGGGTTATAAGTATTATGTGGGGTAAAACGGCTTTGTCATATTTCTTTCACTTAATTTGATGGTTATGAGTATTATTTGTGAAAATAGCTTTATTTGGTTCTCTGCCTTTATAGCTTATCAGTTCTCCCAAAAAATAAGTTAAAATAGTGTCCTCTTTCAGCTTTCACGTTTAAATATCTTTGCTGATAAGTATCTTTTATATTTTGTAAATATGGTGTGGTTCTTCGAGATGCTAACTAAGAGGAAATGTTTCAGAAACTGAAATTCTCAAAAAATTCAACATCTGTGAACATTACAAATCTGTCTCTCATGTGCATCTTCAAATGCTCCATAACACTCCACCACCTCTAAGTTGATATTCTGTTAGATTTAACTGGAGCTGTTTCTGCACATCATATATTAGAGTTGCCATAGATGTCTAGTGCACGATGAAGCACAAATCGATGTCTATATGCGGCTACAACTGATAGAATAAGGAATCCAGTTTGGCACAAGCAGGAAAGAACATGGTAACGGACGAAGCAGATGCGTGCGTAATCAACAAGTGAACGTATTCTAGATTATTCATGCTTTCCGCCAGCTTTCCATGAAGACGGGGCACACATTTTCATTAGTACTGTCTCGTCAGTGTTTGGTGATAAACTCTGCACTTGATTGCCAACACTATGCTCAGGAGTTATACACCCAGATCCAGATGTGACAGTTAATTTCTTCCCAGTCAGTGTAGCTCTGGTACCCATCTAGTCTTACAAATTGTATGAGAGAATGCTTGAGGAAAAATAAAGTTTCTGGTGTAAGAATTAGCAAAGTAGCCCTGACGAGTCTTGTCAATAAGAAAGAAAGGGCAATAGAAGATTACAATCTCATTTCTGAAAATACGTAAATTAAATTAAAATGCTTAATATAATTATGTATAATAATCAAATAACGTTTGTTTAATATTATATTAAACAGTATTTTTTCTAGAATTTTACAAATTGAGGCAGTTTAACAATCAATTATTTCTTTGTTTAGGAGTAAGGTGGCGTCCCAGTGTCTTGGCGCCCCTACTCCACTGCCTAGGTTCCTCTAATGGTAAAACCAGTTGTTGATGATAGTGCAAACATAATGTATAAAGCACATATGTTTTCCGCTATTATTGTTTCCACTTGTTATAAGTATGTTTTTATACACTTATACTCGGGGGGGGGGGGGGGAGAGGTTTGGTGTCTCTTTTCGTAAAGAGTCACTATCATTAAGAACATATTTCTCCACAAACGCTAGTCCTCTGCTACAGATTAATACCGCAGAGCTCAGCACAAACCACGAGCTTTGTATTGCCAACCAGGATCCAAATGTGTGTATCAGAACTACATATGCCATAATTATTATTTCGTATGTTTTTTTTTAAATTTCGCCTTGGCCGCGGCCAGGATTTTTAACGTGGACAATGTGCGGTTCCTTCGAGTTTTTCCTCTTTATCAAAGAAAGCTAGCCGTCTGATCAACTGACACGGGAAGGCTGCCACCCTTTTCGTATTTTGTAAACATCCTCACGTCGACACAGTGGAGCGAGCCACGTCTGTTCGAGTTAGAGATGAACGCCATACCTCTAAGACACGGTATTACCTGATATATCAAATCAACATTTTTGGGGTCAGTTGATATACCCAATCTTCTTCTATTATCAGATGATGTATCTCGTCTGCTTTGTTTATATGATCATGTAACAACCTTCTCATTGAATCACATGATGTTCCCAGTCTACTCCTTTCATCAAATGATATCATCAAATGAAGGTGAGAGGGGGGCGAGTTGTCTCGGGGTATGCTGTCCGCCTCGAGTGCTGGAGGTCCCGGGTTCAAGCCCCTGTGAGGGCCTAGATTTTTTCACGTGGACTTCTAGTAACAAAATTGCCCCTGGTCTTTGGGTAGTGAGATCGGACGCACGTGTGTATTGTTACGCACGTAAAATATCCCTTGGCAGTTGGAAAACGAAAAAGAGTAGCCTAACGGCGGCGCCGCCCGGGCAAAATTTCGAGTTAAAAATCTACCCAAAGTATTTCAGGATCCTCGCCGGTTCTACGGAGATCGTGCACTGAGCTGAGATTCTCCGGACTCTGGCTGAGTTAAGAGAAGAACGGAGCACTTATGGGTTACACCTGTGTGCCGTGATGTTGATCCGTTGACTAAACTAAACTAATCAAATGATGTACCTAGTCTACCCCTTTCATCAGATAATGTACCCAATCTACCCCTTTCATCAGATGATGATTCCAGTCTACTCCTTTCATCAGATTATGTACCCAGTCTACTCCTTTCATCAGATAATGTACCCAATCTATCCCTTTCATCAGATGATGATTCCAATCTACTCCTTTCATCAGATGATGTACCCAGTCTACTCCTTTCGTCAGATGATGTACCCAATCTACTCCTTTCATCAGATAATGTACCCAATCTACCCCTTTCATCAGATAATGTACCAAATCTACCCCTTTCATCAGATGATGTATCCAGTCTAGTCCTTTCATCAGATGATGCAACCAATTTACTCGTTTTATCAGGTGATGTTTTTGGTCTCCTTCGTATTTCAGCTGATGTAATCAATCAGCTTTTTTTTATTATTATACTATGTACTCAGTTAATTTGTAGCACATAATGTGCCCGGCCAATTCTTTTAGCAAATACTATATCAATCAACTCATTCTAACAGATGATGTGCCCTAAAACGTTGAAGGACTTGTTTGTTCCAGTTTTTCTTAATTGCTGGTTGGCTAAGCAGGCTCTACAGAAAGTCTATGTAAGTATAAGTAAAGTAAAGTAAAGTAAAGTAAAGTAAAGTAAAGTAAAGTAAAGTAAAGTAAAGTAAAGTAGCTCTTTTATGCACTTTGGGGTATATTGGCTATATGGTGTTATCCCCTATTTTAATTGACCAGTCGGTACTCGATAAGTGTTGTGTTCACTATTTACGCGTGTTCAGACAGCCGGGTATGGCTGAAAAAGGCAGGGGTAATGTGGATGTGGAATTCAGGGGAAAACACTTCATTATCTAAATATTGAGCACAACCCACTACTGGCAACGCTGATCGTATTCTGGTATGAACCTAAGGCTTATCCACGTCAATGTGGAAACCCCGGATCACCGGCGTGTGAAGCGGGTGTATTCATACCAGAATACGATCAATATTTAAATCTCAAATCCCGAAACAACAAAATAAATCAACTTCATTATCTTCATAATAATTAGTTTTGAACTTGTCAAAAATTCACAAAAGAAAGGTGACATGTTCAGAGTCTTCATTCCATTCTTCTCGCTGAATAAAGTGACGTCTATTGTTTTGTTGAAATAAAGCTTCGTTTCTTGTCGCCATATTTCTTATTAGTTTAATGGGGAACTGTTATCATACTTGGTTGTCTTTTGTTAGTTTTAACTGTCTTTGCTCCTTTGAATGTTTCTTCTGTAAGTTTGTATTATTGTATAAATTGTATAATGCTAATTGAACATTATAATATCCTGTTCAACAATCATCTGCTAGTTTGTTGAATGTTTGTTTTGTATTTATTTGCTTTTTGAAAATGTGTATGACCAATTTAACAGTCCCCCCTCCCCGGAATTTTGTAACCATTGTCGTGAGTTAACAAAATCGTTTGAAGTCTGTCATTTGGATTTGTTTTCCCCGGGAAGGTTAACCCGGTCAACAAATGCCCGCAGAAGTCGGATGTGTCGGCCTAACGGCGCAAGAACGCAACTCTGCCGTAAACAGGCACAACGCAATCACGTCCGAAAACAATCTCCAGATGGAAGAAGAAGAAGAAGAAGAAGAAGAAGAAGAAGAAGAAGAAGAAGAAGAAGAAGAAGAAGAAGAAGAAGAAGAGGAAGAAGAAGAAGAAGGATCTGTTTTCTCAGAATATCGACAATTTCGATGGTGTCTTTGATTATTCGAAATACGTCACGAAAGTAAATTAGTTTTAAAAAAATATACAAACCAAAAAAAAAATTTTAACAAAAGAAAACTAAGCAACGTATAAACAATACATATCTACATGTATCCTGCTGGGGTCGTATAGTTTCAATATTAGAAGATCACAAAATTAGGAGACACTGAACCGCTTAGCAAGAATCTGTGAAAGAAAATAATCTGAGTAGATAAACACAAATGTTGGCAGAAATGCGAGAAGTAGTGTCATACTATTGCTTGAAGCAGATAATAAAGGCTAATGGGTACTGTAAAAACTTATGGGTTTGAAAAGCCGGCAGTGCATTTTTAGTTGCTTATTGTATAGAACCTGAAAGATGACACGTGGAGCTAGACGCAAAGAGGACAATGCTAGGGAGAAGAAGAAGAAGTAGAAGAAGAAGAAGAAGAAGAAGAAGAAGAAGAAGAAGAAGAAGAAGAAGAAGAAGAAGAAGAAGAAGAAGAAGAAGAAGAATAAGAAGAAGAAGAAGAAGAAGAAGAAGAAGAAGAAGAAGAAGAAGAAGAAGAAGAAGAAGAAGAAGAAGGGAGGAGGAGCAGAAGGGGAAGAAGAAGGAGATGGAGGAAGAGAAGAAGATGAAGAAGCGGGAGAGATGAGGAAAAGAAGAAGGAGAAAAGAAGAAGAAGAAGTAGGAAGGGGCGGAGGAGGAAGATGAGGTGGAGGAGGAGGAGTAGAAAAACATGACTGAAAAGTTGTTTTTCTGTTTTCAGAATGACCTTCACCTAACCAGGCAAAGATTTCAGACGATATCAGTAACACTACTGCAGCAGATGTGTCTGCTACTTGTGAACATTGTTTGCCTCGTTTTCATCAAGTGAGTTTTGAAAGTCACAATTTCAGCTCGCCTCCATCAGTGTAGTGTGTAGCATGTTATTGTCCGTATAATCTATATTTTATTTATTTTGTGTTCACTTGCTTTTGACTCAAGCGTTATACATACAGAGGAGCTGCTGGCCGAATGGCTAGAATGCGGGATTCTCCTTCAGTAGACCAGGGTTCGAATCTTCGGTAACGTCTGGAGTTTTTTTTTTTCTTTTCTGTCGGAGACAAAAAGAAAACTCTAACCGGCACAGTTCGTTGCGACTGCACTAGCCAGGCGGCCTTAATTCCTCAGGCTCAAGACCCCCCCCCCCCCCCCCCCACCTCTTGCCATACACCGCAAGATACTATATTGGCAGTAAATGACATTTTTTTTACAGTCATCCATACAGGTGTTACCGTTTCTAGCGCACTGTACTTAATTTTGCGTGAGGATTCGCTTTTCCTATTACCAGTGTCCCTCGCCATCAGGCGAACCCACTCTAACTTCTGAGGTACTTGTAATTTACGTCCCGAAGTCAAGGACGAGAAGTCAACATTTTAGTCCAACTGACAGATGTAGGAGTTGAACCCGATACCTCGCCATCGGCATATCAGAAGTTTAAGAGCGACGCTCTTACCCATTCGGCCACGCTGACCTCCCTACATTTACTATCATTGTCACTACAAATTAATGTAGCAAGAAAAATAAAGCTACGGGTATTGATAGACGCGCATTGTGAGGAAAAGAAAGAAATAGAACGCATGTACGTTAAGGAGAGACAACTGTCATTTTGGAGTCACATTATTAGAAGAGAGAATCAGGAACACGCTGTGATTATTAGAAAGATGTATAGAAAGAGAGTAGAAGAGGTCAGCGAGAGAAGAGTCTTCACAACCTTTTGTCATGACATGGAAAAGTGCCATCATAATAATTATTACATTTGTTGTTGGAGTTCCTCAAGATGTGAAGAAACGTGACTGCCAAAGCCAGTCGACATGATATTTGATGGCGGGAAAATTATATAACTGCACATATGCAAACATGTATATTATTTCAAATATGTAAACATTTATGTATCTACACGTAACTGTACATAATTACACATATGTAAATATTTATGTAACTGCACGTGTAAACATTTACGTAACTGTAAAAATACAAAACATTTGTTACAACATGAAATTAATAGTGTAATGTATGAACGTGGTAAATCTAAAAACTAATTTACATTGTTTACGACCGCCAATGTTTGTTATCTTTCAGCATATGCTTTATGCAGCACTTGCAGCGATCTAGCCCAAGCAATAAGCTCACCATGTTCCAATCCACCTATTTTGTTATCGTGACATTCTCCACTGTTGGCTATGGGGACATCAGCCCAGATGTCTGGTTAAGTCGTGTGTTTACCATACTCATGATCTGCGTGGCGTTTGCTTCTATTCCCCGGCAGGTAACACACGTTTGGTGTCTTTGTTTTTTGTTTTTTTTTTCGTTTTAGAATTTCACATTGCTTTCTATGCCAGCTGTGTGGTGAAGGGGCTAGGAACGCAATTCGTAATCCCGCGTTATTAACACAGCTGCGGACGATTTGGAAGCCGACCGCCTTGCATTGAGTTTCATGCAGTGGTATGAGTGCCAGTCGTTAAGAAAGCAATGGCAAACTACTTGAACGTAAACTTAACAAGAAATCACAAACAGCCCCAGAACAGAATTAGGGGGTTGACAGTGACGTCCTGTAAAGGATATGCTACTACCTAACTTTGTTGTATAGTTTGTATCATCCAGTTAATGTTGACTTTATTGTGTAGATTAAAGGTATTCCTTGTGGTAGATACCTCCGTTATGGTGTGATGTGTTCGACATATATCACATAAGCATCATGCCACATCGTTACCACAATTTCTTCTTAGAGTACTCTAAAACAAAAAGATCAACATCTGTTCACGCGGCAATGTGGGTCTTTGAACTACTGTTCAGAACAGACTCAATCCTGAATGATTGTTCTTAGGAGTTGAACACTTGACTCACTATGACTAAGTGAGGAACTATAACTAAGTGAGGAACTATGACTAAGTGAGGAACTATGACTAAGTGAGGACACTATGACAATGTGTGTGTGGTGTGTGTGTGTGTGTGTGTGTGTGTGTGTTTGTGTGCGTGTGTAATTTTAAAGTGGGATTGATATACTAAAGTTCTCTGAAGGAGACACACACGTAGTGTAAATACTACTACTCTCTCTCTCTCTCTCTCTCTCTCTCTCTCTCTCTCTCTCTCTCTCTCTCTCTTCATCTATACATGCGACAACCTAGGTACACACTAGTCTCTCTTCACCCATCCCCCCCCCCCCCCCGTCACAGCCCAGCATTCCGAGCAGACACTACTCTGGTTATTGAAGGGATGGTCAATAATAGCATGCTCTGTGAGGATTACACACTTTGTTTGCTACGAAACTGTGAGAAACTCACAGCAATTCATCCTCCGATAATGGTATACAGTCAGTATCCACGCCTTGTACCAACTCTTGAAGAGATCACTAAAAGGGCAGGGAATGTGTACGTTGCTATCTCCCGGCAAGTACCACACCATCACCTATCCTAAACTTCTTAAGTCGTACAAGAGTGAACCATTCGAATAGTGTGGGTTTCTGCAATAACAACAATGCTAAGCAACTTGGACATCTAGCCTATCTTGTATAAAACGTAATTGGCACAGAACTCTGTTTTTCCAACCCAAAGACGCAGTGTGTATATCCTGCCATATATTCTTTTTTTTATAAACTATCCATTACTAGATGAGTCACGTGGTCAATATCACTCCTGCCACCTTTACTTCCATAGACATTTTCTGGTACCATTATCAGTCTGGGTTGCCCTGGGAGCCCAAATACATTTAAAAAAAAAAAAAGAAGAACCATTTCGTGATTCGAACACATGATCTCCAGGGTGACAGGTGATCGCTCAGGCCACTGCTCCACAGTGACCCCCGCATATCTTGCATAAGTTCTATTACTATTTAAATTTGAGAAATTGTGCCTAAATATTAGATACCCAAAGAAACACCTCGGGCCAGAAAATATCACTTATATTTCTACAAAATAATGTGAATCAGATATAAAAGTGAAGTCACCATTATTGCATTGAGTAATAACTCTGTGTAGACGAGAATCATAGTCACGAGTGAGTTCCTTATGAGTCACAAAGATTGATGAAACATTTTGTCACAATAATTGTTTGCATTGTCCCTCAGGTTGAAGCGATAGTGTCCATATACATGGAGAGAAGAAGAGCAGGTGGTGAGTACAGTTGGAGGGATGCACATCGCCACAGGCATGTTGTTGTTTGCAGCAGCACAATGACCCAGAGCAGCTTGATGGATTTTCTCAATGAATTCTACGCACATTCCAAACTTGAGGTCAGAAAAATAATGTATAATTATTGTTTATGGTCTGCTTCTGTTCGTTGAGTACATGATTAAGATAGCTGTATTGTTTGTTGCCTTGGCTTTCGAGTTACCGGCGCTATTGTGAAATAATTACACGCACAGTTCGTTTTCCAATTCCAGTTCCAATTCTTGAGAAGAATGGCCCCGTTCAACCGTCAACTTATCGATTCGGTTATAGTTGGGGCCCTTATGTTGTATCTCGTACTTGTTCTTTCGTAAATAGAGATGCGTATATCTGCTTCTTTGATTGTTCTCTTCTGTTCCATCTGACTGTTTGAGGGATCACCCGATCCTCCGAAGTGATGATGACGACTGTGAAGGGGGTGTCGTTCTTCCCAGTGATCCTCTCTGAACTCGTAATGTTTAGTGTCGAGTTCTCTCTCGACAGACTCTCCCTGATCTGATCATTTGTGAGATAATCCCGTTCGTAACAATTCGTAATCCCGCGAGGTCAGATACAGACAGACATTTCTAAGCGTTGTTGTCCCGTGACCAGTCGTCGTGGCCAGTCGTCATGGCAAGCTGCTTTTGCTAAATTATGTTGTACTGTCCTAGGTATAATGTTTGAATATCCCTGTAGACAACGATACGGGGGGAGGGGGGATAACATAAAGCGGCGGACACACAGCAGACTGCACCAGTTTACGGCCACAGTGAGAAGCAGACAGTGTTTGAGATTCATTTCAGCCACCCTTCATTATGGTGACGGCACTTAAATGATTTATTTACACATTATAACCACATAAACACCAGCATAGTGTCTGTTTTTTTTTTTTTTTTAAATTTAAATTACATATAGCTAACCCTTCACTTTAACCCGTTTTAGCAAGTTTTGTTTATCTTTGAGTTTTCATAAACTTCTAGTTCTAGCTTTTATCCGTCTGTCTTTCTGTTGTCTGGCTAGCACTGGTAATAGAGTGTTGGTATAAATACGATATGTATGACTTGACTTCTGTACTGATGTGAAGACTCTTCAGTAATGGTGACAGCTAGTAACTCACAGTCAGCATTTTTTCGGCATCTTGTTTCGATATCCGTGCCCAGTCTTCCCTCTTCCGCGAGAATGCTTTCGAGATACTAAATTTCTTGGGCATGTTTTACTGTATTGTTTTTTAAATGTATGTTTATGTTATGTTATAGTTCGTCTTGGTGATCTGAATATTTAGCAATTTGTTATTATTGATGTTGTTGTTTGTGAATTCTCTGGAATTATACGAGTTTTATCAAGTTTTAAATATTTTTGGTGGGTGGGGGGGGGGGGTGTAGTGTACTCTCAGTGGTGAAGTGGTAAAGTTGCCAACCTCACGACCCGAAGGTGGTGGGTTCGTTTCAGTTCCCGTCATTCGGTTCACGGGTGCAGTTGTTTATAAGACCCCCCGGAGGTTTTTGCTGGAGCGCTGCGGGATAGAACCCGGTACAATTAAGTCGATCCCTTTGTCTTTGACCTCTCTGTGTGTTAACTCGTATGTCCGATGCACTGGCGTACAGGCCGTTTATGCTCCAAAAAGGACCTGCAACTATCGTAGTGAGGCAGGTGTCGAGACTTTACTCCTGGCCCGGTAGCAAAGTACCATCTCTACATGGACCGTACTGCATTGCTCTCATTCTCGTCTTCAAGCCCAGAAGCCAATTGAATGTCCAAGGCCGATACTGGTACTACTCTACTACGATACAAAGATGTGTGTAAGCGGGACATGATTGATACGGGCATTGATAATGCACATTGGGAGCAAGTCGCTGCAGAACGTGTTG
The DNA here is from genome assembly GCA_963921405.1 of Cepaea hortensis. Taxonomy (NCBI): domain Eukaryota; kingdom Metazoa; phylum Mollusca; class Gastropoda; order Stylommatophora; family Helicidae; genus Cepaea; species Cepaea hortensis. The sequence continues at coordinate 43,714,983 of OY992887.1, read as the reverse complement.
CATGGAGGGCAAATTTCAGAGATGGAATAAAGACAAAGGAGAAAATGTTTGCAGGCAGGTCACACAGTGAGCGCGTGAGACGTAAGATGGTGCGTGATGGTGAAAATGACCATGTGTTCACATGCATCCATTGTGGACGAACATTTACAGCGCGAAATGGTCTGATCAATCACTTTCGCTACTGCCATGGGTTGTAGTTGTAGTTAGTATGCCTTTTTGAAGCACAATATAACAAACTATCGTCTGTCAAGACGGCAAGGTGCCATTGATGATGGTACTGGAACTTCAGACCTGTTGAAAGGAACAATGAGATGTCGCCGGGTCATTACTCAGCACTGCGCATATGGAATAGTCAAGATTAGACTTAGGTTGGTATTCTAACATTTCCTCCACGTATTTTTTTAGCGATTTCATTGTTAGCTGTCGACAAACTCCAACCCCGTGCCTATAGGGATTTACGGTGGTTAAAAAGTATCTGATTTTTGTTATTTCCAAATGGGTAGTTAAAATCTTAATCTTAAGAAAACGAAATAAAAAGTTATAGGACAGTCAACGTCAACGACAGCTGTTGTCTTGATTAGGTCATCAAGAAAGATCCTGTTGCAGGAAATGATATTATGAGTCAAACAGGTATGTTAATTAAGGTATATGTTTCTGTTTGTTGTTTCTCCACAAGATCTTAACATATATTTTTATTCATTTTATACCCAAAATGAGGTCGAATATGGTGTGCTTGCTTAAAGACTTAATAATGGCATAATGTCTCCCTTCATCAATCAAGAAAGCTAACTTGAAAATAATAAATAATTAATAATTAAATATAGACCTTAACTGCAATGATGAAACTCATTGGGCATTTCACAGAAAATTACTGTTAACATAATAATTAAACCATTCTACACCAGTTTAATAAACTTACATTGGTAATAAATGCTTTACTTACAGTATATACATTTAAATAATGATTAGATACTGTTTCAGCTTGAAGGATTTATCTAGTTAATTTACTTTATGTTGTGTGATTTCTGCAGTATGTACCTGACGAGATGCAGCGAAATATATGCCAGGCAATAAATCGTGCAGTTTAGATGTGTTTAAAAATATGTAACAATATGTTTAAAGTATCCAAGCAACCAAAAAGGGTTGAAGTGAACTCAGGGTATTTTTCTAAATGAGAAAAAAGAAATAACTACTATTATCCTTCTGTTCTTTTAAGAGTGATAAAATACATCATGCAATTATGAAACCTCCTTTGAAAAACAAACACACACAAAAGTCATAATTTGTGCATTTATTTGTACTACCAATCCTTAGCAACACACTGTGATTCTACTGTGTCCTCGAGAACTGGAAGGCAGCAAACAGGCCATCCTCAAGGATCCAAAATGGACTAACAGAGTTATCTACATGAAGGGTTCACCCCTCAAAGATCTAGACCTGCAGAGATGTCGACTTCAACAAGCTAAAGCTTGCTTTTTCCTGGCACCTCGGCCAACTCAAGACAAAGTTAAAGCTGTGAGTACCTTTTTTTGTTTATAGAATCTTACAGGATGTTTATTACTATCATGTTTTCTTGTGTGCAGCTGACAACTCTTTGTGTGCAGGTAAATGGGTTCTTTAAATTTGTATGGTGATAACGGTATTACAGAAAACATTATGCAGAAAATGTTGAGCTAATAACTGTCTGAAATATGAACATTTTATGAAAATAAATGAAGCTGAGTGGGTTATTGCAAAAACTGTCTAGGACAGAAGGTGTTAAAGTAATAACTCTGGAATAGGAACATTTCAAGTCACAACAAGAGTTGCATATTATTTACAGGATGTCGCAGTCAACCCCAGCAGGTTTTGGTGTTTTTGGAGTTCTTTGCAAGTTTACATTAAGTAGTTTGCCATTGCTTTCTGAATGACCGGCACTCATACAATTGCATAACTATAGGTTTCACCCCTTTACTAATAAAAACAATGGATAACAGAACATTACTCCTCTTTGGTGCATGTCAAAAGTGGGGTGGCCATTTTTAAACTGTTCTTATAACATCACTATGTTGATCTGCACAATGATGTCACATGCTTAACACTCTTGACATCTTAACAACAACAATATTGACATGTTACAAGACAATGACATGGTTATTGTAATTTTTATCACACTGTTAAGGTATTCATTTGAAGCCCCCCTCATAAAATAGAATATATAACATGGTATATGTTACAGGACTACCACACAATTTTGAGATCTTGGGCAGTCAAGGATTTTGCTCCAAACTGCAAGCAGTACATTCATCTATTCTGTGCAGCCAACAGAATTCATGTCAACTTTGCTGGTAAATATAAATGAAAACTTTCATACAATGCTGTTTGTCCCTGAAATTCTTAACTTTATTTATGCCTTTTCATCAGTTAACAATGTGTTTGTGTGGTATTTAGAAAAATTTGTACCAGGAAATGACCTGGAAAGTAAAAATGGCCAAAGTGATGCTAATTCCATAACCAACTGAGAGCTGATTGGTCTATAAAAATATAGAGCTAGTACCATATACCCACAAGCCTCTAGGCATGCGAGAGGGTCCTTTAATTTACTTCTTTACGTACAAGTTGTACTGTGACATCTCATTTAATTTTCTTACCTTGATCCATCTATATACTGGCCCAGTATGTACAATGTTATTTTGCAACATATTGTAATTGGGGGGAGGGGGAGGTGGCATAGTGGTTAGATGCCCGCCTGCCATACCAGTGGTCTTGGGTTTGATCCACACCAGGGCGGTTGAACAATTTTTAAAAAAATAATTGACTTTGGTTCCCAGGAAGATCCACCTAAAATTGATACCTGGAAATATCTTGGGAAATAAATGCAGCTGGCGTGATACCAGCCAAACCAGCCACTGAGTGCTGTTTGGTCTATGAAAATATGGGTCTAGCACCATATACCCAATGCACTGTAGGCGATTAAAAGAGACCTGTACTTATTATAGTAATACATCTCTCCCTCTTTTTGTTTTGTGTGTGTGTAGGAGAGAGAGAGGTTGGACATACTTTAAACCGGCATATTATTATTTTTGATTACTCTAATGAGATTCTCAAATCAAATAATTAGGCTGTGAATTCTGAACACATAAATCATTTTAGGTTTGATGGAATCCCCACAATGTCCATCATCAGATTCACAATATCTCACCACCTCTCTACTCAAGTCTGGACAGCCCCCCACCTACAAGTGTTGGACCCTGTTCACCCTAGTAATCTACCTGAAAGGTAGGGTCTCAATCCTTAAATGGGAAACTAGATGACACATCGGATGAGTTTAATGCAAAATAATGTGTACCAGCCTGTTGGGACTTGGATGAAGCCATTCTCCCATTGAAGAGGTTGTGAAGGCATTGCTTTTTGTACAAAATGTGGTTTGAACCAGTTTCTTGTTATGAGTCTGTGCTGTGATAGGGTCATTACATTTTGTATGCCGGAATGTAGAGTGAAACTGTGGGCATGAATGCATGGAGGAATAAGTTTTCAGTCTTTCCCTCAATTTAGTAGGCAATGAGTACAGGCATCTTACCTGCGTCTGGCAGTGCTTGTGACATTATCAGCGCAGTTCCCTGTCAGCTTCACTAATATGTCGGCTGAAGTATTTTGATACTGAGCTTAAAAGAACATCTGAAACCACAATATTGTACAACTCTTTTATATGAGTACACCATTATTCCATCAATATTTAACTGATGCTCTATGACAGTTGTTCTCAACCGGTGAGGAATCCGCCCCCCCCTTCTTGGGGGGGGGGGGGGGGGGGGGGAACTTTTAGGGTTTCCATGGGGAGAGTTAAGATTATTTCAAGATCACGTTAATACAAGAACTGATTACTTAATATTGTTTTTCCCTCCATACTTTATGGTTCTGTACTTCTCAGACTTCTGAAATTCATTTTATAACATAAGTAGACCCGCAAATCACGTTTTATGTAGACGTCTAGACTTGTTCTAGTATGTGTCGTTAAATTTAGCTTCCATTTGTACGTATACTGTGTAGGGGCGGGGGGAATTTATAGGGAGGAAATACGAAAGAGGGGGATTGACTTTCTGAACATATGGTGAAGGGGTGCATGGGCCAAAAAAGGGTGAGAACCACTGCTCTATGATATCTTTCGTATCCCTAAATGTTTCTTACTCTTGTACGAGGAGACGTCATTAAGTAACAGGAATTTTACAAATAACCTTTATTTTACAATAGTGCAAACCAGAAATGTTGTGTGTGTTATTTCTCAACATAGTCTCCCCCCCCCCCCCTTCCCCCCCCCCCCAATACACTAGGTCCACATGTCCACTAGCTTGTTGAAGCCTTCTGGGAAAATGTTTTTGGGCGTGGCCTTAAACCAGTTTTGCACTGCCTTCATTACCTCGTCTGTGATCATCTTGAAGCTGTCCTGGGACCCATTTGCTACATACTTTCTTCTGACTAAGATCATCACGGAGAATTTTGCATGCAGCATCGTGACGTGTATTGAAATCCAAGGCTGTTTCATCAGTGGAGAGTTGTGATGGACTAGCTGGTCGATGTTTCGTATCACTCTGTCAGATGCCACACTTCCCAGGAAGGTTAACCTGGTCAACAGACACCCGCAGAAGTCGGATGTGTTGGCCTAAGGGCACAAATAAACTGGCACAGTGCAGTTACATCTGAAAAAATACTCCGGATGAACGCAGCAGAAGAAGAAGAAGAAGAAGAAGAAGAAGAAGAAGAAGAAGAAGAAGAAGAAGAAGAAGAAGAAGAATCAGAAGAAGAAGAAGAAGAAGAAGAAGATGCCACACTTGCAGGTATCCCACAATGCTGTTCATCAATGATGTTTTGTCGTTCATTTTTTAAATCTTTCTGTCCATTCATACACTCTCCCCTGACTCAAACAACTGTCACCATACTGAATCATCATTCTTCTGTAGATTTCAAATCCTCTGACCAAAAACAGAATAAGGCCACATTGTTTTTCCACAGTGCAAATCAATAGTGAGGCAGCCATTTTGTTATTGCTATTGTGCATGCACAAACTGTTCAATCCACATGACCTCAACACGGGGTATTGCTTAAGAGCCAGTTTGGGTCCTGAAGTAAAATTATCCATTATCCTTACTCTTCTGCGCACTTTATATTACAATTCCTGTTACTTAATGACTTTCCCTTGTACTGTACTTAGCTTACAAATGTCCATTTTGTATACTTGTTTTTTTTTTTAAGTCTTCTATTCCTCTGTATTTATTTTTAGAACACATAGTCTGTGAGGAAGAGTTCAAGTATTCACTGTTGGCCAACAATTGTTTATATCCTGGATTATCTACCCTTGTGTCTCTGCTGGTTCACACTTCTACAGGACAGTAAGTAATTTAGTTTTTTTTCTCTCTCATTTATTGCACATTTATTTATAGTCCTGGGCACAGTGATTCTTTGTTCTCTAAAATTTTTTTATCATTCCAGTGTTAACTTACCCTAAGAACTACATGATGCGACTGGTAGATATCACAGATGTCTGCATGGCCATGGGGCTTAATGCTTTTGCGCTTCAACTTCCAGTATACTGATGGCGGTATAGCGGGATTGTTGCCTATGGCAAACTACTGAACATTGCCTAGAAAATCCCGAGTTTGAGGTTGACTGCAATGTCCTGCAAAGGACATGCAGCAATGTTTTTTATTAGATATATTCTAGGAAAATGCTGCACCAGATAAAAATCTAAATCCTATAAAAGATGTTATGTACACATAAGATGAACTAAGCATATTTTAACTCTTAAAGTGCTCGAGCATATCATGTTTGATTTATATCTTAATTTAATTTACTGTAAAAAATTAACATTTTATCATTTGCATGGGTTTTAAAACTACTGACGTTACAAGTGGCAATAAAATGGACATTTAACATTAATAACGAGGGCAGGGGATTCTATTTTGTTTAATTTAAACATAGTCATTCATATGGAAGACAAGATGACAGTTGTAATATAATATTAAAGACACAGGGACACATATTTAATAGCTTGGTTAACATCTTCAGGAAGGTTGCAGTGGGCCCAGAATCCTGGCAGCAGATTTATGGTCATCACTCCAGAAATGAGATTTACCATGTACAGTTACAGAAGAGTGTCTTCTTTAGACAGTATGAGGGGGAGACTTTCCCTGCAGCTTCAGCTGATGCCCATCATAGGTATGTGTTCCATGTTTCTGAATTAATTTATTTATTATGGGAAATAAATATGCAGATATTGATTGGCACTCAGAAAATATAAGAAGAAAATACACAAGACAACATAAAAATCTAAATATATAGGCATAAGGGGAATAAAATCTGTCACCTCCAATTGATGAGAGTATATCATTTAAGAAACAAGTGTACTAGGACATATGGCCAATCAGACAATGAAAGTTCTGATCATATTTGTCAGCCTCTTATTTCTATTTCTTTCAGTTGTTTCATGTGAGGCATCAATTAATATCTTTGTATGCACACATAGTTTGAGAAAACTCAGTTGTTTCCCAGCAATGGCTTTTTCTTATTATTATTTATCATAAATTGCTGTTAGAATTGCCATTTTCTTCATTAACACAGCCATTTTTATCACCCTTACTATGGTCTATTTTCAATACTGATTGTGTCCCTTAGTGATGAGATTAGCTTTGCCGGAGACCCGGAGCCCATCTGTCAGTTTCAGTAACTTCTTCATCTTCTGCCTTTGATCCCCAGTGGAGCATAAGCGCTACCATCTCATACCAAACCCTCCTGTCCTTTGCCTTCACTTATGGTTTCTTCCATGTCTTTCTTATATTACTTATCACTTTCTTTAATTCTCTTCTTCACATGTTTTTGATTTTCCTATTTTCCTTTTGATTCGTGAATTTAAGAGACAGAACTTTCTAATTATAGTATTAATTGTGTTCTTCAGTGTGGATCCTGTCTAGCATCAGCATCCTTTCATCACCTTCTATTTTACTTTCATCACCTTCTATTTTACTTTCATCACCTTCTATTTTACTTTCATCACCTTCTATTTTACTTTCATCACCTTCTATTTTACTTTCATCACCTTCTATTTTACTGAAATATGTTTAGTTCTCTACATAGATACGGCTGTGGCTAGCTCTGTGGTGAAGAGGTTACAGACACAATTTGTAATCCCACATACCAGGTTCGAAACACAGCTGAGGGTGATTTGGAAGCAGATCACATTGTGTTGGTTTTCATGCAGTGCTTCATACAAGCAGTGGCAAACTTCTGAATTTATACTTGCCAACAAATATCACAAATAGGCAAAAAAGTGCTGGGGTTGACAGCAATGTCCTGTAAAGTATATATATCTAACTTTTAACTCTACATGATCTCCACATTGGTGATTCTGTTATACCATTGTATACCTATTTGGCACAGGCATCTGTTAGTGTTAAGTAAGATTAGAAAGTAAGAAATATGATATTAGGCCAAGGTATATAGACAGTTTTAAGGATGGGTGAAATCAGTGACTTAGTTGCATCCCAGCATCCGATCACACAAGCATGCTCAAGATCCATCCTAACTCTGAGTGACAGACTTTGATGCTCATTTTCTGCCATCATCATGGTGAATTGCTGTGATTCTTTTACAGTTTTGAAGTGGGCAGAATTTGTGATGCTTGGCAGATGTTATCACGGCAGATATCATGATAGATTTCCTTTCATTAACCAGATTAATGTCTGCCTATGATGTCCCAGCAGTAATTTAAAGGAGATGTTGGTTAATACAAAGCTTGATCCTGTGCCTCCACATCCCAAACAGTTGTGTGTGTATGTGAAGCTGATCTTACATATTTCTCACACTTGTTTATTCTCTAGCAACTCTTTAAATAGTGTTCATGTCTCATAGAATTCCAGCAATAAATATATTTACAGCTCACTTCATATTAGCTAGAATTTGTAGCTGTAATCTACAAGTAATTCTCAGTGTTATAACTGTTCTGTTGGACAGAGGATCATTGTTTTCCTACAGATTTAATCATTAGGCTGACTTTACCGGATAGAGAAAGGAAATCTGGCCCGTGCAAGCAACTCTTCAACACAAACTCTGGGGGACCAGAAGTCGTAGAGTGAACCGTCCTGTTTGTGACAAATGCCAGAATAGATATATAGCAAATGTTGTTAGTGGGCTCCACATTTTTACTGTCACTGTCTCTATTAGAGCTAGTGATCTTCACAAAGAACCTCATTTAAGAAAAGATGCCCGTGCTTTATGCTCATACAGAGGATCTATTGCTGTGACATGTGCTTGCTGTTTTCTATCCCAGGTTTGGTGTTTCTTTGTTGGCTGTCTTGGACTCTGAAGCAGAAACACCTCTCTTACAGCTCAACCCTGGCCCTGAGTACAGATTGAAGGTTAGTTAGTTGCATATTCTTTACAGGACATTGGCAGGCAGCTCCATAATTGCTGTGGCTGTTTGTGATTTCTTGGCAAGTTTACGTTCAGTAGTTTGCCGTTGCTTTCTGAACGACCGGCACTCATACCATTGTATGAAAACCAATGCAAGATGGTCCGCTGCCAAATCTTCCACAGCTGATTCAAAAGCAGTATGCAGGATTTCAAATTGCATTTGTAACCCCTTCACCACAGAGTAGGAAGAGATTGTAAGAAAAAAGAAGAAAAAAATGACTTCATTGCTTTTCTGTAATCTTTTATTCGCCTTTTCTTTTGTGTTTAGGCAAAGTTAAGATCTTAAGTGTGTCATAGATCAAGTATGTCATAATAAGTAAGGTAAGGAATTGAGTAATCAAATATAAAATACCAACAAAGAATGGATACAGGTTGAACAATATAAAGTATAGTCATTCTGTTTGTTTTGAAAAGCTCTATGAAGAAAATGGAACACCTATAAATTGTGTCAATGTCTAATTATATTTAATTTAATATATAGAAGCAGAATTAAATACAGACATAATTATATTAATTTCTTTGTTCTAGTTATCATGTAGTTAAAGCCATTACCCTCTTTGGCTGACAATCACCTTCAAATTAATATCCTGTGTGGGTGAAACCGTGGTCAAACATTATTTGTGGCTGACTCAGTCACAGGATTATTAATCGCCAGGGATGGACCCTAATATAATTTCTCTTTGAGGTTGCAAGGAGAATGAGTTATGGTTTAATCAAAATTGAAAGTTATCATGCTTATCTTTGTGAATGAAGGTAAAATAGAGTTCTTAGGAGAACCAGTTCTGATGTATGGAAAATGAGTCATAACATATAATATTTTGATGAAAAATGACATTGATCATCCTGAGATGTGGTTCTGTAGAAAGAAGACACTGACAACACATTGGACAAATAACACGAGTAATGAAGATGTCTTAAAAAATCCAACTCACAAAGAGAGCTGATGACTTTTTCTTCTTCTTGCAATAAAGTACCAATGTATACCAGGAAATATTTTAGGAAGTGAAGACGACTGATGTGACACTGATCACATGACCCATGAAATGCCAATTGGTCAATACAAATATCTGTCTAGCGCCATATGCCTAATTGTCCCAGGCATGTAAAAGGGTCCTTAACCCTTAAGTCTTCATTAAGATTAGATAAGAGTGGTTTGTTTATTAACAGTCTCATTTCTTTGTTCTTTTGTTGTCTACAATTATAGGCAGAAGATTTCTGTTTCTATATGAGTATTATGAGTGAGGATTACGCCAAGATTTGTGCTGAAGTACAGAATAACCTGCCACAACACAACAACAATAATTTGGGTTTGTAGATACTTTTGTTTTAACCTTTTCACTTTTAAATGTTAGGGATTCAGTATTTGACCATTTGTTTTTCTAAGTACTGTTTTCTGCTTACTACTATGCTCCAAATTTATGTTTATGAAGAAAAAGTCAGTATCCACTATTTTCACCTGAGATAATGGAAATTTGAATCCTTTGTGTTGTACTTGAATACCAAATGGTTTTGTCACATTTGACATCATAAATAGTTTGTAAATTAGCAACACCAATCTGTCTTTCTGTCCTGTATCTATCCTGAGATTCACACTGACTTTTTGTCCTCATTTGCCTGTATGGGTAGGAGAAGCTAAAGTTTTCTATCTTGAGGAAATATATTGCTTGGACTTCATGAAGTTTGCAATATGCCTTTAAAATAATTTATCTGTCTGATTTTCCACTTTCCTATAGCTCTGTAGCCAGAGCTGCTTTGGCTGTAGGCACACAAGAATAGCTGACTAGACTTCATTCTCTAATAATGTCCACAATACTTTATTTGTTGTTCCTCTACAAATGCGATGTACATTGTGGTATCTATTATAGTTCTGATGTCACCATTTCTAATCTACCTCTTTTAGTGAAGCCAGTGAATTTTCTTAAGCAGTTCATTTCACATGTTATGAGTGTTCTCTCTTGCACGTTAAAGTGTCAGTGTTCAGTGATAGCAGACTGTTGGTAGGAATGTGCTAGTTGTTACTAAATAACAGTATTTGCTTAATAATTCATTCATTTTATTTTCCCTGTTATTACAAATCCTTGGTCACTGCATGACAAAAATATCAGCAACTATTATGCCAGACTGTGCCTGAAACTTCCTCTGTTTTGCATGATCAGTGGCCATTCTGTGCACGATAAAGGCAGTCTTGAACTTATGTTGCAGTGTGAAGTGTTAGGTCCTCACATATTGTAGTCCATCACATGATAAGATGGGGTGGGTAGTTCCCTTATCCACTACCTTACCATCCCTGAAAATTGTCTGGTACCTATTTTATGAGGCTCGGTCAACCCAAACACAGTACTGGTCAGATAAAAAGTATCGTCCACTGCTGGGGATTGAATTCGGACCACTTTCTTGGAAGGTAATTGCTAATCCACTTCAAATTCTTTTCATTATACTTGATCAGTGGTCATCCTGTACATGAGAAGTCAAGATTAATGTTAAATATATGGCAGCGAGATTACATTTCATAATTGAGTCATAAGCTAATTTCATTGTTCAGATTAGATAACCATACATATTCAATTTCCATTTAGCTATCGAAGATGAATTATGCTTGCTTCATATAATAATAAAAATGATCCTGATGATTATTAACATAATGATGACTTTCTATTTATTACTGGCAGATCTTGCAAAGGAAAAAGGCCATATTGAGATTTCACTGACTATCCCTCAAGAAGACATTGACGAGAGTGTTAGTGACACTATCACAAGCCACATGGAAAATAACACAACACATTTGAACCACAGCTTCACAAATATTATAAATAGCTGTGATAGCAAAGTTATAGTAGATAACAAGAATGAGGAAGCAACAGTGAACAGCAGCACAAACAGTGGTTTGGTTTATCACAGCTGCCCAAGGATAGACAAGGATGATGCAGAGAAAGGTGATGATAAATGGATAGACAGCAGCCGGAATGTAACTGAGGATGATTGTACAGCAGGTGATTATGTGTTTTAGTTTGCTGGATGAAACATTGATGAATGATACAGAAACTCTAAAAAATATTTGCACTATAAATACTTGTAAAGGGTCTCCTTGACAAAGTGGTCAGGCTGCCTGCCTTGTGCTATGGAGGTCATGGGTTCGTTTCCTGACTGTTATTCGGTTCATGGGTGCAGTTTTTTCTTGACTCCTTGGGGGTTATTACTGGGGCTACAGAGTTCATGCTCTATGTGATACAGACCACTGTATTCTAAGATGACCAAGCCATACAGGGTAAAACCCAGTGCAATGAAGTCAGTCCTCTTGCCTTTAGTCCCTTTAACCATTTAGTCAAACAACGATTGAAGTAAAATTATTACAGCCGGTATCTTCACGTGAAGTTCTTTGGCCTCCCATGTTAGATAAAAAGCTGTAACACAATTAATTAAATTAATATTTACACAGACTACCAATAACCACTACTAGTAGTGAAGCGTTGAAATATTAACTTATATGGTCATATGACTTGCCACGGTTCCTTGTCGAAAACTGGGGAACTGTTGAAAGCAAATGGCAAAGATGTGGATGAAAGAAATCCTTTACTGGCAACTTTAAACAGGGAACAAGATAGTGGAAAACCAAATTTATACATATTGCCGAAGATAGGAAGTAGTGGGACTTAATGCCCTCACAATCCATGTGTGAAATTGTATTGCTTGGTGTCACTTTACATATACATCACTATCAGTGGATGGACAGAAAAACAAATACAACAGTCCTTCTAGAAACAAATGCAAACTCTAGATATGGACAGTTAAGATGTTTGTGAACATTATGATGAGAGAGACACTTGTAAACTTAGTGACAACTGGCAGACTTGGTGGGAAAACAGCAAGGAGAAGACAGAGAGATAAATAGCTGGCTGGCTTGGCCACATAATCGGTACAAGAACACAGACCTGTTCCAAGACTGGAGATTGTGTGAGATGGGGAACCATGACCAACCTTGTCTCTTGGCATTGCACATGATGATGATGAACAGTGATGTAGCAGATATTTAAATAAACATGTGCAAAACATCCATGCATAATAACCTAGTAATTATCATCATCAAGATTTACACTTTTGACACATATTTAAAAGGAAGTAAAATACCGCGATCCATGCCTTGTGATGTATAGCCCTATATCTTTATACACCCATCAGCACTTTGTGGATTATGTGGTCGGTATCATGCAGGCTGCTTTTATTTCACAAAACATTTCCTGGAATCTCAATTTCTGGGTCGACGTTGGACTCCCAGGGCAAATTTTTTTTTAATTCTCACTTAAGTTAGGATCCCACCCTGAGGCAAGCATGCTAGTAACAGCATTACTGTGGCTCCTACATTGAATACATTTTGTGACCCAGTAGTGTTTGGGTTCAGATAATAAATGAGATACATATGACGTGAGTTTGGGTGATTGATTCTCATTTGGAACTTATGCAGTTTTATAACATGGTACTGACCCTGATGAAACAACAATGCATATGTAACATTCCAATTTACTCTCTAACCAAAGCGACCAACATTTATTTGTGCATTTGCACCTTGGACTTGAAAATGTTCTTATTTGCACAATGTACAGTTGTCAATTTTTGCCTCAGAAAATCACCCTTAGATACAGTGACATTGCTTTAGAAAGTATATGGTAATACTACAATGAAGAAACCACAAGTTTTTTGAGTGGCACAAGCATTTTCATAGAAACAAAAATGTGAACAGATGCTTGGATCCTATATGGGAGCAAGTCGCCGCTGAACGTGTTGCATGGAGGGCAAACATCAGAAATGGAATAAAGACAAAGGAGAAAATTATTGCAGATAAGTCACACACCGAGCGTGTGAGACGTAAGATGGTGCATGATGGTGGAAATGACCACGTGTTCACATGCACCCACTGTGAACGGACATTTACAGCGCGAATTGGCCTTATCAGTCACATTCACTACCGCCATAGGTAAAAGTTATTATGCCTTTTTAAAGCACAAACTATCATCTGTCAAGACGGCAAGGTGCCAATGTATGTCAGTACAATGGTCCCTACTCTATGTGACGCATTATCTTACAATGTACAGTGTGAGCATCTTCCTTATTCTTCCAGCTTGCCACCACTAGGTGGTATTCTTACTCAGATAGTGCTGACAGTAATGCAGAGGATGCTTTCATTAATGGAATTGCAGCTGAGAAAGGTTTCAAGGAATGTTTTCCAGAAATATTTCCAGAGACTGCATGAACATTGGCAAATTATGTAGTTGCCAAAAGGAACTATTTTCAAAGAAATACAGTGTAAATGATTGTATTGTCATTGATGTTTATGCAGTAAGAAAATTCCAGGAACAATTTGAGGCTATCTTGTAGTATTACAATATATTGAAAATTCCAGGAACAATTTGAGGCTATCTTGTATTACAATATATTGAAAATAATTTTAAAACTACATCATGTGTTCACCATGGGTTTCTTCTGTACTTTTCTGCATGCTCAATTTCTTCCTCTATTGCAAAGAATATTTCTCACATCAGTATTCAATTTATTTTTCTTCAGATTAAGTACCACATTGTCTTTCTATTTCTTTTTGACTGCTCCCTGTCCTTATATCTTGTATGTGTTTATGTTGAAAACAATATAGTCCAAATTTAAAAACATGTGTGTAAGAGAATTGAGCTGCTTTGGATAATTATATTGTGTTTTTCAAATCTCTAAATGAATCTTATTTTATTTCTGTAATATGTGCCACATATTTTATTATTTGCTAGTTCAATTTAATAATCATGAATTGACATATAGTATTATTTAATATAATCTAAACTTCCATTTCATAATTCATATTTTAATAGGAGACCAAGAAGTGTCTGTCCACAGATGTGAAGCCGATCATACTTTCCCTGTTTATAATGACATCGGACAGGAGAAGTAAGAGTATTTTAATATTTAGCACAACTATGTAGTTTAATTATCAGAGTCAGCAGATTTCAAGATGCTAAGGAATACTTATAAATAATATTAATAGTACTGAGGAGCTACTATTCTTAAATGTTTGTTACATGTTAACAGTTGCAGTAGTATGAATAATAAGATAATTACAAAATGTGGACATATTTTGACTATGGTTGGTAGGTTGATTTGTAATCCTCTGCAGGACTGTCAGTTTAATTCTATGTCAGATGTGTTGATTTTGAAGTTGTCCGAACCCTGAAAAGAGTATCCTTCTATCGGACTTAGGTTAATGTAGAGACTTTCCTTCTGATCCAGTACCAAAATACCATCGCCACGGGAACTGTATTGTAGAGCTCTTCTTCCACTCTCCATGCTTAGAAACCAGCAACGTGCGCAAGACAAGAACTGGAACTTCACATCTGCAGAGAGACATGCAGATCTCTAGAATATTAGCTAAACTAAGGTTACAGTGTGCCTCATGGTCTTGTCCAGTGTGAGAACTGGTTCTGATCTTGTGACATTGGATGCCCATATTTTTACAATAAGATATTTATCTGGTGAGAGCCACAGTAGTAAGGTGACCAGTGTCAGACTGTAGGTGCCTTTTAAAGTAGGCTTCTGTCATGTCCACGTGGTTCAGGAGTTTACTTGCCCTCATAAACTGAGTACCAGAGAATTCAGGAGTTTACTCGCCCTCATAAACTGAGTACCAGAGAATTCAGGAGTTTACTCGCCCTCATAAACTGAGTACCAGAGAATTCAGGAGTTTACTCACCCTCATAAACTGAGTACCAGAGAATTCAGGAGTTTACTCGCCCTCATAAACTGAGTACCAGAGAATTCAGGAGTTTACTCGCCCTCATAAACTGAGTACCAGAGAATTCAGGAGTTTACTCGCCCTCATAAACTGAGTACTAGAGAATTCAGGAGTTTACTCGCCCTCATAAACTGAGTACCAGAGAATTGTCTGGGGGTGAGGGCGGCTGGTATGATACTAACACATCACCCCTAGAGTGTTATTTGGCAATGAAAATGTGGAACTAGAACTATATTCCCAATTGCCTTTACAGGCATAGTGGCAGTGAAACAGGCAATTCTTTACCTTGTTTATTTTAATTAGTACATTTTTTCTAAGTTAACGACATCACGATGATTATGATTGGTTTTTTTGGAAACTACTATATTTGAATTAGTAATTTGAAAGTTGTTAACTTTGATCTTTTTAACAATTCCTGTAGTAACTTTAACAATATGAGAAAATGTTGATTGTTAAATAGAACAGTTTTCTTAGTAATAGTGTAGCCTCTCTGTAGTGTGTCCATCTTGACGTGGCAGAGACGCTTTCAGTGACTTCAGGAGCTATGGTGATGGTTGCGTAACTACTGGTAGGGTGTCCCATGTCATTTTAAGGGTTAGGAACCAGATACATAAATCTGCTTTGTAGGCAGATGGGACAGTCAAAGGCTAGGGAATCACAAACCTGAAGAAATGCTTGTCGAAGTCGCATGCACTGAGCCGCAGGCTTGACAAAATAGTGCAAAGCAACTTAATAATGTTGGCAGTGTATACAATTTTGGCTCTGATACATTCAAACAATTACAGTAGTGAGCATAATGTAACAAACTTTGCCTCTGATATATTGAAACAATTACAGTAGTGAACTTAATGTAAAACATTTTGGCTCTGATGATTTGAAACAATTACAGTAGTAAACTTAATGTAAAATATTTTGGCTCTGATAAATTGAAACAATTACAGTAGTGAATTAAATAACACACAGTTGTAAATGGTAAATACTAAAGATACTGTAGTAATGTAAGATATAGGAGGTCATTGGTTGTATATAGAAAAACAAACGTGTTGTTCACTAGTTAATTGTTTAAAGCAGATGTTGGTCATACACGAGGTGTAGTGTGTGATATCTATTTGTTAAAAATGCTTGTAATTTGCTGACATAGGCTGACTACTGGTATCCCAGCTGTGACTCTTGGGTCTGTGTCTAGACGAACAAACTGCTGCAAAATGTCAAGACCTGGACATCGGTGCTGTTTAGTTTGGGGAATCGTAAGTGTTTTGTGTGTTGAGATGACATAACTGAAGTTTGTAATCATTTTTATTACTGCTGTGTTTTTTAAAATCAGCAATTTAGAAGCAGAATATGTGAACATGGCCATTTCTTGTACATGTGTCTGTGTTCTTGTGGTTTCCAGTATATGTGCCACAGTAGGTTGAGTTGTGTTTTCTCTCTGGGTTGAGGTCTTTAGCCTGTCCATCTCTCAATGCAAGGCAACAGTTTGGTTTGTTTACTGAGGTTTCTGTTACCTTAGGCTTGAACTTGATTTGGTTGGATTCTGTAAATGATCACCTTTGTTGCACATGGATACCACCATGTCTCCTCCCATTGATCACACAAGTAGAATGTCAGCACAGAGCATGCACTTTGTGGTGCCTGAGAGGTTCCAAATGTGCTTCTACCAAAACCACACGTACAAATAATGTATCCTCTTACAGACCTTACGATGCACTGGGCATATGGTGCTGGACCCATATTTGTATAGACCAATCAGCACTCAGTGAGTCATGTGGTCAGTATCATGTCAGCTGCCTTTACTTCCCAGAACATGTCCCATGTTATATGGGCTTGATCTGAGAGCCCAGGTTAATTAAATTAATTATCAGAAAGAAGCCGGTCTCCCTGGCCTAGGCGTTAATGTCTTTCTTTGTAATCCTGTATATTCTCATGAGTAGCGTAACTTGCGCGAGAATCTGTAGTGGTTCTCGCCGCATTGGTAACAAGGGGTATGTCAGCCGGTCGTTCAGAAAACAATGGCAAACTACTGAGCGTAATCTTACTAAGAAATCAACAATCAGCTCAAAGATGCTGATGTTGACAGCGATGTCCTGTAAAGGATATGCGAACAAACAAACAAAAATCAGAAAGAAACAGATGACCACCTGGGCTGGAGGTTAGTTTCTCGCCACTAAGCTACTATAGCTTCCACAAACGCAAATCTATCAGTATTCTGTGTGTAATGAAGATGCCTTATTAGTGGTGTCTATTTGTGTCAAATGCTGGCTCCGTGGCGAAGGGGTTGTGGACGCAGTTCATAATCCCACATATCCGCTTTCAAAACACAGATCTGGGCGATTTGGCAGCAGACCGTCTTACGTTGGTTTTTTCATGAAATGCTATGGGTGCCGGGCGTTCAGAAACCAAAGGCAAATTACTGAAAGTAAACTTGCCCAGGAACCATGAACAGCCAAAAAATGCTGGGGTTGACTGCTACATCCTGTAAAGGATATGCAATTTTTGTCGAATCCTGGTCTGGTCACTGTCGCTTTCAATATTTATTACATTTCATGTGTTCTCTAATCTCTACATCTTTCTTCTAAGTCTATGAGTACATGAGTACAGATGAGTATTTGTGAATTTATTTTTCATTCTTTTTGTGTAAATAAAGTAAAAGTAGCGGACTTGTTTCCATGCCATGGGGCGTACTAGGTAAACAGTGCCAGCCCCATAATTGTATAGACCAACTGGCACTCCATGGGTCATGTGGTCAGTATCAGGTCAGCTGACTTTACTTCCCGTGACATTTCCTGGTACCCATTTTAGCCTGGCTGGACCTGGAAGCCCAGGTCACTGGGGAGAGAAAAGTTTAACTTATGAAGAACATAGGAAACAAATGGTTGTAGAGTAGCATGGTTACCTGAGCTGGCTGGTGTGGCACATGATGATGATGATACTTCATTTGATACATTTTGCATTATTTTGCAATATTGGAAGCTGTAGCGATTACTTTTGGCAACCAGTGCAGTAGTCGTGAGGAGGGATTTTGTTTTGACCAATTACAGCTCTGGGATTATACTGTCTTGTGAAATAGTTTTTCTCTGTCTGGAAATTGTGAAGTGGATGGAGCTCACTCTGCATCTCACAATGTCGTGACATGGCATGTGTGAAATTATTCAATCAGCAGTATCTGTCATGAGGTTACCTGTTTGCTTAACTCTCTCCCATAACGTAGCAGATCAGAGGTTACATGCATCTTTCCTTCCCCACCCCTGTACCCTACTGCATTCTCTATGATTTGTTTGCGAACATGCTGTCTCTTGCCAGAATTTTTTTTCTGTTATATTTTTTACTGTCATTTTTTAAATATTACTTGTCCATTTGGCCTTCTTGTTTTCTGTTTTTTTTTCCTAGGACTGTTCCAGTAAATAATATGTTTGATTAATGCGATGATCTTGTCAAATGGCCACATATTAAAAGTTTTTATATTTTTACCACTGTTAAGAGGTTTTTGTAGCAACCCTCTCAATCATTGTATGGTGATATTCTGCACACTGACATTTTAAACATAATCTTTATATGCTCACTTAAGGATATATTACTGGCAAGAATGTAAGGAAAAGAATAAAAGGAAAGCAGAGAATTACATATCTGGATGGCACAGTCGAGACAAGAACACAGAGCTAATTGACAACTCTGGTGATCATGTGAGATGGTGAAACATGACCACCCATGCTTATCGGCATGGCACATGATGATGATGAAGGATATGTTTTGAGGCAACTAACCTCCACAACATGGTTGTCAAATGCAAGTGCAAATGACTATGTGATGATGATCATTAGCTTTTCAAAAACAAATTAATATGTTTGAACAAAATGAGTTGCAAAACTTGGTAACCAGCATGGCTGCAAGCAAGTGTGCTAACCATTCTGTCTCCTAAAGCAGTCGTATATTATATATACAGTTTCTAGCACTTCAAATCCCTGTAACATATTCTGTAAGATTATTGTTTTCATATATTTCTTACTTTGACATCACTTAGTATATTTGATATCTAATAAAGAAGAGGAATACTCTTTTAGCATGAGTTACTTTCTCTTTAAAAGCAAATTAACTCTGTTTCTCACAGAACTGTCATCGCTGCAAATATATGAATACAGTTGATGAGAGATTGAAACAGCAGCTTATTATTCTAGTAGCACAGCATGCATCTACTGGTATTTTCAACTTTATTGTTCCGCTGAGGTCATCATATATCGGAATGAATCAACTCAGGCCGATTGTATTGTTACTGGAAGAGCAGTAAGTTGAAACAGTAATTGCAGTTGTAAATGAGCATTTCCAAAGATGGAAACAATTGTGTCTTGTTACTTAGTAAATTTGTTAAGCAACAGGTAATCAAGCAGCAGATGTAGCAATGGTATCTTCATCAGATTAATCATAATATTCATTATTATTATTATTATTATTATTACTGATATTATTTTGGTAAATAAAATAAAACAGTCTGTAATTGGCCACTGTCTGGGCAGAATTGTAAAAATTTGAAAGGCTACCCATGCTGAAATATTAAAAGCGCACACCTAACAGTTCAGTGCGTCATGCAGAACATTTGGTGGTGGATTCTCATTTAGATTCAGGGGAAATGTTCATTGCTGAGTAGAATGAGGCCTATATTCTGCAACCTCAAGAATGAAGATAGCTGTGATCAAGTCGCCAATAAACTATAGTCTCTGATTCTCAGTCTAGTCTGTCTTGACAGATGTGGCATAAGTGGGTATCGATCATAGACACTTCTGTCTTACAAGTATTTGATGGATATACTGTCATGTGGGTATGCAAGGCATTGGATGAGTTGTTATATTGAACTGAAAAGCAATAATAGTTGGAACACTCAAAAGATAGATTGTGAAGACTATCTTTGATTGACTGCTAGTTGAAGGCACAATAATTGTTGAAATAACATATTCCTTGAATTTGGATTTAAGTGTCTCTACAGCCTGTCTCTACACAAATGGGATGAATCTGATGTGTTTGCAACAAGTATGTCACAAGAACAATGAGCATCTACACTTTACAAATTTTGCTGAGGGTGGTATAGAATCTATTGGTTTCCCCAGGGTCATACGATGTTGATTCTTCAAACCAAGAAAAGAAATCTCTTATGGATACGGAAAGCAAGGGGAAACTGCTGCATTAATTTCCAAATAATACTTATATGAACAATCACAAAATCAGATTTATGGTGGAATGATTTGTTTTAAACAATTATTATAATAATCAACCACCTTAAAGTGTATGATTTCAGAAAAGTTAGTGCAAAAAAGGAGCACTTTATCAGGCAGTTAGGGTATCAGTCTCTCAGTCAGCAGACCCAACTTCTACTTTCAAAACAAGCAAATGATTAACATCTGTGGGATGTAAGATACAAATCTGTACCTGTACACTGTATGGTTCAAATCAAGCAAATGATTAACATCTGTGGGATGTAAGATACAAATCTGTACCTGTACACTGCATGGTTCAAATCAAGCAAATGATTAACATCTGTGGGATGTAAGATACAAATCTGTACCTGTACACTGCATGGTTCAAAACAAGCAAATGATTAACATCTGTGGGATGTAAGATACAAATCTGTACCTGTACACTGCATGGTTCAAAACAAGCAAATGATTAACATCTGTGGGATGTAAGATACAAATCTGTACCTGTACACTGCATGGTTCAAAACAAGCAAATGATTAACATCTGTGGGATGTAAGATACAAATCTGTACCTGTACACTGCATGGTTCAAAACAAGCAAATGATTAACATCTGTGGGATGTAAGATACAAATCTGTACCTGTACACTGCATGGTTCAAAACAAGCAAATGATTAACATCTGTGGGATGTAAGATACAAATCTGTACCTGTACACTGTATGGTTCAAAACAAGCAAATGATTAACATCTGTGGGATGTAAGATACAAAACTGTACCTGTACACTGCATGTGGCTGCTCTAGAGCAAGCAACCTTTGATCCTCAGTTATTCTAACATTGCCAGTGCCTTGGTGAAGGGGTTATAATGTAATCCCGCATATCACGTTCCAAACACAGCTGTAGGTGATTTGGAAGCAGACCACCTTGTGTTGGTTTTCATACAATGGTATTAGTGTCAGTCGTTCAGAAAGCACAAACTGTCAAAACATTCTGGGTGTTGATTGGCTTGTACTGTAAAGGATATGCAACTAACTATTCTGTAAGCCTCCCAGCAACATCAGCATCAGTACAAATTATGTAACAGTACCTTTGCTGTGATAGTAACCAGAGATTGTTGTAATCATTTCATAACAATGAAACAGACATAAATATTGTAGTTACTTATATTTATGTTTATTTCTCTCATTGCTTATGTTTATGTTTGCCAGACCAGATTCTGTCTTCCTGGACACAGTAGCACAGTTTCCTCTGGTTTACTACATGATAGGATCTATAAGAAAGTAAGTGGTGGATCATCATTATAAACATCCATTGTCTGCCTAGCACATTTTCTTAATGTTTTATGGAAGCAAGCAAATTGAGTTATAGTAGAAGCACTTACAGAGAAAATTTTATGCTAGTAGAGAATGAAAACATAAAGAACTGTGCCTGAAGTAAGACCAGTTTTTGTTTTTCCTCAGCTGTTTTTTACTTTTCATTATTTTTTATCAAGCCATTGTGTATTCAATCCATATAGCTACTTAAATGATAATGATGGTATAATCCTTTCATCTATGAGTTGTTGTTTTTTTAAAGTTGCATATCCTTTACGGGATGTTGCAGTCAACACCAGCATTTTACTGCCATTGTTGATGTCTTGTCAAGTTTTATGTTCAGTAGTTTGCCATTGCTTTCTGAACGACCGGCTCCCATGCCAACACATTAAAACCAGCGAGACACTGTTTGCTGACAAATCGGTCACCGCTGTGTTTCGAATGCAGATAAGTGGCATTACGAATCGCGTCTGCAACGTCATCGCCATGGAGACCGGCTGAGTAGATAACTCTAAACAACCTGTTATCTTCTAACGAAAGCACATGTCCTCCACCATTGTCCCAGTCCAATTAGACAACAAATAAAAAAAACATGCAATTAAAATATGTTTAAATTATCATTTATCTTAATACTATTTCATGATTTAGTTTTTAAAAACGGGTTTAAAGACTAGAGGGTGAACTTCATTGAACTGGGTTTTATCTCATAAGGCTCAGTATTTTTCCGCAGGGTGGCCTGCCGAAAGCTTCACACAAAGCATGAACTCTGTAAATCCAGCAACAACCCTCAGAAGTGTCAGAGAAAATAGCACTCATTAGCTGGAGTCTAAAATCAAACCCACGACCTTCAGAGCACAAGGCATACAGCTGTTTCTCTTCATCCTGACTATGATTCTTTGTAATAGGCCATTGTATTATCTGTTTTTCTCATTTACCCGTAGTGTTGATGATCTGTTGCTTGCTGGAATCAACAATGCTAGTCATCTTGTGGTGGTCAGCCGAGATTCAGACTCAGATTATGGAGGAGAGGAAGTCTTGGCAGACTCTGAGACAATAATGGCTGTACAGACAATTTTCAAGTAATCTAGTAATCTATTTTACTTTATTCATGACATGTTTTATTTGATTTAATTTCTGGTGTAATTTTTTTTTGGCCACATTATGACACAAGAAGTAGTGGAACATATTGTAACAACTTGTAAGATTTATAGAAAATTATATAGAGGAAGGTACTTCAATTTTAATTCACCGCAACAAAAAAGAATCCCTTCGAGCCTCATTTGCATTGGTCCGGCAATCATTTTCCTTTAGTGTTCGGTGGACTGCTGGACCGATCGATGGATGTTGTTTTAGTTTTGGGCCCAAAAATGTTAAAAACATCCATCGATCGGTCTAGCGGTCCACCGAACACTAAACCGGAAAATGATTGCCGGACCGATGCAAATGAGGCTCGAAGGGATTCTTCTTTGTTTGCGGTTGTTTGCGGTGAATTAAAATTGAAGTACCTAGAGGAAGGCAAGAGCAGATTTGTTAGAGCTGTGCAGAGGCATGCTCGCCTATGCCAGTTTGCAAGGCACTTGGCGATTATGATGATGATTATTTATTTTACTGTTTGTTTACTTCTGAGATTGTCATTTGGCTTTTTTACAATAAAAATCACGTTGCTCAGCTTAAATATTCCTTCTAACAAAATTCTCAAATTAATGTGGCGACCAGAGTGGCTTACAGTTATTGCATCTACCTCTAAATTAAAGGTACTAAATTTTAGTCTAATTCAGGGAAACTTTTCAGAACAGTCTTTTCTTAGTAACTCTATGATGTCATACTTCCTTCTCATACCGGAAAGCGGATTGCGTAACTAGCCTTCTCAGACAATGGAAAAATAAAGTAGAAGGCCCTGTGTGTAAAATAATCATTAAGAGTAGACTGTTTGGCCACTATCCTGGCATCATTTCAAATTAAAAAACAAATTTACTTCAACAGAATATTTGTAGTATTTATAGATGTTGGTGGCTGCAGAAGGTTGAATTCTGTCAGATTTTCAAATTCACTGCTCTACAACCTCGGAGAAGAGTTGTAACAGCTAGCTTATAGAATAAAAGAGGAAAGAAAGAAGAGAGGAATGAATTCACAGTGTTTAATTCGAAGTCTTGTCTTTCAAACAGGCTGTTTCCTAATACAAACGTAATAACTGAGCTGAACCAGGCATCTAACATGAGGTTCATGCAGATTCCAGCACAGGAAGCTTCCAAACTGGGAAAGGTATTTTATAAAGAGTTAATTATTAATTTCTATTAATTTAGAGAAACTCAACACTTAAATATGATCTGTAGTTTCATTTAGGAAATTATGTACTGTTGCCATTATAAATACACCATTTGGGTACAAAAAAGTAATTTTCATATTGTGAAGAATTGGGTAATGTAAATGTGTGTCAGTATTTCTATTGTAATTGGTCCCACTTGGTTGACTGGGACCCTTGTTTTCTCGTCTGTGAGGCCAATGGTGTAACTAATCTGACCAATTGGTGCTCATTACAATACCACTAACACACATGTTAGATTTTCTCCCCCCAAAAAGTGCTATTCTCAGTTGGGAAATGAACCGAAACTACTGAGCTAGTTAGTTTGTGCACTATGTGATTGAACTCACTGAGTGTGGATGATAGAATCTTGATTTGAACAATCTAACAGTATACTATCTTTGCAAATTATATTGCTTAGAAATCCAGCGGTTTATCTTACATTCATTGCTCTGAAGCCAAACTCCCTTGTTGCATTAGCTATTTATAAAGGATCAGAAACATAGTAAAAACTTGACTCAATTGATTGCCATGTCATTTTCATGTCAGGTTATTTAGTCCCAAGACTGGTATGAAGTTTTTTGTTAATAATCACATTACCAAACATCTGGCTTTGCCAATGAAGTGATTCTTGGGAACTATTGTGATAGCTTCCTCTTGCCTTCCATTTCCATGTAAGAGATTTTAAGTAACTTAACAGAGATGCTATATAAAATGAAGAGGCATTTTGTTTCATTACTCTTCTCAACAGATGTAGTTTTTCTTTGCCATGCCGACTTGGTGGTCATGGCTTCAAATTTGCATCGAGGTGAATTTTTAAAATTGCCTTCGGCTTCAGTCGACTCAGCCTAAAATTATTGCAAGGAAATGCCTTGGGAAGTAAAGACAGCTGGCTCCATACAGCCTACATAATCCACCGAGTGCACATGGGTCTCTACAAATATGCATTCAGTACCACATGTCCTTATGCCTATGGTGTGTAATTGGGTCCTTTTTTAGCCATGGTTACATCGTGTGTCCTACTAAACATATGAATAAAAGTAAAGTGTTTTACATACCTTTAAGGCTTTTTAGGACCTGAAGTTAGTACATATTTTTTGGTAATCAAATGTTACACAGCTAGTGATATCAGTATCATGTTACAAGCATATTTTTGGTCATCAAATAGTAGACAGAGGGTAATATGATTAGTATTAAGTTACAAGTGCATCTTCTTTGTGATCAAACAGTACACAGATATGGGTATTAGTATCGTGGTACAACTCTGGTAGCCATGTTATGTGGTTGGGTCACTACAGCTGTACTGGAATATTGACAAGTGCACAACTGCATGTGGCTTGAAGCATGCTAAGAGTTAAATCACAATTATAGTTGTACAGAATTCTCAGTTTACATTCTTGTTTCTGTCACAGAAATGTCAAGACGCGATGTCAAGCAGTTTGAACCATATTTTTAGACAACCTTTTGCTGCAGGCCAGGTGTTCTCTGCCAATATGTTAGATACACTTTTATACCAGGTAAAGCCAGTTTATTTGTACTCCTGTCATTCTCCATATTTGCACTTAAAGTTGACAGATGTCTGCATGAATTAATTAAATCTATCATCTTCTGATAATTAACAGCACGTATTAATTCGTGTACTGACATCTTTTCATACCATGATATAAGGCTGTCAAGAATCTTCTCTTGTTGTCTTCTTCTGTCTCTCTTTTTATAAATCTGTTCACTTGTCACATGTTTCACTTTTTCTCTTTTAATGTCACCAAACAAATTATGACTGCCTTTTTCTGTTGTTTCTAGTAAGTTGTTTTTGTATTTTAGCCTCTATCAAAATATTTAGATTGCTCAGTTTGTTGGCCTAAGGAATTTTCAGCATTCTTCTTAAAACCACATCTCTGAGGCCTTGATGGATTAATTTGCTTGTTTACTAATTGTCCAGAATTCACAACCATTTGTTAAAACTTGTTTTATTTTACATGCAAGAATTCTTTTCTAACCTCAATGACGTGGATTTATTGCATAAGACGTTCTTCATTTTATATTATGCAGTCATTGCTGGTTCTATTCTGTTCTTATTCTTTATGGTCCATCTTCCAGCTGATTGAGTTTTTGTTGCCCCCAAATTAATGCTATTGACTGATATTGTACATACAGCAATGATCTGTTTCTTGGATATGACTACTACTACTATCTTCCTGAGACACATTTTTTCACTTTCTACAATCACCATATCTATAATTCTCTGTAGTTCCTTCTAACAGTGTCGTCAGCAAAATATCAGTTATTTCTATTATGACCACCAGCTGCAACCCTGGCATAATTTCTAGATTTCTTTTTACACTCATCGTACAATGAAAACAAATCCAGGAACAGTAAACGGCCTTGCCTAATGCCTTCCTTATGCACTGAAGCAATCCATAATGCTTGTTGATTTTTATGGTTTCTGTTTCCGACTAATATAAGTTCTTTATTTTTCACAAAACTTTGCCATCAATCTGTAATTGTTGTAATAGTTTTGTTTACATGTATATTGTATTTTTAATAAGTATTTAAATTCATTTTCACTTTATATATATATATATGTATGTATATATATATATATATATATATATATATATATATATATATATATATATATATATATATATATATATATATATATATATGATCCTCACTTATATCTTTAACTTTGGGTGTGTTAATAGTAAAATGTGTTTATAAAATATATCACTTATTCCTTCTTGCAGACATTTGTAAAAGGGTACCTAATTAGCTTTGTGCGACAGCTCTTGGGGATTGATGCTGAAGAAGGTTCCGGCCATTTGTCAAGTGTAGGTGTCAAAATGCTGCTTTTTTAAAATAAATAATTATGTTCTGATAAAAACAATTATAGATTACTTAATTACAGACATTTCTACAGTATAAAATAGCTACATAATTTGATTATCTCCACATATTTAGTGTTGCTATATAATGATTGTGTACTGTATGACATCATCGTGTAATAGTTAGGATTTACCGGAAAGAGCCAACCGCATATCACACATTGCTTGGGACTGAAATAATTAAAGTATTGTGAGGGTCAAATACACATTTTAATAATAATATCTTCTTACAACATTAATTCAGTATTTACAAGAAATCTAACTTAACCAAACAGAATCTTTGAATACCTTGAAAAAATACTCCATTATGTGTTTTCAATTTTAGATTTTTGTGCAGCAAGCTACAGTAGATGAGTTTTCAGAATATGGGAATCTCTATACAAGTCTGTGTAAAACCACTGGTGAAATCCCATTTGCTATCTATAGAACAGAGAAAGCAACAAATCTGAAGACTGTTTACGACAAAAGAAAAACATTAATTGGGGAAAACCTGCTGGATATCTCACAGTTCATTGACAGAGACAGTGCGCATAAAGTAGGTAATTCCAGATTGTTAGAGTTAGTCTATATCTTTTTTGTACTTAGCTGCTGTGTCCCTAATGGAAGATGTTTACTTTTGCCTTTTAGTCAATCACTTACAAGAAATATTGGCTTGATCTTTCTTTGTATTTCTTGTTTTGCTTGAATCATGGCTATAAGCTAGTTCTGTGTAATGTGTATAATGAATTCTTATTATATATGCTAACAGCAACTTACTTTACATGCTTATTTTTGGGGAGAATGTTGTGATAAATGAAGATAATGTTTTTTTATATCAAAATACACAGAAATGCAGTGGGATTATTTGTTCAATTTATCTGAATTATTTGACTTGCTTTAAACTACAGACAGAATATATATTTGTAGCCTTTTTGTTTATAGCTATTCCAGGTTATTTAGTTAAAAGATCTGCATTGATGTATTTGAACAAGTCATTACACTACACTATAGATCTAGCTTTGTAGCTACCGTAGCTTGTTCTTGGGAAATTCATATTGTTGGTTCTCCTTGCCTACATGGCTAAAGAAGACAAGGAATTAGATAGATAGACTCTATCAAGGGTATACCACACAGATACAAACTCAGCACAGTATAGGCCACATATGAATAGTTAGGCTTCCAGTCCAATATAGCGGATAGGCAGTTGAGCTGTTAAGGCCTTGGAGTGTTTTTACTTCTGGCTATGGTTTGCTTAAGCATTTTCCTAATTTTGGATTGGTAGTACATGGTTCCATTGCCCAGCTACTGAGTAAAGTGTCTGTAATGACACTGTGAGTTGTGGATTTCGTGTGG
The DNA here is from genome assembly GCA_963921405.1 of Cepaea hortensis. NCBI lineage: Eukaryota > Metazoa > Mollusca > Gastropoda > Stylommatophora > Helicidae > Cepaea > Cepaea hortensis. The sequence goes on along the minus strand of OY992887.1, from coordinate 43,686,761 downwards.
AATGCTTTTACATCTGTTCACGGTTGTTTGTATAGTGAACTGCATGTTCAGAAAAATGGCAGTCTGGTGGCTGCTAAACTAGCTAGTTTTGTCTTATGCAGTAATGTGTGTGCAACCGCTGGTTTTCCAGTGACTGCCGCTTCCATCGATGATGAACTGTAATTTTAGTGGTTGACTGTTGTGTTGACATTCTGTGCGTGCTGTTTGTTTGTCAGGACTGCTGTCTGTCCCAATTTTCTTGTCAGACAGTGAGGAGCATTTTGTGTGATATTCAGTAGCATGGAAATGGAGCATTATGGGGCGACCCTTTGCCATGAAGTTAGAACCGTGACTAATGACTAACTATGAATAGGTAATTTGCTACCACAGATTCATCTGCAAGCACCTGACATCAACATTAGATTAGTAGATGGTGCAGACAACAGTGGCAACCCAATCAGACATGGATGTACATCTAAGAAATCATTGACTTCTATCCGGAATACTGGATACACAATATAGATGGATCTATTATTAAAGCCACTAGGAAAGCAGACTGTAGTAGCCTGACAGTTTGTCATAGGAACTCTGTGACGCTTGTGGAGAGGTGTTCTTAAATTATGAGGCAGAAATTACTACACTTGAAAGTGTATTACCACACAAGGAGATTATTTGAGTCTTTTCCTTCACAGGTTTACAATATCAATATCATCATTGATTCGTCTTGTTTTGTTGGCTCTAGAAAACAGTGGACAGAATAGTGCTGAACTTTGCCAGATAGTGATAACTGCAGACCAGATGACTAAACATTACAGTGCTAAGATAATTATGCAGTGGATCTATCTCCATACCACAGATCATTTCAAAGACAAGGCAGACTAATAAAGAAAGGAACAAAAGAAGAACAACCGTGTACAGTGACAAGTCTCAAAATGCGGAACATCGCATCAGGAATTGTAAATAAAGAAACTTGGTTGAACAATTTAACCACTAAAGATTCAGGGAGGGAAGATATAAATATATCCGGTTCTGATCTCAAAGACAACATAAACCATCAGGCAAGGATGGAACAAAATGTAATTTAAAGGCTTTGAACACATCACATATCACATATCACTTAAATATGCAGCTGAGTAGACTCCAACTGCAACTCTAATGAGTGTGCTTTGTAAATACCTCCTTGAATGTCCAGCTCTTTCAGATATAATAACATTCTTACTTAAACCTTCATCAACATGTACCCAACGAAATGGTGTAGACGTATTTCCAGAGATCCCAGTCATTGGTGTTATGGATCAATTCTATTCATGATATTCCTCCATGCCACGCTTTTAGACCATCCAGCACCATTTCTCTTTCTGCCTCTGCTACCGCTGAGCTTTCCAGTTATCACAGTGTTTCCCAAAGAATCTCATGACACGACTAAAGAACATATTTTGTCTCTTTTATAGTTGCATATAGTGTCCTACTGTTATTGGCCTATTACAGGCCTGATTAGTTACTCTGGAAGTCCAATGTATTTGCATTATTTATCTCAGAAACCACACCTCTGTTGCTTGCAAACTTTTCCTCATTTGTTTGTTCATATTCCAAGACTCACTGCCATACAACAGAATAGTTTCTATATAACATTTCAGCCCTGTCTTTCTTATATTTAACCAGAGACCTTATTAATAAGCTACGTTTCATCTTCTGAAACACAGTTTTTGCTTTACCTATTCCACTCTTAATCTCTGTCACATATTGCCCCAGGATATTTTAACTTATCAACTTGGCTAAGCAAATTTTGTTTGTAATATCACATGTTGGTGTTATCTTTTACTTTGATGAAATCATTGTTTCTGTGTATTTTCTTTTAATTTTCAAGGAAAGTCCTTTATTTACACTCCAAATTACTGCCATGTCTAACAGATGTTGAAGATCTTTAGCATTTTCAGCTATCAATACTGTGTCATCTGAATAACATAGATTGTTTATATGATAACGTCCATCTTGTGTTCCTCGCCTATGACCTGTGGATATACTTGGCAAGAATCTCAAATACTCACTGTATGAAACTGGGTAAACCTCAGACCTCTACTGGTTTAAAAAAATCTCGCCACAGCTGGGGATTAAACTCTGTACCACTGAATACTATGGACAGACGGAAAAACCAATGAGCATGTTCTACAGGAGGCAAATGACAGCCTCAAGCTTTTTTTTTTTTTTTTTCCGCATTTCCATCCTGTTTCAGGATATTGCGGCCAACACCAGCATTTCAGCTGTATGTTGATTCCTAGGCTAGATTACGCTCATCAGCACGCCACGACTTTCTGAGAGCTGATTAGAGAAATTAGATGTAGACAGTCAAATCATTGTGGGCATATTATGAGAAAAAATAAACTGAAGAATTTGGTAACAACTGGCAAGATTAAGGGGAAAAGAACAAGGGGAGGGCAGAGAAGTAAATATCTGAACAATCTTGACCACATAGCATGGTTGGGACAAGAACACAGAACTGACTCACGACTCTGGTGATGGTTTAAGATGGCAAGACATGACCGCCCATTTTTACTGGCATGGCACATGATGAATGAATGATCACTGCATCAAAAGCTAGTGCATTAACTACTATACTTCTATTCAATGCATAACTGAAACATACAAATATACAGCAGGAAACTCACATTGGTAGAGACATCTCATAGTTGTAAAGTCTTAATATTGTCTCATGCTCATAATAAATGTGTTAGATTATAGCTTTGAGATATGTCTTATTTTCAGCCAAGGACACCTCAACCAGGAAATGCACATGCTCAGCCTAAATCAAATCCTGTCATCAGCCAGCACTGTTTCTCAATTATAAGCAAAGAAAATCAAGGCAATTTGGGTTGTCTCATTGACACCAGGCAGAAATCTGTGGAGCTGAACCAGGTCGAGTTTAGTAAGTGTTCCAGAGAAAACATTTAGAACTATTTACTGTACTGTTTCCCTTATTATTGAACATTTTCTTTCTGCTCGTCTATTTGGTATGTTTAATGTAATTTTATAAAATACGTTCTGCTCTAGATAGTTGTAATACGAGGGCTATTCCAAAATCAACCTCCAGTTGGCTGGTTAAAAATGTAAACAAATTGACAATAACATCTAAACACATACAAAAGTTACATACATTACTGCATTACTTTTCCACATAGTCACCACATAAATGTAATCACTTGTCTTACTGTAGCACAAGTTTTTGTAACCCCTCGTCAAGGAACGGTGCTGCCAGGGTGCTTAGCCTGTTGTTGACTCTATCTATGAGCTCCTTGGCATTGTTGAAAAGCTGGGTAGCCAGCCAGACCTTCATCTTGCTGAAGAGATGATAATCACTTGTTGCCAAGTCTGGGCTGTAAGGGTGGTGGTTGAAAATTTCCCACTTAAACTGCATAAGTAAAGCCTTTGTGCAAGCAGCAGTGTGGGTCAGCGCGTTATCATGCAGGATAATGATGCCATTAGTGAGTATTCCATGCTTTTTGTTTTAGATCAACTGACGAAGCTTCTTCAGTGCTTCACAATAAACTTCTGACATTATTGTGGTCTCTAGCGTCATGAATTTTGTCAACAAAATGCCCTTGCAGTCCCAGAACACTGTAACCATCATTTTTTATTATGAAAGTGTTTGCTTGAATTTGTTTGGGCTTGTTTGGAGAATGAGTATGCATTCATTGTTTTGACTGCTCCTTCATCTCTGCATTCACGAATTAAACCCATGTCTCGTCCCCAGTCACTATTCTGTCGAGAAATGCATCCCCCTCTTCCCAGTAGCACAGAAGGAACGTCAAAGTTGAGCCCATTCTTTGAGCTTTTTTGAACGTCAGTCAGTTGCTTTGGTACCCACCGTGAATAGAATTTGTGGTAACCTAACCTCTCTGTGACAATTTGAAACAGACTAGTACTAGAAATTTGTTGAAATTCTGTAGAAAGATCTGAAATTATGAAACAGTTTTTCCACTGCGACTTGGTCGACTTTTTGAATGAGCTCATCTATCACACATGAATGTTGTCCTTGTCCACCCTAATCATGCACATCTTTACACCCATCTGTAAATTTTCTGCATCAATCCCTCATGGAACTGAGACTCGTAACGTTATCTCCATGCACACAACACAATTGTTGATGAATCTCGGCACATTTTAACCTTCTGCTTGAAGAAAACGATTCACACCACAAATTTCACAGCTGGTGGAAAGGCAATAACGGTGTCCATGTTTATTCGTTCACGATTCGTGAATCACTGAACAAATGCGAGTGTAGGTTGATGTGAAGTGAGCTAAAAGATTACTGAATGATGCAAGCAATGAACTATGTCACTATGGCAACCGGTTTATTTTTAATCAGCCAATCTGTGGTTGATTTTGGAATAGCCAGTGCAGTAACTTTTATGTCTCAGCAGCTTTTAAAATAACAATTGAGATAGAATAGGTTAGTGTAACAACTAGGTCGGGTAGGGCAGTTAAGATAAACTGATTATTGAATGAGTAACCCATAAAAGTGAGCAATTTGGTACAGGTTGAATAACTCTATCCTAGTTATGAATGTAATGCCTTTTGTTCTGTCTAGTTGTTATTTTAACACCTTCTGTCCCAGGCATTAATTAATATGAAATATACTACAAAGAGAATTAGTTCAGTAAAACCTACAGAGAATGGAGTATCAATGAATGTATGCAGAGTTGCTGGAAATAGAATGTGTCAAGTGGACTGGTTTGATTTGGTATGTAAATGATCACATTTACTGCACATGGATACTTCCATACGTGCTCCAGTCTTTGTTGATAGATTCACCATCATGTGCCTTGCCACACTGCTATACGTAACAAACAAAGGGTGCTCCCTATATCCCAATAAGAAAGTTTTAAAAGTTAGTTGCATATCCTTTAAGTACAACACAGTCAATCCCAGCATTTTGTTTTCCTGTTTATGATCTCTTGGCAAGTTTACATTCATTAGTTTGCCATTGCTGACTAAACGACCAACACCCATACCATTTTGTAAAAAACTAACGCAAAGTGGTCTGCATCCAAATCGCCCACATCTGTGTTTAGAACGCGGTATGCGGGATTACGAACTGTGTCTGTAACCCCTTCGTCTAGGAGCCGGCCCTGTATCCCAACAGAGGTCACATGTTGCGTGTGAAATGAGATGCTTGAGAAAAGTTACCAGTTTCATCAGAAGAGATGGATTCAGAAATGATAACATTAGAAATATAGGTACCTGTTCCTGCATTGATTTATGAGACAAATAAAGTGGGTGGACATCATGTGAGAATAATGCATGATGCTTTGTGCATACAGTCAGAGAAACACTGATTAGACAGCTTGAGGAAGACAAGAATCAGCTGGATATCTATCAAGTGTAAACACCACTAACTGAATGCAATCTGGGCAACACATTTGTCTTAAAAGCAAAGACTTAAGCTCCTCCATAAGATTGCCAGCAAATATGTACCACAGGCATTTGTTCCTATAGAAATAAACAGACAGTAATACAGATTAAATGATGGATTGCTGATAGATGGACAGACAGACACATATAAAGTAAATAAGTCCCTTCATCTGTAATTATGGACAAGAGACAACAGTAACCAGGGTAGCTTTATGGCTAAGATCTCACAATAGTTGAAATATCACAAATGTTCGACAATAGGACAGTATATAGAAACTAATAATAAGTTTGCAGATGTTTTCATATGCGACCTCCCAACAGATGCCTAAAGGCAACAGAGGACAGTGACTATCTTACACTAAGCCCATCTCGAAGTGAGCAAACTAGTTTAGTAATCACTCAGCAGGCTGCTTTAGTAAGGATACTTGGTTCTGCAGATGAATAAACTGGTTTAGTGATCACTCAGCAGGCTGCTTAAGTAAGGATACTTGGTTCTGCAGATGAATAAACTGGTTTAGTGATCACTCAGCAGGCTGCTTTAGTAAGGATACTTGGTTTTGCAGATGAATAAACTGGTTTAGTGATCACTCAGCAGGCTGCTTTAGTAAAGATACTTGGTTCTGCAGATGAATAAATTGGTTTAGTGATCACTCAGCGGGCTGCTTAGGTAAGGATACTTGGTTCTGCAGATGAATAAACAAGTTTACAGCTGTGTCATTAAAGAAAACATTTCAGGCAGCAATCCTGGCCAGACAGGGAGAGAAAATAAATTGATAACTTGCCGACAACATCAGACAGTTGTGACATGACAGGTTAAATAATGTTTAAAAACTGATGAACTGCAAATACAAGTAGAGATAGTCTACTATATGTTACAGCAGCAATCAGCAAGAAAGCTTCAACAATATTAGAGGAAATGAAAGTTTGAAAACATGAAGTAGACAGAAGATACGAACTTTGCTGTTCTTGAAGCTGACAATTAAATTCAAATACAAAAGCTACAACCTGGAAAGATAATGATTGTGAAATGATATAATTCAAGTGACAGAAATGCTTCAATAGAGGAAAAAAATTAGAAACTGCTGTTATGACACAACAAAAAATGTTGTAGAGTGGAAAAAAATAACTTGAGGAGCTGACGGGACTCCAGACTACCAAGTTCTATATTCTTAGAAGACACTAGTCCACCAAATGCTGAAGGTCAACATCATGATAAACTAGCCGAGCTTCTATGGCCCAACACTGCCGTAGCACCAAGCATATAACATCTCATAGCAGAACTGAGGAAAGTATGTGAAAAGAAAAGATATAACATCTCCACACTAGTAGAACTGAAGACAGTCAGGAAAAGTAAACCCACCAACAAAACAAAGGAGATCAAGAATGGCATCAACAGAAGGTAACACAATGTGGTAAATTTATAAATATACTCTTTGATTGCTGATTGAGATTAACAGTTAGATTGTGACATATAATAGTTACATGAATATTGCCTATTGTTTCGATTTGTACATGTGTTGCTATTATTTGGTAACTTGCATAATTTATGGTGTTATTTTTTTTATATTTCACATAGGTTCTATCAGAAAACAAGCAAACACAATTTCGTATGTGATTACTAACCCTTCTCCAAAGCAAAAACTGAAAAGTGGAGACATTGTGTGAGTGTTGTCATGTTAATGTCTTGAGTTGTAGGCTTGTGTTTTTGTTAGGCTTCTCTTCTGAGCAGGCACCAGTTAATAAATGTTTGTAGTTTATTAGTAGTTGTTTTATTTGTTCTCCATGTTTTTGTCTATATTCCTACGTAAATAAGTATGATTTATTCATATTTTTATCTCCTATGTATGTTTAGACCTAATTGCTGTGACCTCCCAAAGAAATATGCTTATTTGATTTTGCATGTGATTTTGTGGGTGGGAAAGAAGGGCAGTGTTGTCAGTGAAGTCCAGATCAACATAGGCGTCCACTGAATATTTTTTTAATGTATCTGTTACTTTTCTGTGCATCTGTGACTTTATATATTGCCCTTAATAAGTTAATGCTTTTCTGAGGGATCCCATAGTGCCTTATCAATTCTAGAGGGATTCCTGAGCAATGCTTATAAATTCCATGAATCCGGCGTAGAGTGGCTAGTTCAGTTCAATGCTTGACTATACTATTATGCTTAATGTGACTGTCTGGTCGGGGTAGGATCTGTTTGGTCGAAACCTTCCTGTTTATCCCTTAGTTGCTAGTCAGCAGCATTTATTCATCTCTGCAGAATGATCCTTGGGAGCCACTGTAGCATAGTGCCTTTTTTATGATTCCATTGAATATTTTCCTAAGAATTGACAATAACATTTTTCTACCTCACCACAATATCTTCTTTCTCTGTCAACTAACTGTAGTCCTCCAGTCTTCAATCCATCAATTCCTGATTGCCATGTCTTGAAATATGACAAATACAGACAACATTATCTTTATTTTGAAATATGACAAATACAGACAACAGGGTCTTAATTCTAATCTTTCCCTCAGTGGCTCTACTCCAGCTCTTGATATGTCTAGGATGGGTTGATGTGGAGATACTATTTGATTCATTTTTTTTTTTGGCACTCGCTCACTTTGGAACCCAAGCATAGTCCATAAACACTATTTCTAGTGGCACTGGGGTGAATTGTGCATGTGGATTAGCTTTCCCTATTACCAGTGTCCCTCACCATCATTTTAACCCACTGTTTAGAAGTACTTGTAATTTATGTCCCCAAGTTAAGGACAAGAAGTCAACATTTTAGTCCAACTGTCTGGTGTAGGGGTTGAACCCCTTACCTCAGCATCAGCACACTGGATGTTTAAGAATGTGTGTTCTTATCCATTCGGCCATGCTAACCTCCGATTCAGTATGATATGTAATATCTATATCATTCAAACATGGACTGCCTTCTGTCATATGACTTATAGAATGAACAAATGAGATTACCTGTACTAGATGGACATAAATAATTGACGGACTAAGCTTTTGTTGTGATTTGGTATTACAGTTCATAAGGAGTGAATCTCTTGCTTTTGTTCATGTTTAGCAACTCTGGCCTGTCTTCCTGTCTCATGAGTGAAACCATTGCAGTCTACCAGCTCTCCTATATGGTTTACTTAGCAGCAAAACCTGTCCAACTTGCGTTTATTTGTGCAAGTTCCAAATGTGAGGTGTATTGGCCATGTCCATGCCATAGTCTTTCCTTTTCAGACATATCCCAGGGAATTCTAATAACTTTTCCACGTCCATTTTATGAGCCTGGGTCAACCCCAGAGCCATGCTCGTCAGAATAAAGGATGCTGCCACTGCTGAAGACTGAGCCCATCTGTCTTGGTAAGCAAGTGCACTGACCACTGTGCCACCCATTTAGAAGTAAACAGATTGATGGCTCAATCACTGCAGAGTGAGTGACATGCTTGATTGTTTATCATTGCTGTTTACCTCTGAGTAACATGTGTCACAGCTTGTTATGGAATCACCCAATTGCGCCACATTGTAATCATCATCATCATTGGCACCTTTCCGTCTTGACAGACGATAGTTTAGGACCAGGGATGGAGTTATTGCCTCTCCATAGCACAAAGCCTGGGCTAAAATAAAGAAACCATGTGTTGCCCATGCAGCATGATCCCTCTCTCGGCCTGCCTAGTTCACTCCAGAGGAAAGTTGACACCTATAATCTGGAACAAGACAAGCTGCAGAAGCTGCCGGATCAGCAAAGCAATGCTCTAACTGTCCGCCTGTCGGAGCTTCGATCCTAGACCAGCTGCCAACCAAGGCTTAGGGCCTGGTCTGTCCTGCCATGACTTATTTTGTCTTTGGGTTGCATTTCCTCGCACCAGGATAAGGCTAGTACCCTCCCAATTGCGCTCTTCCGCCCAAAGCCGTTGGCACAATGTGGGGTGTCGGGTTTGGTAAGCGCCGCCCAACATTCGGCACTGACAGCAAGCAGGTAGTACCGTCTACTGTCATACGGTAGCTCAGTCATATCTGACTAAGACCTGACACACATTGTAATAAAGGTTCATTAATGAATTGAAGAAGGAATAGAAAATGGTAAAACAGGGTGCCACTCATCTGACCTTACAAAGTTATAAACTAGCATATGTGAAACTTATTCACACCCTTATTCAGCATTTACTACAGTTTTATTACAGTTCAGTGGTAAAAAATAAAATGTATTTGAGTTATCACTCAAATGCAGTGTTTACTGTTATTTGTTTTTGTTTTCAGGTATACCATCCAGTCATGTTATAGTGGGCAGACATCTTATTGTCCATCTACCCCATCTACAGACTATTCCATCACATCAGCAGCCGTCATACCAACTCCATCAGTCTAAGTGCCAACCCATCTTAAGCTGCTGTATGAACCTCGTCACTACCATCTGTGCCAACCCAGTCTACAGCATGTACATTGAACACATCTACAGCCTCCATTCCATCAACAGACACCGTAATAGCTCCATCAATTAGTATAATGACCCTTTAATCGTCTGCTACCAACTTAATCAGCAGCTTTGATACCAACTAATCAACAGTGCACATGCCAATCCCTGTGTCGTGTGTTGTTTGTCCATCAAGAGCCAATCCCTACAGTGGTGCATGTGGCACTGCCATCTACATCACCCATGCCAGCCCCATTTATATGAGGAGGCTTCAAATACATCACCCATGCCAGCCCCATTTATATGAGGAGGCTTCAAATACATCACCCATGCCAGCCCCATTTATATGAGGAGGCTTCAAATACATCACCCATGCCAGCCCCATTTATATGAGGAGGCTTCAAATGAAAACCTTAACAATGTTATAGATGTTACAATAACCATGCTATTGTCTTGTAACCTGTTAATATTGTTAAGGATGTCAAGAGTTATAAGCATATAACATCACGGTGCAGACAAACATTGTGACATCATAAGGACAGTTTAAAGATGGCTGTCCCACTTTTGAGATGCACCAAAGAGGAGCAGCATTCTGTTATCCGTATTTTGATCAGTAAAGGGGTGAAACCGATATAAATTCATCTGTGAATGAAGGCCCAGTTTGGCGATGTATGCCAAATTTTTGACTCATACAGCAAGTGTATGAGTGGAATGGGAAGTTTTAAAACAGCTTGACTTCTTGACAGACTGTTCATAACCGGGCCAGACAAACCGAGTATTGACCCCAGAGTGTTTACACGCGCGACCAAGAGAATTGTTTTCTACAGGAATCCAAGCACTTTATTGGTGCTGGAGGACTTGTGTTGAACGCAGTGGTGACTATATGATATCAATAAATGATACATTTGTTTACTTTTTCAAAATATATTCATCACACACACAAAATACATTTATGGCTTTCATTTAAATCCTCCTCGTAGCATGTTTCCCAAGCCCATCTACAGCACATAACACTATCCCCATTTCCAGTCTTTTTGCAGACCCATTCCACAGCCTCTGCCCTATCAGCAGCCACCCTTCCAACCCCGTGAACAGCCACCCTTCCAACCCCGTGAACAGCCACCCTTCCAACCCCATGAACAGCCACCCTTCCAACCCCATGAACAGCCACCCTTCCAACCCCATGAACAGCCACCCTTCCAACCCCATCAATAGTCACCCATCCAGTTCTGTAATTATTTATTTCACTAACACAGTCATCTGCTATATTTATTTAACTCCCATCAAAATTTTGCTCTGCTAACCCATCAAGATCTATTTGATCAACCCAGGTTAGTTTCACTGGGAAAATGTGGGTTTACATTACAGTTAATAAAATGTGCTATGGAAAATTATCTTGATAACATTTATGCACAAAGCTATTGTACAAGCTCCTTAATCATGATGGAATCAGCCACAGGGAGTAAATATTGCAATTTATGTGGATTATTATTTATAGGATGAGGTGTATTTCTTAGCACCAGGATTATGTAGTTGAGTTGTGACTTGATCTTAGAACTGACATCTCTGCACTCAGGACATTCCCACACACGCTCATTCAACAGCCAGTGAAAAGAGTCATGTTGCTAATCATTCCAAACGCCATCTGATTGAAAGTTCTCCTGGTCTTCCCTCTGTTTTAAGATTCGTCCAGAACCTGTGCCGATCCTCTGCCACATAATGCTCTCCACATACGGGTTCACAGTCTGTTTGACTGCTTTCTCCACCTGGGCCACAATAGTATAACTGAATGCCTTGATATTACACATGTTGCACTGATTGGCACACATACAGAATTGTCAGTCTCACATGGCGTGTTGTTTAAGACAATAAGAGAGCAGTAGAAGAACCAGTTGAAGTGATAAAATGTAATAATGTTTGCTGGAAACAAATTAATTCTCTGTAAACTGTATACTCCCTGGCGATGGCGTTGAGGATGCGATTTGTAGTGCTGCTTACCCGTGTTCGAAACACAGCAGCGACCAATTTGGCAGCAGACCATGTCGTGCTGGTTTTAACATGTTGGTATGGGAGCCGGTCGTTCAGAAAGCAATGGCAAACAGTCTGAACATAAAACTTGCTATCAACAACTGCAGTAAAGTGCTGGTATTAACAGCAACATCCCGTGAGGGATATGCAATTTCAAAAAAAAAAAAAAAAATGTATGTATACTGTATATAACTGTATATTTTGATTTGTTTGTCTCATATGTACAGATATTGCTGGAACCATTGTAGAACACCTGACAGAGCACTGACATACCAGTACAGGGGTTTGGGTTTATTTGGCGATCTCTCGCTTTGCACTCAAGCATAGTCTATCACGTGCTACTACTTCTTGTGCACTTGACTGAGTTTTGCTTGTGGATTAGCTTTCCTTATTATCAGTGCTCCTCGCCGTCAGGTGAACCCACTCCAGTGGTTTGGGTCGAAATCTGATTAGTGGTGGCATTATCAGCTCAACTAGTGGTGGCATTATCAGCCTGTCATTCATGCTCATCACATCACCTCTTGTGTGATGATTGGAGCATAAAATGCTTTTAGCTTCATGTAAATAGGAATCTGTACTTTTTTTGTTTTTGCATACAATGTAATGGTTAAGTCTCTAGCTGTAAATCGATTCAAGAAATAAATAAATCAGTAAGTGTGGAACATATGAGAGTATGAGGCCAATGTGTTTACAATCAGTGTGTCAGTGGAATGATCAGCATCAACACATTGCGAGATTAGCTGTGGGAAACAGAGAGTCTATGGATCTGCCTGTAATGTTATGTTGTTGATACTAAAACCAATCAATCATTCAGTCAATCCAACATATGTACAAATATCCAATTTGAAATAAATATGAAAAATATATCACAAAGAAAAATTACCATGTTTGTTTTCTTAATGTTGGTTCTGTATTTTCAAAACACAGCAATTGTTCTCAGGTATATTGTCGCATTTCCTTGGCAATTAAATAATCACTTTCTTTCATGAACTCCTAATAGTCAAATGTCCCTGTGATGTTCTTCCATTTCTTTGTTCTGATGCATCTAGACTCTTGTGTTTTTGTTTCTGTGTTGCATGAATGTATGTGTAAAAACATTTTTGTTCAAAATGACATACACCCAAGAAGCAGTACCAGCAACAAAACAAAATGAATATTTAATTAGTCACGGTTCCAACTTCATGGCCATGGGTCACCACCATAATTGCTTTGTTCCTATGCAAGTGAATATCACACAAAATGCTCCACACTGTCCCATGTGAAAAGTGGAACAAACAGCAGTACTGACAAACCAACAGCATCCACAGGCAAGTACATGCATATGGTCATTGCCAGAATTCCAACACATCAGTTCGCCATCAAAATTACAGTTCAATGTCAATGGAAGCGGCAGTCACTAGAAAAACAGCAGCTTCACATACATTACTGCATAATGCAAAACTAGCTAGTCCAGCAATCGGCCGCTGCCATTTTCTGAACATGTTGTCCATAATACAAACAACAGCAGACAGATGTAACAGAACTCCACACTAAATCCACAGCTCACAGTGTCGCTCCAAGCACTTAACTCGGTAGCTGGGCGATGGAATCATGTACTACCAGTCCAACATGAGGAAAATATGTAAGCAAGCCGTAGCCTGTAGCAAAAGCACTCCAGAGGCTTTAACAGCTCAATGGCCTATCTGCCATAAAATATATGGGCATTATCTATTAGGCGAATATTTCATTAAAACAAATAGAAAAAAGGTACAAATTAAAAAGATATTGAAAATTTACGAAAGACTAATTGAATCTACTAGTATTTCAATTGAATAGAAATAAAAGTCGCTTAAAAGTCGACAGGGTCGACTTCATTGCACCGGGTTTTATCCCATATGGCTCAGTCTCTTTCCACAGCACTGAAAGCGTCGCACAAAGCACGAACTCTGTAGCTCTAGCGACAACCCACAGGGGGTCTCCGAAACATTTAACTCGTGAACCGAAGGACGCAGCCCGGAATCGAACCCACAACCTTCGGAGCCCGAGTCAAACAGCTTGACCACTTCGCCACAGAGACCCCTTTAAGAAATAGAAATATTAAGATAGCATCACTATCGCAGTGTCACAATTGCAAAAGACACCAGCATGCCTAATTAAACATATTAAACACTTTAGCAATGTGAAGACACAAATGTATATCTACAACTACATATCAAATATACAGGATAGAACGAAGAGAATTCTGTCAATATTATTATTATTAGTGCGTGGCATGCAGAGGTATGACAGTCATTCGCGATTACGGTTTCTGTGTTCTCTATACATTCATTAGTAATTAATTGTCTTTCGCGCTACTTTTCCAATCTACGCAACATGTTCACAATTCCTCCCTCCCCCCCCCCCCCGCCCCACCTGATTTCTACTATTAATAAACATTCACTCTAACCCCCCACACCCATCCCTTTTTCCCCCTATACCACTACCAAAATCTCACAAAAGCTGTCTCACATTGGTAACTGAGCCATATGGGATAAAACCCGGTGGAATGAAGTCGACCCTGTCGACTTTTAAGCGACCTTCAAGTGACAATTGTTAACTAACATATTTCCACGAGCACAATATATAGATCTGAATATTGAGATTGGCCATTAAAGACGATAAAACAAAGAACATTCAGATATTTTGGTCACTTGAAACATCATGAAAGTTTCGAGAGAACAATCATGGAGGGGTATATGCACGGGAAGAGAGGAAGAGGAAGGCCGAAGAGAAGATGGGCGCAGGATGTAGCGGATGATCACCAGATGGGTGTATCGGACGCGGGATATCTTGCTTATGACTCAGACGTTTTCCGGTCGGTTGTTATTGGAGTTCTGCAAGAGACATGCTACTGAATGAATGATTGATGGATTGATTGATTGACTTAGGAACCGACATCACAGCATTCGGGGCAACCGACTCCACATGGTCCTTGAAGGACAGGCTCCTGTCAAATGTGATTCCCAGATACTTCAGTTTGTTCTCTCTGTCGACGCTTCTACCATCTATCGTGAGGCTTGGGACATCAGTTCTCACAATCCTGTTGTCCAGAGAGCACCACAAAACAGCTGCCTTTTCCTGGTGGATTACAGCACTCATTTCAGTGCAACTGTCAATCACTTTGTCTACTGTCACCTGTAGCTCCTGGGCTGTTTGCTCCCTATCTCTCCTGTGCCTATATGCAAAAATATCATCTGCAAATGTTAGTATCCTTCCAACCCCTGGTGCTTCTAGGTTTGCAATCTTGCCCGTATACACGTTAAAGAGCACTGGTGAGATTGCAGATCCCTGTGGCAGTCCCGAGGTTAAAATATGTGGCTCTGAGGTCCATGCACCCAGACGGAGAGCAAACCGACGAGAGTGCAGGACGGCTGCTATCCAGTTCACCAACCAGGGATTTACCCCCTTCTGCATCAGTGCGGTCATCAAAAAATCATATCGAACTCTATTGTACGCATCCTCGAGATCAAGCACTGCCGCCATCGTTTCTTGTCTACTCTGGAACCCCTCATAAACGTCAAAGGCAAAAGTGGCTGCATTTGACCAGGTATCTTTTCCTGGCCTGTAGCTCCCCAGGCCTCTTGGAAAAAGCTTCCCCCTTTCCAAAAACTCTTGCAGTTTGACAGCGACTATCTTCTCTAAAACATTCCCAAATGTATTTTGAAGGGTGATGATCCTTAAGCCGCCAAGCTTTGAATGATCCTTGAATGGTTTTGGGAGAGGGATGAGATAGCTATGCACCCAATCCTGCGGTACTGATGCTGTTCTAATGCTCTGGTTAAAAGCAGTCTGTCATCTCCTTCAGGTCTACATCGCTTAAAACCTTCATGTGGCCATACCTAACACCATCGGGCCCTGGTGCCGTGTCTTTTGCCTTTTTCGAAATATGTTTAACATCTTCAACCCATATGATATCTTCATAATACATATTCTCCATTGTGCCAGATAACTCCTCTCTAACTGCATCCCTGGTATCCGCATCATTATGATTGGTCTGCTCTAAAAATCTCTGAAGAAATGCCTCCCCTTTCTCTTTGTCTGTTGTCACGCGCATACCATTTTCTCTATAAATTGTTCCCACTGTCATAGGCCGATCTTTTCTTTGCATTTGTCTGTGCAGTTTCCAGAATTTTCGCAGTGTTTTATCACCTCCAATCTCCTTCATAAAACATTCCCATTTTACGTTCTTGGCCTCTGCAGCACATCGCTTGAAAGCCTCCACCTTGTCTTTCTTGACATTTTCCGCTGTGTCCACTTCCTCTCGTGAGCTTCGGGGCATCTGTCACACTTTCCCTAGCTGCTTCTCTGCAGCTCTCTTTGCTTTCCAGGCATGAATAAATGAATATATATATATCTATCTATATATATATATATATATATATATATATATATATATATATATATATATATATATATATATGTATATATATATATATATATATATATATATATATATATATATATATATATATATATATATATATATATAAACATCACTCACTATACAGATCCACCAGCTAATAGAGCTATGCTGGCGTGAAGGACAAGTCCCACAGGATTTCAAAGATTCAAGCATCATAACACTGTACAAGAACAAGGGCGATCGGAGCGACTGCAACAACTATAGGGGTATCTCACTTCTGTGTATTGTTGGAAAAGTATTTGCCAGAATTGTTCTGCGCAGACTTCAAGTCCTAGGAGATCAAGTCTACCCCGAATCACAGTGTGGCTTTCGACAGAACCGGTCTACCACTGATATGATATTCTCATTGCGACAAATGCAAGAAAAATGCCGTGAACAGAATCAACCACTGTTTATTGCCTTCATCGACCTCACAAAGGCATTTGATTTGGTCAGTCGTGAGGGTTTGTTCAAGGCACTAAAGAAGATTGGCTGCCCACCAACTCTTCTGTCCATTGTGGAATCGTTCCACACAGGCATGAAGGGTATAATCAAGTTTGATGGTGCAACTTCTGAAGAATTTGAAATCAAGAGTGGAGTTAAGCAAGGTTGTGTACTAGCTCCCACCCTCTTTGGAATATACTTTTCACTTCTACTGAAATATGCATTTCGTGATCAGGATGGTGGTATATACATTCACTCACGCTCAGATGGCGGCCTCTACAATGCTCAGAGATTGAAGGCTAAGACCAAAATTAGGAGGGTACTGATCAGAGAGTTGCTTTTTGCAGATGATGCTGCAGTTACGACCCACTCTGAGGAAGAATTGCAATGTCTACTATCTGCATTCTCCAATGCTTGTTCTGAATTTGGTTTAACAATTAGCAAAAAGAAGACACAGATTATGTCACAAGGTGCACATGGGGTACCATCAATCTTTATTGACGACGCCGAACTAGAGATAGTAGACCATTTTACATATCTAGGATCGGTGGTAAATAGCAAATTATCCCTAGATCAGGAAATCAACATCCGGATTGGTAAGGCAGCAACAACAATGAACAGGTTAAGAAAAAGAGTCTGGGAGAACAGGAAGCTTACTGCCAAAACAAAAGTCCTTGTCTATCAAGCCTGTGTCCTTAGTACTCTTCTCTATGGCAGTGAAACCTGGACAACTTACTCACACCAAGAGAACAATTTAAACAGCTTTCATATGCGGTGTCTGCGAAGAATTCTTGGTATTAAGTGGCAAGACAAAATCACAAATACTGAAGTATTGGAAAGATCAGGTTGTGTGACAGTTTATTCCATGCTCAGTCTTCGTAGACTTAGATGGATAGGACATCTTAGGCGGATGGATGATGGTAGAATACCAAAGGATATCTTTTTTGGTGAATTACAGATGGGTAAGAGATCTCAGGGTCGGCCTCTACTACGATACAAAGATGTGTGTAAGCGGGACATGATTGATACAGGCATTGATAATGCACATTGGGAGCAAGTCGCCGCTGAACGTGTTGCATGGAGGGCAAATATCAGAAATGGAATAAAGTCAAAGGAGAAAATTATTGCAGAAAAGTCACACACCAAGCGTTTGAGACGTAAGATGGTGCATGATGGTGGAAATGACCACGTGTTCACATGCACCCACTGTGAACGGACATTTACAGCGCAAATTGGCCTTATCAGTCACACTCGCTACCGCCATAGTTAAAAGTTATTATGCCTTTTTAAAGCACAAACTATCGTCTGTCAAGACGGCAAGGTGCCAATGTAATATAAACATCAGAAATGGAATAAAGACAAAGGAGAAAATTATTGCAGATAAGTCACACACCAAACGTGTGAGGCGTAAGGTGGTGTATGATGGTGGAAATGACCACGTGTTCACATTCACCCACTGTGAACGGACAGTTAGTATGCCTTTTTAAAGCACAAACTATCGTCTATCACATCATCATCAAGTACCGTGCCGACTGACGTGGGCGATCATGTTTCTCCACAGATTATTATCTCCAACGGCATGAATCATTTCATGTGTTGACAACCCTTCTGTACCATAACACAAGACTGCAAAGAATTGTCTCACGCTGTCTTCCCCTGTCTCAATTTCCACAAATCTGTACCGTTGTCACAACATGTTCCAATGTGTTGTCTTCTCATTATTAATTATCATCATTAAGAATTGTCTCACGCTGTCTTCCCCTGTCTCAATTTCCACAAATCTGTACCGTTGTCACAACATGTTCCAATGTGTTGTCTTCTCATTATTAATTATCATAATTAAGAATTGTCTCACGCTGTCTTCCCCTGTCTCAATTTCCACAAATCTGTCCCGTTGTTACAACATGTTCCAATGTGTTGTCTTCTCATTATTAATTATCATCATTAAGAATTGTCTCACGCTGTCTTCCCCTGTCTCAATTTCCACAAATCTGTACCGTTGTCACAACATGTTCCAATGTGTTGTCTTCTCATTATTAATTATCATCATTAAGAATTGTCTCACGCTGTCTTCCCCTGTCTCAATTTCCACAAATCTGTCCCGTTGTTACAACATGTTCCAATGTGTTGTCTTCTCATTATTAATTATCATCATTAAGAATTGTCTCACGCTGTCTTCCCCTGTCTCAATTTCCACAAATCTGTCCCGTTGTTACAACATGTTCCAATGTGTTGTCTTCTCATTATTAATTATCATCATTAAGAATTGTCTCACGCTGTCTTCCCCTGTCTCAATTTCCACAAATCTGTACCGTTGTCACAACATGTTCCAATGTGTTGTCTTCTCATTATTAATTATCATAATTAAGAATTGTCTCACGCTGTCTTCCCCTGTCTCAATTTCCACAAATCTGTACCGTTGTCACAACATGTTCCAATGTGTTGTCTTCTCATTATTAATTATCATAATTAAGAATTGTCTCACGCTGTCTTCCCCTGTCTCAATTTCCACAAATCTGTCCCGTTGTTACAACATGTTCCAATGTGTTGTCTTCTCATTATTAATTATCATCATTAAGAATTGTCTCACGCTGTCTTCCCCTGTCTCAATTTCCACAAATCTGTCCCGTTGTTACAACATGTTCCAATGTGTTGTCTTCTCATTATTAATTATCATCATTAAGAATTGTCTCACGCTGTCTTCCCCTGTCTCAATTTCCACAAATCTGTCCCGTTGTTACAACATGTTCCAATGTGTTATCTTCTCATTATTAATAGGCCCAACGAAGTTATGACTGCCTCTTTCTGGTGTGTGTGATAAGTTGTTTGCAACTTAGCCTCCCTAGGAATGGCCAGATTGCTAATTTTGGCGATCCAAAGAATTTTCAGCATTATTCCATTAAATCAT
The DNA here is from genome assembly GCA_963921405.1 of Cepaea hortensis. Taxonomy (NCBI): domain Eukaryota; kingdom Metazoa; phylum Mollusca; class Gastropoda; order Stylommatophora; family Helicidae; genus Cepaea; species Cepaea hortensis. Next base: position 43,667,173 of record OY992887.1, on the reverse strand, counting down.
ATCTCCAAGGTTTCTATGGAATTTTCTGCCTGTTTACTAATTGCCCAGAATTCGCAGCCATATGTTAAAACTGGTTCTATGTAACATGCACGAATTCTTTTTTCTAACTTCCAATAAAAATGTTCTTCATTTGATAGAACCCAGTTTTTGCTTGTCTTATTTTGTTCTTTATCTCTGTGATTCATCTTTCATCTGCTGTTTTCCGTGTGCCTAGATATCTGAATTTCTGCAATTTCCCCCAGATAACATCGTTTATTTTAATTGCACATTTAGGCACAATCTGTTTCTTTGATATCACCATGGCTTTTGTATGTCCTGTACTGAATCACAACATGGTTACCCGGTAGTTCATCATATGTCCTGTGCTGAATCACAACATGGTTACCCGGTAGTTCATCATATGTCCTGTGCTGAATCACAACATGGTTACCCGGTAGTTCATCATATGTCCTGTGCTGAATCACAACATGGTTACCCGGTAGTTCATCATATGTCCTGTGCTGAATCACAACATGGTTACCCGGTAGTTCATCATATGTCCTGTGCTGAATCACAACATGGTTACCCGGTAGTTCATCATATGTCCTGTGCTGAATCACAACATGGTTACCCGGTAGTTCATCATATGTCCTGTGCTGAATCACAACATGGTTACCCGGTAGTTCATCATAACCATGTGCCGGGCCGATAAGTGAGGGAGGTCATATTTAACCATCTCAGGCGATCACTAGAGTCGTGGATCAATTCGGTGTTCCTGTCTCGACCACACTCAGGGCCGTGCTGTGCTATGATACAGAGAGACGGTCGCATCAGGCGGCACCGTAAGGGGGCGGCATAAGCAACTAAGGAGGGGCGGCATTTCGAAGACTTGCATCATTAAGGGGCGGCATTTCGAAGACTTGCACCATACTGAGAAAATCTACCGGACCATACCACGTGACCAAGCCATCCAGGTGTTTACTTCCTGTTCTTTTCCCCTGAATCTTGCCAGTTGTCATCAATTTATTTCTTCTCATAGCGTGTCCAAAAAATTGTGACTGTCTACGTCTAATTTCTCTAATACGTTTACGATTTTCAGTAGTTTCTAGTAAGACTTGGTCATTGGTTTTTCTGCCTGTTCATGGTATTCATTGCATTTTCCTCAGAAACCATATTTTCACAGCCATTAACGTTTTTCAGCTTGTCTGCTCATTGTCCACGCTTCACAATCTACAACAGTACAGGTTCTTGTATGATTGTTACATCCTAATATTATTCATTTATCATGTGCCATGGCGATAAGCGTGGGCAGCCATGATTCACCATGTCACAGGTTGTGGATCAGCAGAGTGTTCTTGTCTCGACAATACCACTTGGTCAAGCCATCCAGGCATTTACATCTCTGTCTTCCCCTTGTTCTCTTCCCCTCGACCTTGCCAGTTGTTATCAAGTTCTCCAGTTTATTTCTTCTAATAACTTAACCAAAAAATGTTGACTGTATACGTATAATTTCTCTAATCTATGTGCGATTATCATTTGTTCTTTGTAGGACTTGGTCATTGGTGTTTCCGTCTGTCCATTGTATTCTTTGCATTTTCCTCAGAAACCACAATTCCGCAGCCATTAGATGTTTTTCAGATTGTCTGCTCATTGTCCACGCTTCACATCCATACAAAAGTACAGGTTCTATGTAGCACCTTAACCCTCCTTTTCTCGTTGTAATTGACATTTTTTTCTTGGTCAGTATGTTTTTCATTTTGCACAAGGCTACCTTCGCCATGGCGATTCTTGTTATAATCTCTTCAAGGCATCTCCCATCAGATGTTATGACTTTTCCGAGATAAATGTACCGATTCACCTGTTTAAGAATATTCCCATTTACTTGTATATTACATTTTAGTATCTCCTTCTTCCTGGTGAGGACCACAATCTGTGTCTTTCTATAATTTAATTCCAACCCCAGTTGTTCACTGTGTGCAACAACCGCATCTACTAAATGTTGCAGACCCTGTTCATTGTCCGCAGCCAATACTGTATCATCCGCATATCTAATGTTATTGACGTTACATCCCCAAATGATGATTCCTTTAATATCTTCTACATTTCTGAAAATATTTTCACTGTACATGGAAAAAAGATCTGGAGACATTACACATTCCTGTCTAACACCTCTCTTAATAGGCTGATAGTGATCAACCTCATTATCACTCTTTATGGCAGCTTGTTGTTTCAAATATATGTTTTTACAAGTCTAAGGTCTTTCCCGTCAATTTATCATATTGATATGTCTTACTTTATCAAAAGCCTTTGTGTAATCAATAAAGCAAAGATGTAGGTCCTTGTTTACTTCTTTAGAACGTTCAGTTAATGTTCCCAGCATATACACAGCATTAATTGTACCTTTGCCTTCTACAAACCCACATTGTTCTTCTCCTATTTCGGGTTGTATTTTCCCCCCTAACCCTTTGTGTGATACTTCTTAGTAAAATCTTCGTGATGTGGCTCATTATACTAATTGTTCGATGTTGATCACATTCAACGGTTCCTGATTACTTTGGGATTGCAATAAATACAGAATTACATTATTCGGGAGTTATATCTCCAGTATCATATATTATTATATTGTGCTCAGAAGTTTGGTGACTTGGTCTATTCCATATTCTTCTAAGGCATTGATCACTTCTGTTGTTATATTGTCTGAACCGGGAGTCTTGCCAGTTTTCATATGTTTACGAGCATTCTGAACCTCCATCTTCAAAATTGATGGTCCTTCATTATTATTTCGAATATCATACTTTTCTCTGGTATCAAGATAAAGGTTTTTCACACAATCTGACCATACATGTAAAATCTGCTCTTTTTCTATTATGATTTTTCCATCTTTTGTTATTAGGCAGCCTGTTGATGATGTACGTGTTCTTTTATTACGATCCTGAATTCTTTTGTACATTAATTTGGTACATTTACTGTTGTTATTTTTCAATTTCTATAAAATTTTCCTCTAGCCATCCTTCTTTTGCCTCCTTACATAATGTTCTGCCGTTTATGTGAATCTCTTCATATTTGTCACGATTATTTTTGTTGTGTCTTCTGGTTTCCATTAGTTGTAACATTTCTTCTGTCATCCATTTCTTACGACCCACTTTCTTTAATTTTGGAATAGTTGTTTCTTCAGCCAAACTGATTGAAGTCTTCAACATTTCCCATTGATCCTCCACATCTTGAAATAATATTTCTAGATCAGACAATATATCAAATCTGTTCTTTACTTCTATGTTGAGATTGTCTTGTCATTTTTCAACGTACACAGATAATATTGAGTGTTTCCTGGTATATACTTGACTTTCTTTAACTTTACCCTCAATGTGCCTGTAAGCAATCTCTGTGGTCACTGTAACAGTCTGCATTGGGAACTGTTTTTGCGATTGTTAACGAATTTCGAAACCTTCTGCCAATCAGGATGTAATCAATCTGGTTTCTAATCCTGCTATCAGGACTCTTCCATGTCAATAAATTTCTAGGATGTTGCTTAAAGCAGGTGTTTCCAACAATCATTTCCTGCTCTATTGCCCATTCTACAAGTCTGTATCCTCTTTCAGCGAAAATGCTGGGGTTGACATGCAACTTAATTTTTTTTTTCTCCATCTCTCTATCTTATGTGCCATCTGATGTAAAGATGCTCCCAATATACTTGAATTTGTGTACTTGTTTTAGCCTCTGTATCATAAATGTCTTTACTTATAAGTTATATTCATAACTTATGTTTTTCTTTTCAGTGTTGTATATATAAGCATTGGAGAACATCGTGACAACTGGACAGATCGAGGGGAAGAGAGGCAGAGGCAGACCAAGAGAAATGATGCTGGGTAGATTGAGACGGTGGCATGGATAAATACCATCAGCAGAGTTGATCCAGAAAACCAAAGACCGAGATCTGTGGAGAGTCGTGAATGCCTACGCCAACCGGCATGGCACTTGTTGATGATGATATGTTAGTGGGGGGAAAATGGAGCTCTTTTGTCTATGAAAACAAATCGGCCCTTGTTTCTAGCAGAATTGTGATCACTGCAAAAATACGACCACGGATGACGGTAAAGTCAGTTTGCTTATCATTCTTTTCTAGTGGCACTACACGCAGCCACTAGTATTTTCAACGATATTGTACTCATGTGATCATCTTTTATTGGAATGAATAATCTCAACTCCATTAATAATGGAGCATTAAAAATGGCATTATGCTGTTGCAGGATGATCAGTAAGTTGAAACAGTACGTTACTACGTACTGTACTACTAAGTACTGACCAGTTGTAAAAAATAAAATGATTAATTTAATGGCTCAATTAGGAGCTTCGAAGATAGTGCATATATAGACAGCGTTTAATAATTGGGTTTTTACTTATGAAACCATCACCGTCAGATACAGGCTGACAAGATTAATCCAACGGTATCTCATTGAAGCCTGTACGTCAATTCTAAGGGGAGTTATTAATATTTTTGTGTTGTGATCTACGATCAGGAAGTGCAAAGGAATCTGAGTAGAATGAACACGTCTGATCGCAGCCCATTTTAGAAAGGGACCTAAGAACATTAAATTTTGCTTTCTATTACTGTGGCTTATTTATTTAATTATACAAATACACAGATAGCTTACTGCTACAAATGAAAATGGTATTCTGTTTACTTAATTTTAGTTAAACACTTTAGTCTTTAGTAACATTTTCTAAATTGCTTTTAATTATATAACCTGCATAGTTGGACACTTCTTGAAAAAATAAATCCAACGGTAGCTTATTCAAGTCTGTAGGTCAATTCTAAGCGGAGATATTAATGTTTGTGTATCAGTTTATCATTTAATATAAATAAATAACAAAGAACGATTTTGACCCTTTCACAAAGTGTGACCAACACAATCACACCACTGTCAGTAACACAGACGCCAAGGGAGATTATGTCTGCCGATGTTTTCTAACTAAAGGGGGAGAATTCCTTCCGATATTTAATATAATTTAACACAATGAGTACTCTAAATCTTCTTAAATCGGAGACACACAAAAAATAGTTGCAGAAAAAATCTGCAAATATATTTCCAGTGAAATTTGGCAATTTAAATTGTAGTGGCTAATTTTAGTAGTTAAATTATCAGTTCTTCTTCTTCTTCTGTGTTCATCCGGATTTATTTTTCCGGATGTGACTGCGTTGTGCCTGTTTACAGCAGAGCTGCGTTCTTGCGCCATTAGGCCGACACATCCGACTTCTGCGGGCATTTGTTGACCGGGTTAACCTTCCCGGGGAAATTATCAGTTCTAATTATAAATAAATACTTGTCCGCTGCAGTATAGTACTATTGTATGGGCGCCACCATTTTGAATTTTGTATTATGACTGCCATATCTTATTTTCATGGTTGTGCTAAATATTTTTATCCTGAATGCTAGCGAAAACCAGCATTGTTGAAACTCTTCACATATATGTAAAGTTAAACGGAGAATTCAAAAATACAACAAAAAGTCAAGGTTGGTTTAAAATACAGAAGTTATAAGAAAAATTAGCTTACCCATCGTGAATAAACTTAAATAAATTCAAGAGAAGACAGTTTCTCAACGGCAAATGCTTGCAGTTTAGCAATTATTAGAGTTGTTTCCCATGACGTGTGCCACGTTGATTTCAAATACATCGAATCAAATGCAGTAAAAACCAAAAGTTACAGGATGTTGTTTTTGTTTGTTTGCTCACATATCCTTTCAGCTGATTGTTGATTTCTTGGCAAGATTACGCTCAGTAGTTTGAGTTACTGGATGGTCGCTAAAAATTTCCCGGGAAAAGCGTTTACATCTTTCTCGCCCCATACTCACAAAGTTTGGTAACTGACATTGCTAGATATAGGGTGTACTTTTAATGACTGCAGTGTTTGAAAATATTGCCGGTCCAAGTTTTGTATTTAGCCTCTGTAAAGTTCATACAACATAACAGGTAAATATAAAACTTGGACCGGCAATATTTTCAAACACTGCAGTCATTAAAAATACACCCTGTAGAAATTGAAGCGATTGTCTTGTTGTGTCTTGTTACCGAGTAAATATTTTAAGCAGCAGATAATTAATATAATTATCATTAGGACTAGTAGCGTAGCAATAATATATTTATTATTATGAAGAGCAAGATTGACCACTGCTTCTTCAAAATAAAAACATTTAAAAAAATTTGAAGGGCTACTCAATAAAGTATTTAGAGATAACACGTATGGGTGGATTAGAGAAAGTCAGTGGGAAATGACTACATTCAAATAATACCATTAATAAGTCAATAAGTGTATCTGAAATTACAGGGTGAGATGAATGTACAATGGAGTGACATATTCAAGACAACTTCATACCATTCTTAGACTTCATAACAGGCGGGGTGGCTTAGAGGTTATGCTGTATTTTGCTGTATAACCGTGAATCTTGGGATGTAAATGAGACAAATGTTGCGAATTCCTTGAATGACAGAGTAACTAACAACTATTGCCTGAAAGAGGCTAATGAAACTAGAACACTATATACAACAATAAGAAAGAAACTGACAGCTTTCTGTGGTCATGTGATGAGAAGACAGGCATTGGAGAACATCATGACAACTGGACAAATTAAGGGGAAGAGAGGTAGAGGCAGACCAAGAGAAATGATGCTGGATGGATTGAGATGGTGGCATGGAGGAATATCTTCAGCAGAGTTGATCCAGAACACCAAAGACCGAGATCTGTGGAGAGTCTTGAACGCATATGCTGGCTGGCAGGGCATTTAATAATGATTATGATGATGCTTGTTCAGTGAGGAGAAAACAATACACTCAGTATTCTCCATCTCAAATAGAACACAGCACTCTAAGCAAGTGCTCAGTGGAAAAATACTGCGTTGGGGTGAAAAATCAAAATGACTTAGGTGTCAACATTGATCGTCGCTGAAATCAAAGTCACAGGTTTGGACAAACTGAACAAGGCAAGGCAAAGATTGGCAATCATAAACAGCTTTACAGTACAGAACGAGTGGAACCAGTTACTGAAGTGGGTATTACAGTTAGGTAAAAGGAACTAAAATAAACTTTGTAACAAAATAAATAGGGTTCAGAATCCCAGCTGGAGGAATGAAGATAATGCCCATTAGCAAACTGGAAAATATCACGTCTATAAACAATGCAGGATAAAAGGTAGAGCTCAGCCCAGCAACTTGTTTTGTTATTTGCCTTCCCACTTTTGCTGTTGGGCATTTCGGGGAGGGGAAAGTGAAGTTCCAGTGCATGTGACTAGTACCTTTCCTCCCTTCCCCTCCATGGTACATGAGCAATATTTTCTAAGCAACAAGCAGACAAATTTAGAAGTTTGACTGACCATCCATGTGGTATTTTAAACAACCATTTCCCATACCTTGAGGTATATTGAGCATACGGTAAAATAGCTAAGGAGCCATTTTACATGCCATGAAACATATTGGATAGATGGTGCTAGCCCCATATTTCTATATACCAATCAGGACTCAATGAGTAATTTTCGTCAATATGAAGCCAGCCGTCTTTACTTCTCAAATTATTTCCTGATGCCCATTTTAGGTTGTGTCGATGTGGAAGCCCATGTTAATTGTAAGCATCCACCTTGATAGGGATTCAAACACATGACTAATTAGCCAGCAGACAAGCATGCTAGCCATTACATTACTATGGATCTCATTGGGTACATGGTGTTAGTCCCATATATTTATATTCCATTCAGCACTCAGTGGGTGATATGCTCAGTGTCATGCCAGCAGATATTACTTCCCAGAACATATATATATGTTACTGGTAGAGACTTCTAATTGTTGTGAAGTCCCAATATAGTCTCATTCTCATGTTACATTATAGCTTAGGGATAAAAATGATATGCAAGTGAAAATATATGTTTATGGGAAACTTTAAGTATTCCCAATCGTTGTCTATTGTTATCTACCTTCAAGGTAGGGAGTATTTTGGATGAATTCTTTTTTCTACTTTTTCTTTCAGTTTATCTAGTTCTTTGATTGCATCTGTGTCAGTTTTCTGAATTCCTGTGACCTCTGATGGAATGTTGAGAAGTTGTTCAAAGTACTGCCTCCATCTTTTTATCATTTGTTTTTTGTTCACTTATTGTTCTCCTTTATTTGCCGTTAATTATTTCAGTTAGGTCAAAGGATTCTTCTCTGGTTCTCATTGAACTTATCTTTTTGTAGCAGTTTCTAGTTGCCTCCTTGTAGTTTTTATTTAGGGTTTCTCCATATTCTTCCCAGTCTTTTTGTTTTTCTCTCTTTATTATTCTATTTGTGTGTCTTCTTGTTATTCTATATTCCATGTAATCACGATCCTGTTTACTTTTCACTCACTTTTTATATTTTTCATGCCTCGTCTTTGCGACTTCTTAAGTTCACTAATTCGCATGGTATGTAGTTGCCTGGTCTTTTCTTTCTTCTTCTGTTGGTTTTTATTGTAGTAATGTACTTATACTCAACCAATGTATCCACATTTCCAGATAATCTTTTTGTAAGATGCACATATTCTTGTACACAATACTAGGTAAACAGAGAAGATTATGCCATAACAGGGAACAAATATGCATTGTTCACCCATTTCTCTTTAATGTGGTTTATAAAAAAACACACAACTATATACAATAAGAAATAATGTTATAAATACAGAAGTCAATATGTGTGTGTTGATTTATTCTGACTTAATAAATCAATGCAGGCACAGCGGTGAGAAAATTACATACAGAATAAGTTACATGAAGCATATATGTATGCCTATGTTCTTATCTTGACAGAAGGATCTTGACTGCAGCAGGGTATTACAGTATAATCAAACAAAAAGGTATGTATAGAATCTGTGCAGAAAGAATAAATACAGACATGTACACAACTGACTAGGACCTCAGGGATCACAATGGTGAAATGAACAAAAATAATATGATAACTAATGCAAGTATTATTGCATAGGAGAAAACACATCTATCCAACATTTCAAAAATTAAAACCTTCGCCAGAGACAACACACAAACATGGAATAATAATAACATTAATGTAAATTAGGTCAGCATTCTAACATAATAAATGAACACTGAAACATAACTGGAATGTTTAAAAAGGGTAATGGTGGTAGGAATCAATGTGATATATCATTATTAAGTGTTCCAACCAACATAACTGCAGAAAAGTTCACACGAATTATGACAACAAACAATTGATAATTGCAAAACTTTATGCTCTCATTAAAAAATGTTAACGAAGACATGTGGATAAGTTCCAAGCAGTTAGCAGATGATACAGATGAAAGTAAACATGCATGACGGGAGATAATTTTAAATGAAGCGAATAATACCCTGATCCCCCTTGGTATGGCAGAATCATACACCTGTTTAGATAGCAATGTAAACAAAAATGGGGTAACAGGTAGAGGTATTAAAATAAGAATACGCAAGGTTTTCATAGCACTAGAAAATTAGTGGCAGTTAAAAGAAAATAAACTGAGCACCAAGCTTAGAATGTTTTCAATGCCCTTATTAAATCAGTACTACTGTATGGATCAGAAACTGGGAAATACTAAAACTTATGATAAACTACAGACATTCAATAATTGGTACCTGTGACATATAGTGGGACTAAAATTGTATGACAGAATCATCAATGTGGAGCATATGAAGAGAACTAAACAAATCCAAGTGAATCAAGAGGATATGACACCCATTGAAAAAAACCTGAGATAGAACCCTCAAATCTATTGTATTTGTGCTAGTTAATAGAGGATCTTTATTCTGCAATATTTTCTGCGTAGGAGAGTGCTAGCATAGTGACTAGAGCGTAAACTAGCCAGCTTGATGGTCCTGGGTCCCACAAAGGAGATTTTCTTTGGTTACCACATAAATTTATTAGAAAGCAGCAAGTCAAATGGTTTGGCCATGCAAGTAGGTTACCAGTCAACAGCATGCCACAACAAGCAATGATGTACAGACCAGATGGAAACAGAGGAAGAGGCCGACCACTAAACGTTGGACGGAGGGAATAACAGAATCCATGGGAATGTCGATATACGAAGCCCATAACCGGGCACTCTCACGAAGTTTATACTTCACCTCGACACCGCAAGGTACAAGAGGAACATGATGAGATGAGATGAGACCACATAAATATGTGGCTGACATTTGATAGGTATCGGAACATTTTCTTAAGTGTAAGGTAGCCGGCGTGATTTTTTTCCCCCTCATCGCCAGCCCATCAAGTGCTTTCTGGTCAAGAAAATACAGGCCTAGCTCAATACACCCAATATCATGGTGGCTTGGAAACAAACTCTTTTGCATGTTTTTAAAAATATAGTGTGGGGATTGACTATCAAAATTTACTGTCCTTGTTGGTGTCTAGTTATGATGTGAAGTTGGATAACAGAATTCACAGAAAATACATACTGGAATTTGTAAATGAATGATTGGTTAACAATAAACGATTACTTTGTGTCACAACACAGCAGGCCGTTTATGTTTGGGCATGACATGCACATATGGGAAACAACATTACAGACTAATCTTGTCAAATAGTTGACCGGATTAAGGGGTCATCTTGATTACTGCGATTCTTATCTCATTCTCACCACATTAGGAGGGTTTCTTGATTGATTGAATTCTTCAGACTATGAAAGTTCTTTCACCCATATTAGAAGTATCGCTGCCCGACTGAATTTAAGGGTCATCTTGATGCACTGTAAAAATCTAACATCCTTCAGATCACATTAGCTAAATCTCAATGTGTGTGCAATAGAATCCCTACATTACTCATCTGTAATACTAGTTATGTGTTGTAGGGATACCTTGATGGGAACATCACAATACTCAGGGTCCTCCAAAGCTTCCTATCCTCAGAAATGAGTGCCGGAATACAGTGAAACATTAATTCTTTGATGTTCTTATATCTTTCTTCACCTTCATTTTCTCCACTGGCATTCAACTGTCCCCTGTTGTCAAAATTAATGACAATGCCAATTAGGCAATAATTTACAAAAATGCTGAGCGGTTCAAACATGAAATATAGGTATTCTGTTGTGCTTAGATTTTGTAATTGTAAAATACTGCTTCATTAAATGGTCGAGTGTGGTGCATTTATATCAAGGCATTAGAAGGTCAGCATGGCTGAATGGATAAGAACGCATGTTCTTAAACTCCGGTGTGCTGATACCGAGATAAGGGATTAGTCCAGCACTACTAGTAGTAGTGTGTATGGACTGCGCATGAGTTCAAAGCGAGCGAGCGAGCGAGTGCCCCAAAAAAAAATATTAAGGCATTTATTTCTCTGCCTTCCCATAAACTTTTCTAGTTGCTTTCTCCTCATAACAAGCTCACAAAATTCCTGATTGTCATCTAATTTCTTTAATCAGTTTATGGTTTGTCTCTTGTAGAACACGATTTTTCTATCTGTCCATGGTGCTCTGCATTTTCCTTTAAAAAAAAATCACTTTTTTGCTGCCTTTAGATTTTGCCGTCTTTGCTTGTCCACGTGCTTATAACAGTATTATACTTTACAGGACTTCCAACATTTTCTTACTGTAGTTGACGTTGAAAACTTGTTATTGGTGAGTTTTCCATCATATGTTCAAATCTCTTCAAGGCATAGCTTTTAAAAAATATTGACCACAGCTGGAAGCTGAGCAAACAGAAAATGTCCTTTAGAGTAAATGAAAGCCAGTGTGTTATTGATAACGCACATTGAGGTGCAGATTGGTCTAAACATATGGACCAAGCACCATACGACCAATACACATTATGAATTGAAAATTAATGGTTTCCAGCAAACCATATTACCACATTCTTTATGAGCTGATCGATTGACTAAGGAAGGAGCAAAAGAAGAACAGCCTGATGTGCCCATTACATTCCACCAAAAGAAAAGAATGAAGAAATCAGTCAGAAGGCCACCAAACCCTACTCAAGACTACCATGTTATGGACAGACCAGAACAGGTCATTATTCTGCGCCTCAGAACAGGACACAATAGATTACACAACCACATGTATACAAAATTCAAGATTGGTGACACAGCCATGTGCACATGTGGTTTGGCGTTGCAGACAGCAGAGCACATACTCCAGGACTGCCCAAACTACAACATATCTAGGCAAACCTTATGGTCTAGAGAGACAACAGTGGAAGATAAACTCTATGGACCGCTGAGTGAACTAAAAAAAAAAAAAGAGACTTCATATAAGAGACAACATTGCAGTTATAGACATATTTCAAGCGAACAAAAGAAGAAGAAAATGAGTACCAATCAATGTACCGTATGTGATTGTACTACTCATTGTACTACATTTTGTCACACAACATATTTAAAGAAATCTGGCAACAAATTTGTAAAATGTAAGGTGTCTAGTTAGCCCTTGTAAAAGGGCATTATCTTATTACTGCCTCTCTTGGACATGAGCTGACTTGCTGGGATTTAGAGAGCTAATTTCCCTACAAAGTAAAACATTACATGACAAAACATGACATAAGTTGATATATATTAGTTGTTTTCATAAAACTTTATTATAACTCCAAGAATATTAAATATCTACTCACATCACATGATACACTGACATAAACTTTACATCAATTATAACACATCAATAATAGTAAATATCCATACACATAACATGACAAACAAATATATACAGTCTACACAACTTTACTTTTTACAAACATGTTTTATCACCCTAACAATATTAAATTAATACTCTAACCCAGTAGGTAGAGGCAGGAATGAGGAAACAAAAAAGATCAGTTTGCTTAATTTAATGAAACAAAGCTGTAGTACATACATTTGTTTTAAATCAACCACTCAACAAAGCAGACCTGAATAAATATTCTTGCTGAAAATGTTAAAGCCAAAAGATAGATAGAGAAGTCACACTATAAACCTTGGCAAAAAATGACAGCAGTCTGAAATACGAAAACTGATTAGAGAAACCAGTTTGTTGGGATTGGAAAATGTGCTGTAAATGGGGTGGCATGTGTCATACACATTAGTTTGGATGTGTGTTTTAAATGGTAATGGCGTGTGCATTGATTAGCTGGCATCAAGGCTGTTGAAATGTGTACCAAGACTATTAAAGACTTGGCACACTGGTTGATGGAATTGGTGCAGCATCTGTTGATATGTTTGGAATAGAGACTGCAGATGGAGTTGACACATATAGATGGAAATGGCACACATATTCTAGTTATGTCACTGTCGATTCTGTTGGCACAGATGATGATGATGATCTGTCATTGTAGGAGGTTGGTACAGCACTTGATGAAGTAATCGTACTTTGACTGGTGGAATTGATGTAGTGTGTTGATGTGCTGTAATATTGTCAATTGTCGTAGATAACCATGGTACATGTGGTGATAAAAGTCTAACATAGACAGTGGGATCTGTGCCAAGGCTGTTGGCTGGGTAGCCCATGGATGGATGCCGTTGGCATAATGGTAGTTCTGTAGGTCCGCATTTAGTCCTTGTTGCTGTGGAGGCAGATGGGTGTGTTGAAATTGTAGATGAGGATGGTACAGATGATGTTCATGGGGTCCGTACAGCGGATTTTGAAATGGTTGATAATGCTGATCAGTTTCTTGTTTTTGAATATCTTCCTTTTCACTTTCATCTGGCCAGTCTTCACTGTCGCATGGCCTGCCTTCTGCACTTTCATATGGTTTATCTTCACTTTCATGTGGTCTGTCATCATCATTTTCTTGTGGCCGGTCATTTTCATGTGGCCGGTCATTTTCTTGTGGCCGGTCATCATTTTCTTGTGATCTGTCATCGTCTTCATTTTCTTGTGACCAGTCATCTTCTTCATTTTCTTGTGAACAGTCATCTTCACTTTCTTGTGACCAGTCATCTTCATTATCATGTGGCCAACACTGTGGATCAGCTTTATATGGGAAATATTGTGGAACAGCTCCATATGGTATATATTGTGGAACAGCATATGGAAAATGTGGAGCAGCTTCATATGGGAAATGTGAATCAGCTTCATGTGGTAAATACTGTGGACCAGCTAAAAGTGACTGAAAATTTTGAAAATAAGCTTCTTGTGGCCAATTTTGTGAATCTTCAAATGGCCAATTTTGTGAGTCTTCATATGGCAAGTGTGTTACACCATAATTTGGCCAGTGTTGTGGATCAGCATTATGTGGCCATTGTGGTGCATCAACTTCATTTGGCCATTGCTGTGGGTCATCTTCAGTTGACCAATGTTGTGGATAACCATCTGACTGATGTGGATTTTCTTGTGGTTGATGTGTATCATCATCATTTTGTTTTGGTTGATGTGCATCATCATCATTTTGTTTTGGTTGATGTGCATCATCATTTTCTTGCGATTGATGTGCATAATCTTCATTTAATTGTGGTTGACGTGCACCATCTTCATTTAATTGGGGTTGACGTGCACCATCTTCATTTTCTTGTGATAGATGTGAAACAGCATCATTTTCTTGTGATTGATGTGCAACAGCATCATTTTCTTGTGATTGATGTGCAACAGCATCATTTTCTTGTGATAGATGTGCAACAGCATCATTTTCTTGTGATAGATGTGAAACAGCATCATTTTCTTGTGGTTCATGTTTAACATCATTTTCTTGTAGTAGATGTGCAACATCTTCATTTACTTGTGGTTGATGTGCAACATCATTTACTTGTGGTTGATGTGCAACATCTTCATGTGGTTTATGTGGATTATGTTCATTTTCATGTAACTGACATGTTTCCATGGTTAATGTCAGCTGATTAACAGAAACAGGTTCGTCCATCATAAGATAACTGGATGGCATATCTGAAAACAAAAATAAATACTAGTAAAGATTGCAATCAAGCTATAATAGTTAGATTTAACACTTTACTGAATTGTCTGTGTGGAAAAATATAATATAACAAGCAGGTTAATAAATAAAAATTTATATTTTAAGTATACTGTCAGAGGTAAACGGCAATGAGAGTAAAGTATGGCACCCACTCTGCAGTGGCTAAGCCAACCATTCATTTAGTTAAGTGGGTGGCATAGTGCTTGGTTTACAAAAAGGGATGGGCTTAATCTTCAGCTGTGGTATCGATCTTGTTTCTGATCAATATGGCTATGGGGTGACCCTAAATTATTGATCATAATTCGGATGCATGTTTGTTATAGCATTCTCTGAGAATTGTGTCATGCGACGCCCATACAGGGTGTATTTTTAATTACTATGGGGGTTTTGAAAATATTGCCGTTCTGAGTTGTTTTTTTTTATTTGTACCTTTTATGTTACGTGAACACAGAGGGTGAATACAAAACTTGGAACAGCAATATTTTCAATAAACTCACAGCCATTAAAAATACACCCTATACTTCTAGTGCACTGGACTGATTTTTGCATGTAGATTAGTTTTTCCTTAACCAGTGTCCCTCACCATCGGGCGAACCCACTTCCCGACTTCAGAGGTACTTGTAGTTTACATCCCCGGGTAAAGAACGAGAAGTCAACATTTCAATCCAACTGACTGGTGTATGGGTTGAAACAGCTACATCAGCATTAACACATCGGATAGTTAGTAGATACCCTTTACATGACGTCGAAGTCAACCCCAGAACATTTTTGGCTGTTATTTGTTGGCAGTTTTAATTCTTAACGACCGGTACTTGTACATTTGTATGGGACACCATACGCAAGGCTTCCAATTTCGCCCGCAGCTGTGTTTCGAACGCCCGAGTGCAAGATTATGAATTGCATTCGTTCCTCCTTCGCCACAGAGCTGGCTCACCGGATAGCGAACTGGTTAAATAATTGTGAATCAAGAGGAAGAAGAGAAGCCGGGGCTGGTCAGAACACCTGATAGTATAAGTAGAAAACATGTGCTTGGAATCCACATGGCAAATAAAAAGCTGTACACAGAAATGAATAATAAGGTTGGCATAGTCGAATGGGTAAGAACGTGTGTTCTTAATCATCCGGCGTGCTGATGCCGAGGTAAGAGGTTCAACCCCTACTCCGGAGAGCTGGACTAAAATGTTGACCTGTCGTAATTGACTTTGTGATGTAAATTACAAGTACCTTTGAAGTCGGAGTGGGTTCGCCTGTTGGCGAGGGACACTTAATAGGGTAAGCTAATCCACACGCAAAATTCAGCCCATCACTGCTATAAACAGTGATGTATGGTCTACGCATGCTTTTCATTTGCTAAAACTGTTCATTCGCAACTGCGAGCACCATCAAGTACAAGTCACCCAAACAGTTCAAGAATGATTCACAATTATTTAACCAGTTCGCTATCCGGTGAGCCAGCTCTGTGGCGAAGGAGGTACGAATGCAATTCATAATCTTGCACTCGGGCGTTCGAAACACAGCTGCGGGCGAAAATACGGGGGAGGAAAATGTCACGTTGCAAGATCAACACCAAGAGACAGACTCACAAGATGTGCAGCCAAAACCGTAAAGAGGACGAGCAGAAAGAATCTGCAGGCGAGCTGCAGCAAAGAACGAGTAATCTTAAACGAAGCCACCACGAGGAAGATCGACGACAACCGACCACAGACAAGAGCCAAGCCAGATGGGAAGAAGAGTGATGAGAAAGACTACCAGATGGGTTGTCAATCGTATCCAAGTAGAGCTGACAGATGAACAGATCCTGAAGCAGCTGCAGCAGGAGAATCTCCATATCTGAATCTTGAGGGCGAAGCGGATCCTGACGTACTCCAAGATCCCTACCACGCTAGCGGTGGTGACGATTGAGGGCAGTGAGATACCACACCAGGCATCGATAAACAAGAAGGTACAACAGTCTGAAAGATTCGTTCCAAAAATCACTCAATGCTCAAGATGCCAGAGGGCCGGCCACAGCAGAACAACATGTCGCAGCAAGACAGAGATCTGCCGATACTGCGCCGAGCACCATACATTCCAGGAATGTCCGTTGGCCAAGCAGGACAAGGACTTCCGAATGCCCAACAACAGAAAATGCGCCAACTGTCTTGGCAAGCATAGGGCAAGATACCTGTGCTATCCGTGCCTCCAAAGACAGACGTCTTAAATATCGCTATCACCACAAAGACACTATATAAGGAAGCAATGTGGAGGTGCGAGACAGCCATGTGCATCTCACAAGCTGAAAGAGCTCAACTGCAAAGCCAGATTGACGAGCTAAAGAAACAAATCAAGCTACTCCAAACACCGGCACCAACCAGCGACAACGCTGGCTGACATAAAGGAAATACAGCAAAACATCAAGCAAGAGGTGGAACACATGGTGCAAACGACAAAGAAGAATGAAGAGATTCTACGAGACATCAAAGCAGAGAGAAATGCTAAAAACTGAAAGGGAGCCAAATCAAACCAGCAGAAGACACGGAAAAGAACACAGAGAAGCCGCAAGATGAAACCCAACAACAAAAGAGACAAAGCCGGAACCGCAAGCTAAAGCCAGCAGCCCAACCACGACACCCAAGAAATTCAAGAGGAATTTCCAATACCCCGCGAAACCTCTGAAGAAAACCCAGATGGGCACAAGGACGACGACAGAGTACAACCCGTCGTCCCTATCACCTACCTTAGAGTATCTCGTCGCAATGTGCAAAGAAGAAGAAAGGAAAAACGGAACTCAGACGCAAGGAATTCAAAAGGCGCAAGGCAGAAAAGGGAAAGAAGATGCCCAAGAAATTCAAGTGGAAACGAATGTACCGCCATACCTCTGAAGAATACCCAGATATAAACTATGATGACGAACACCCTGAATTCCCAGATGGGCAGTATACAGATGGCACAGAGCTCGTCCCGTGGTTTACCACGGAGGAAGAAATCGAAAGGCAGCAGAAACTCAAACAGACGCAAGGAAGAAAATGAAAACATCGAAAAGCTTCTACAGACAATACAGAAAAAAAAGGAGGCAAAGGACCAAATAAAAAGTCCTTATACGGACTGATCAGCCAAGCAAAACGCACAAGTAGCCAACACTGACAATAGAAACCACGAGAGGGGACGGACTCTCCTGCCGACCAACCAATCCCCCAGCTGACGTCACAGGCACAAACTCGTCAAAACCGATAAGCCAGCTCACTGGCGCAGAAATCTAGACAAACTTATCCCGCACCATGAACACTACAATATAACTGAAGCTAGAGGCTAGTTCAGGGATGTGTAATGTCTCCAGATCTGTTTTCCCTGTACAGTAAAAATATTTTCAGAAATATTGAAGATATGGAAGGAATCAACATTGGGGGTCGATGCATCAATAACATTAGATATGCAGACGATAGTCTTGATTGCAGACAATGAACAGGATCTGCAACATTTAGTAGATGCGGTTGTTACACACAGTGAACAACGAGGGTTTGAATTAAATTGTAGAAAGACACAGATTATGGTCGTCACTAGGAAGAACGAAATACCACAATGTAATATACAAGTAAATGGGAATATTCTTCAACACGTGAATAGGAACAATTATCTCGGAACAGTAATAACATCTGATGGGAGATGCCTTGAAGAGATTAGAACAAGAATCGCCATGTCTAAGGTAGCCTTTAGCAAGATGAAAAACATACTGACCAATAAAAAAGATGGTCAATTGAAACGAGAAAAAGAGTGTTGAGGTGCTACATAGAACCTGTACTTTTGTATGGATGTGAAGCTTGGAGAATGAGCAGTCAAGCTGAAAAACATCTTATGGCTGTAGAAATGTGGTTTCTGAGGAAAATGCAAAGAATACCATGGACAGCAAGAAAGACCAATGAACAGGTCCTTCAAGAAACAAATGAAGATCGTAAACTGATTAGAGATATTAGACGCAGACAGTCAAAATTTTTTGGGCATGTTATGAGAAGAAATGAATTGGAGAACTTGGTGACAACTGGCAAGATCGAAGGGAACAGACCAAGAGGAAGACATAGAAGCAAATACCTGGATGGCTTGGCCTCGTGGCAGGGTCGAGACAGAAACAGAGCTGATCCACGACTCTGGTGATCGAGTGAGATGGCAAAACATGACCGCCCACGCTTACAGACAT
Organism: Cepaea hortensis; assembly: GCA_963921405.1. Taxonomy (NCBI): domain Eukaryota; kingdom Metazoa; phylum Mollusca; class Gastropoda; order Stylommatophora; family Helicidae; genus Cepaea; species Cepaea hortensis. The sequence continues at coordinate 43,648,172 of OY992887.1, read as the reverse complement.
GGCACATGATGATGATGAGAGGCTAGTTGAACGATGGACAGTTTTGTTGTTGTCCCCCCCCCCCCACCCCCACAATGGACCTGGACCCTTACGTTCAAATTGAGCGAGCGCAAAAAAAAAAGGGTAGGACATGGACGCAGCTACATGGGATAGCTAACGATAGGAGGGCTTGGAGTGAATTGGGCGAGAATCCATGGGGGTTTAACTGGAACTGGACATTTCACTTCATGTCTTAGAATGCACGACTGCCGAGCACACTCAAATGTGCAGTATCTGCCTTGTCACTAATTGTACAATTAATTAATGTTTAAGAGTATGGCGCCTTCGGTATAAAAGTGGCGTTCATCTTTTGGTAGCCTCCACGCTAATTGTTTTCCCTGTGTTTGTATTCAGAATTCTACATCCCTTACAGACATGTGATGAGTGCGTGGTATTTACATCCATGGACGAGTACAACTGAAAATTTACAATTAAGACGTGCTAAATATTTCGACAGTTGGCAAGTGATAAGAGCCAGTCACGACAAGAGTAGGGGAGAGAAGAAAAAAAAAGGGGAGGCGTGGGAGAGAGAGATTAGCACTACGAGATGAATATATGAGAATATGGAGTCAACTGTCCATCAAGAGAGAAAATTATCAGAAATAAAGCAGGTCTGCATGGCCGAATGGATAAGAACGCTGTTCTTAAACATATGGTGTGCTGATGCCGAGGTTAGGGGTTCAACCCATACACCGGACAGCTGGACTAAAATGTTGACCTGTCGCCCTTGACTTGGAGTCGTAAATTTCAAGTAACTCTGAAGTCGGCGTGGGTTTGCCTGATAGCGAGGGACACTGTTAATAGGGAAAGCTAATCCACAAGCAAAATTCAATCCATCACTACTATAAAATAGTGTGTATGGACTACGCTTGAGTTCAAAGCGAGCGAGCACCCCCAAAAAATGTACAAATGTTTTTTTAAAAAATCGTAAATGAAATCAGGACTAAAGTGTGTTATAGAAGCGTTAGACTTCATCAGAAAATAGCACGTTAATGGTTCGGCCATATAACTAGGCTACCAACTAACAGTATACCACAACAAGCAATGATGTACAGACCAAACGGAAGCAGAGCAAGGGCCGACCATGTAAACCAGTGGTTCTCAACCGGTGGGGAATTCTCCCCAAGGAGGAATTTCAGGGTTTCGGGGGGGGGGGGGGGGGGATTAAGATTATTTAAAGATCGCATTAATACAAGAACCAGTTACTTGATATTGTTTTTCCCTCTAAAATTTACGGGTCTGTACTTCTCACCCTAATGAAAGTCGTTTTATAATGTAAGTAGACCCGCAAATTACGTTTTATGTACATGTCTAGACTTGTTCTAGTATGTGTCACTAAATTTAGCTTCAATTTTTATGTATACTGTGTAAGGGTGGGGGGGGGGGGATTTATAGGGAGGAAATTCGAAAGGGGGGGGGGAGGGGGGAATGGCGTTCTGAATATATGGTAAAGGAGGGCATGGGCCAAAAAAGGTTGAGAACCACTTATGTAAACTATGGACAAGGGGAATTATAGTCCATGGGAATATACATGAAGCGCATGTACGGGCATTGTCCCGCTGTGTATGCTCTACCTCGACACAGCAAAGTTAAAAGGGGAACAAGATGAGCTGAAATAGTCAGTTGTTTTGTTGCTGGCTGCTTGTTGCTGGATTGACTGGTGTGCCTTTTCAGTTCACGAGTGCATTTTTCAGGAGACTCCTGGTAGTCGTCGCTGTAGCTACGGAGTTCGTGCTTTGTGCGGCGCTTTCGGTGGGTCGCCCTGCAGAAAGATACCGAGCCATATGGGATAAAACCCCGGTCAATGAAGTCTTTCTGGTGACTGCCGTTTTCATCGACGATGAACTGTATTTTTCTTGGAGGACATTTGTGTTGGCATTCTGGTGGCGGCATTATGCACAGTGTACCTGTGCGGGCTGTTGGCTTGCCGACACTCCTGTCTATTCCATTGTTCACATGGGGCAGTGAGGAGCATTTTGTGATATTCACTGGCACAGGAACGGAGCAATATGGGTACGACCCGTTGCCGTGAAGTTGGAACCGTGACTAACTAACTAACTAACTAGCTGCTTGCTGCAAACGAATTTGATTTTCCATCACTAATGTGCCATGGTTGTGATTAATCGCCTGAAGCCGATACTTCCCGTATCTGCCACACATATCGCCGAAATATTGTAGTTTCATTACAATACAACATGCCTGCTACCATATTGACAACATTTGACTTCCCAATTTTCCGTCTTTCATATTTGCTTGGCCCAAACTTACTTTAGTTTGGCACATAATCGGCTAAGATCACGACCTAGTTCATTACTTAATTTTACATCTTTTTCTTGTGTGTGTGTGGTTTTTTTTTTTTTTTTTTTGGGGGGGGGGGGGTTTATTCGCAACAGTTGCGAATAAACGAAGTCTCTATTCGCAACCAAGAGTAGATACAAACAAGCTGTGAGAAATCCTTAAACAATATGGAGTGAGTACACATCTAACACCTGTGTAGAAGCTTATACAATTAAGCAGCCATGTGCAGGGAATGCCCAAGTCTGCCCTTGCCTGAAGTCCCTGAGTGGGTTTACCTGATGGTGAGGGACAATGGTAATAGGAAAAATAATCCACATGCAAATATCAGTCCAGTGCACGCTCCAGTAGTGGCAGCTATTAGTAGTAGCACGTATATTGGCTACGCTTGCGTTCAAAGCGAATGAACAAACAACAAATTCAGATACCCAATAAACCTGTCATGTTATATTTGATATTTCCCTTAATTAATCCTGACACTGTGATGTATGGCTTGGTTTGGCAAATCAACAGAATGTGTTTTTTTTAAATTACAGGCCATGTTGACGTTCAGTAGTTTGCCATTTCTTTCTAAATCACCGGCACTCATACCTTTGTATGAAAATCAACGCAAGGCGGTCTGCTACCAAATCACCGCAGCTAGGTTTCGAACGCGGTATGCAGGATTACGAAATGCATTCATAACCCCTTCACTACAGACCCGGCGACTATTCATGTTTGTTTGTTTCAGAAGGTACAGTTAGTTGGGTGTTGTTTTTTTTTTACAGGACATCAAAATCAACCTCGGCATTTATTCTAGAAGTTGATGTTGCCTTCCACTTATGCCGTTAGGCATACAATGAAAAAAGACCATTTTTTCCCCTCGCCGTCGGGGAATCGAACCTCGGTCTCCCGCGTGTCAGGCGGACATACTTACCACTAGTCTACTGAGGACATGATAAAACCTTCGCAGAAATGTATAGTCAAATACATGTCCCGATGACTTCACGTGCGTCACGTGACCAGCGAAGAAAAGAAAGTGTCTATTCCCAACCAAGTTGCGAATAGACATTTTTTTCTAGTTTGGAAAAGTATCCTTCCGCTGGCTTGTGCCCAGGTTTTGCTAGAAACTAAGTCATAATCTGATATAGTATTTTGTCTGTCTTTAGTAAGTCAAACTATCTATTTTATTTTTCGCAAATCCCTCTTTCGCGTCCCCCATAAATAATAATCATAATAATAATAACCGTGTCATTAGATGTGCTTGTAAATGCTATCCCCTCGATCTTGCATTCGTTTTGTTGTGGTGTCTGCTAATATTTTTTTTCCGATTTCAGATCAATATCCTCTGAATGCCAATCAATACCGTGGCTTGCATTCTGCTTGTCATTGCCCTCAAAGGGTTTCCCAAATGTAGAATGTATCGTGTACTTTTATTGACTGACATGTAAAATAGTAATAACACTAACTTGGGCTGGTACATACAACAGTAAAACTAGGATCACAGAACTAAAACCATTCATTAGTACACACCACGTGTATCCACATTATTATAATTATAAATATATTATTGACAATTTCGGCAATTTACAGTCTACAGTTTTGATTATAAAACGATTTTGCGGTTGTTTTTTTTTAAGCAACGCGGTCCGGGGATCTACCCAGCTGGCCCACGGATATTTTTAGAACCGTCTGGAGAAAAGGCTGGTGTGAACATTGTATCATTCAAAACAGACGATACTTTCAGCTACATGTTGAAGGAGCTTTCTTATTCTATAGTTTGGCTCCCACGTGGCTTAGTGTGTGCTCATGCATGCTGTTACTAATTGTGATCTAATTTTTACGATTAGTAAAATGCCCAATCTCAAATTCCTGTGACCTACGGTGCATGTGAAAGAAACGCTAACAATAACATTTCACACCACACGGACTCGGCGGCCGGTGTGTGCAACTAGACCACCTGTCCTCTTCATTATTACAACTGTTAGTCGGTTTTTAATAAAAAAAAAAAAATGTTTGTTTTCCTTTTTCTGTAATGCCTAACTATTTGACGAAAATTATTATATATTTGTTTTTCGAAAAATCACAGTAACACAGTCACAATGCCTTGCTAGACTGACTATAGTCTATCTATACCTACTGAACAGAACACGGTAATGTATTACTAATAAACACACACACACACACGTGTGAAACGTGCTACTGACGTTATCAAACAACAGCCAACAGTAACTACCCCAGTATGTGTCTGTCTGAGGGTAACAACCTGTTAGTCATATATATATATGATTTTCAAACATTTGAAATATTTATTAAGGAAGGAAAATTCATTTTTTAAACGTAATTATGCCTCGTTGCTTGGTAAATTTCTCGGTCGTATTTTAAGTGACGTAACTAGCCGGGGTGCGACACTTTCAGCCGCTGCAGTTGGAATGCCGCATTTCATGACATTAACAATGTTAACGTGTTCACGTAAATTATATTATAATCTAAACTGCCAGTCTTAGAAGATCCCCATTTTTTTTTTTTTTTATTAGGAGAAAAAAAAAAAGATTCACTGCTTTGAAGAAGTGTTACATGATCCATTGATGTTCATATGTAACTACTTGTACCTGTAGTATAAAGCAATCTGTAGAGACATTTATTTTGAAACTACCCGACCACGTTGTCGTTTGTTTAGGTTTGACCAAATCAAACCACTCTATTGAAGTCTCCCATATTTATTAAATATAATGTAATGAAACTATGAAAGTAAACGTGAGGAAATTAGTTTAAAATATCCATATATAATTATATAGCATATAACTTAAGCGAAAACAAACATAAATACGAAACTGATAAATCTCATGTCTTACCTTATGCGGTACAAATAATGTTGAAAGTGAGAGCCTGTGCGGTCTTGTCGTTCCGGAGGTTAGAAGTGAAATGCTGGCTAACGCGATTCGCGTTGGGACTAGTGACTAGCGATATTAGGAGCCAACATCCTGGTTCATGCGCAGTGTCACTTCCGCTTATCAGTACATCCCAGGTGACGCATGATTGGTTATTTGACCGACAACTTATTTCTTTATAGCGTTTACGAATAATATATTTCTAGGTTAAAATCCATTGTAATAGCATGCCAAAAACTGTTGCAGAATGGATGCATATTCGTTTGAAACTCTAAATAAAATAATAAATTGAGGATTTGTTTGCTTGAATTTTGGTAAACTCACAAAACTATAAATTGCGAATTTGTGAATAAAGAATATTTTAATTATTTTTCTGTTCCTGTTTCATCTCCCTAAAGATCACACCAGGAGATTCTCAACACAGTGCACATACCTTTTTCTTTGACTCGGGTCCCGATGTGTGTATATATATATATATATATATATATATATATATATATATATATATATATATATATATATATATATATCTCAAATACCTCATCATCGTAGAAGCGAACCGCCGGACATGGAGAGCCATGACTTCTGCCCTATGCGCCTCCTTAGGCTCAAGAGGAAAGACTAACTAACTGACCTCATCATCATCATTATCTAGTGCCCCGATAGCTGGCGTAGGCGTTCATGTTTCTTCACAGATCTCAGTTCTTGGTGCTGTGGATCAACTTTGTCAATAATATATTCGTCCATGCCACTGTTTCAGTCCATCCAGCATCGTTTCTCTTGGTCCCCTCTGCTGTGTGTCCACCGTGACGAGGTAGAGGGGCTTGTGCGTCCCAATGACCCCAAGAGCTATGCCGACAGTAGCACAGCTACTGGTAGGGCCACCCATGTCGGACAGGTCAAGGGAGAGGGACCAGACGAAGAGACACACAAACCTGCTGCCTTGTAGGTAGACTGGGGACAGTCAAAGGCTAGGGAAAGCATCCCGAATAAATGCTTGTCGAAATCGGATGTACTGAGCCACAGGCTTGACAAAGCAGTGCAACGTAAAACCTGCTGCCTTGTAGGTAGACTGGGGACAGTCAAAGGCTAGGGAAAGCATCCCGAATAAATGCTTGTCGAAATCGGATGTACTGAGCCACAGGCTTGACAAAGCAGTGCAACGTAAAACCTGCTGCCTTGTAGGTAGACTGGGGACAGTCAAAGGCTAGGGAAAGCATCCCGAATAAATGCTTGTCGAAATCGGATGTACTGAGCCACAGGCTTGACAAAGCAGTGCAACGTAACTTAATTCATGATGTCACAAATCAAAATTAATCGTTATGGTGCTAATCCCGTGAAGTCCCATCAGGCGGCGATAGTGCCGGGCCCCCTGCCTCGAAGGGGTCCACCCATGACTACTGGTGGTCACCTTCCCCTGTGCTGTGGAGTCAAGGCACAGAGGAGTAGGTTAAGAGCTATTGACCAAATACCCCGGACACTCAACATACTACAGTGGAATGCCGAAGGAGTTTACAAGAAGAAAGACTCCCTAACACAGCGTCTTCATAAAGATAGAATAGATGTGGCATGCATTCAAGAGACACACCTCAACGCCAATCACAAATTCTCAGTCAGAGGATATCAGGCCACACGTTTCGACCGCGAAGGACACAAAGGAGGAGTTGTAATACTTACACGAAATACAATACCTTGCAGCGAAGTATCTGTGATCTCTGACAACCAAACGGAAATTATAGGTGTTGATATAATGATAAAGGACGTGAAAATAAGAATCTACAATCTGTATAGCCCAGCAGATAAGGACCTTACACTCTCAAACATGAAAATAACTGACACAAACTGCATTATTGTCGGAGACTTTAATAGCCGTTCAGAAAGATGGGGATACCCAGATACTGACAAAAGAGGAGAAGAATTGGGGGACTGGGAAATAGACTCAAATCTCAATCTACTCAACAAAGCGGATGACACACCGAGCTTCTACTCCAGAAGATGTCTTACCACTTCTACTCCAGACTTAGCTTTCTGCACAGGAGACATCCTCCACAAAATTGATCGCCATGTGCTGGACCAATTAGCAGGTAGTGACCACAGACCAATCAAGCTTGTAATGAATATGGAGTATGTTCCACAGGAGCAAAAGCCCTTGCCCCGCTGGAATTACAAACGAGCAGATTGGGACAGATTTGCCATACTAACAGACAAATATTGTGAAAACATAAATACACGATATGGCAACATAAAGCAAATGGTGGAAAGTCTAAACAGAGCGATAATACAGGCAGCCACGGAGTCCATTCCAAGAGGAGCGAGGAAAAATTACAAACCATACTGGACTGAAGAACTACAAAGTTTGGAGGACAAAGTTGAAGATGCCAGGAAGACAGCAGAGAGAGAACAAACAATTGAAGCGAACATCTCTCTCAAAGCCATCTCAGCAAAATATAAAAGAACAGTAAATCAAACAACAAGAGATTGTTGGAGGGAAAAAACAGAAAACCTGAATTTTGACAGGGATGGAAACAAACTATGGAAACTAGTGAAAGCCATGAACGATGAAGGACCTAGCAACAAACAAATAACAATTAAACAAGGAAATGCCTTGCTTACAGGAAAAAAGGCTGCAAATGCACTAATGGAACACTATGCAAATGCAAACCACATTGATATTACAACCGAACAGAAGAAAGCAATCAAAGATAAACAGATACATCATACAAATACAGAGACAGCAGCAGAATATATGATGGCAAATCTAACAATGGAAGAAATAGAACAGGCAATGAATACCCTAAAAAAGAAGAAATCACCAGGAAAGGATGGAATCACAAATGAAATGCTAATAGGACTAGGCACTAAGGCAAAAAAGAAACTACTAGCAGTCCTAAATTACAGCTGGAAGAGGGGAATAGTCCCACAGGCATGGAAAGAAGCTATACTAATACCAATCCCAAAGAAAGGAAAAGACCTGGAAGAACCAAATGGCTATCGACCTATCAGTCTACTTAGCTGTGTAGGAAAATTAATGGAACGCATTATCAATGGCAGGCTAACATGGTATCTGGAAGAAAACAAACTTTTAACACCACACCAAGCAGGATTCAGAAAGTACAGATCCACTGAAGATCAAATAACCTATATAGCTCAGGAAATAGAGGATGCCTTCCAAGAGAAAAAGCACACACTAGCAGTCTGGATAGATTTAGAAAAAGCATTTGATAAAGTATGGAAGGAAGGACTGAAAGTAAAACTGCAAAACATGCATGTTTGTGGAAAAATGTATAAATGGATCAGCCACTACCTTGAGAACAGAACTGCCAGGACAAAAGTACAAGGACAAACCAGCAAAATGATGCTGTTAGAGCAAGGTGTCCCCCAAGGAGGAGTTCTTTCACCAACATTATTCCTAGCATATATAAACGACATCACAGAAAATTTTCCAGCCAGAGTACACACATCATCCTTTGCAGATGACCTAGCCATATGGACATCTGAAGAATATATTAGTACAGCTAACAGCAGAATACAGCAAGCCTTATTAGCACTAGAGGACTGGTCAAAATCATGGCTAGTGAAGATAAGTGAGGAGAAAACAACATGCACAGTGTTCTCCCTCTCAAATAAAACTCAACAACCTAAGCTGGTATTGAATGGAAAAATATTGCGCCATGAAGAAAATCCAAACTATCTCGGAGTCACCTTTGATCGTCGCCTGACATGGAAAACACAGGTTGAGAAAAATCGAACAAGAGCAAGGCAAAGAATGGCAATCATGAAAAAGCTTGCTGGTACAACGTGGGGAGCAGATGAGAAAGTTCTCAAGAAGTTATATACTGGACGGGTGAGGCCAGTACTGGAATATGGCATTGCAGCTTGGGCAACAGCAGCTAAGTCAAACTTTAACAAAATAAGTAGAGTCCAAAATCAAGGAATGCGAATCATAACTGGAAGCCTGAAGACAACGCCTATTAATGAACTTGAAAAGATCACTTCTTTACAACCAATGCAGGATAGAAGAGATAGCAGAGCCCAGCAACAAGCAGAAAAATTTAGAAGATTGACAGACCACCCTATGTATAAAAGGTTTAGTGGTTTTGGAAAGGGACGACTGAAGCGTAGCAACTTTGTAGAAACTGCAAAACGAAAAATTAGGGCAGATCCCATACTTAACATATCAACAGTCAAACCTATTTACAATGCAGACAAGTTCCCAGCTTGGAGACAGCAGCAACTGCCTGAGATGATAGACAACATTCCTGGTATTGAGAAAAAGAACACTCAGCATGAAACCGAAAGAAGAGAAATAACCCTAAACTACATAAAAGAACATTACCCAAGCAGCAATTGGACCCATGCATATACAGATGGATCAGCCAAAAATTCAATAGAGAATGGAGGAGGAGGAATTCTCCTAAATTTAAAAAATGGAGTGAAAAAAACACATTCAGTGGCAACTGGAAAGTTGTCAAGTAACTTCAAAGCGGAGGTAGAGGCTCTGAAAACTGCAGCAGAAATGCTCTTGATGGAGGAAAATAAAGAGAAGCAAATAGCTATCTTCACAGATGCAAAGTCAGCTGTCTCAATACTGAAGAGCAATAACAGCACAGAAATAGCTGACCTAAGAGCAGCACTCCATGGTCTATGCCAGAAATCCAAAAAAGTTGTAATACAGTGGATCCCATCACATTGCAGTATACCTGGAAATGAAGAGGCTGACAGACTGGCAAAAGAGGGCGGACGACTACCACAGCCTGACATAGACATAACCTATAACGAGGCAAAGAGGTTGATAAAAAGCACCTATAGAACCAAATGGGAATCAGAGCATCCAGGCCACCAGAAGGATGATGCATATTACAAACTCGACAGAAGAGAACAAGTAGCAATCTTCAGACTCCGCACAGGACATAACAGGCTGAAATACCACTTGTTCAACAAACTAAAGATAGGAGATACAGATGAATGTAATTGTGGAACTGGTAAAATGACAGCAAAACATTTGCTGCAAGAGTGCCCAATATATGCAGAACAGATAAAGATATTTTGGCCCACACCTGCTTCATTTGAGGACAAGCTCTATGGAGATATCAACAAGCTCAAGTTGACCGTAGCTTACTTTAACTACATACAGGTTGACATTTAAAGGTGTATGAAGAAGTATTCAGACTGCCACACTTCATACCACAGGTATGTCGGTTACAAAAGCCTCCCAGAGGCATGAAATGGAATATTGCTGGATAGGAGATCCATTACGTGGAAAGTCCGAACCAAAAGCTCACTGTGTGGGCTTTCAAAAAAGGTGGAAAAAGTGTCCTAGTGGCACGAAATGGAATATTGCTTGGATAGCAAATCCATTATGTGGAAAGTCCGAATCAAAAGCTCACTGTGTGGGCTTTCAAAAAAGGTGGAAAAGTGTCCTAGTGGCATGAAATGGAATATTGCTCGGATAGCAAATCCATTGTGCGGAAAGTCCGAATCGAAAGCTCACTGTGTGGATGTCATCTGCACACTGCATTCTTCTGGTTTCCGGTAGAACAGCCTATGGTGAACGGAAGGCCCAATATACGGAAGTGAGGCTAAGCAGCCATGTGCAGGACGTGACGATTCCTTGGGTGAGCCCAGTACCAGAGCGCTGTGTGTTGGCTCTGCAAGTATGGAAGCCTCCTTGGATGGCGGGGAATGCCCATGGTCTGCCCCTGCCTTCCCTTGAGGGTTGACCAGGATCTCTTAGGCTGTTCTATATGGGCCAGCTAGGATGGGAGATAACACCACAACAGTGAGAGTCAAACGTCCTAAGAAACCCCCGGGAAGGTTAACCCGGTCAACAAATGCCCGCAGAAGTCGGATGTGTCGGCCTAACGGCGCAAGAACGCAGCTCTGCTGTAAACAGGCACAACGCAATCACATCCGAAAAAAAACTCCGGATGAACGAAGAAGAAGAAGAAGTTTCTCTTGGTCTGCCTCACTCCCACTTTATCTTTCCAGTTGTCACTGTGTTCTCCAGTGCTTCTTCTCATCACGTGACCAAAGAAAGCGGTTTGTCTTTTTATTAGTTATTTTATTAGCAGCAAAGAACCTCAATGGCTCGGAACGCTGAAGAAGAAGAATATATATATATATATATATATATATATATATATATATATATATATATATATATATATATATATATATATATATATATATATATATATATATATATATAACCGCCCTCCCTGGTTTAGCGGTTACACGACTTTCTCCGTAATCCCGAATACTTTCGTGAGGAACGTGACGTGCGCGAGAATCGGTAGCAGTTCTCTCCACGTCGGTAACTTAGGGGTATGTGAGCCGGTTGCTCAGAAATCAATGGCAAACTACTGAGCGTAATCGGTACTTCAATTTTAATTCACCGCAAACAAACAAGTATCCCTTAGAGCCTCATTTGCATCGGTCCGGCAATCACTTTCCGGTTTAGTGTTCGGTGGACTGCTGGACCGATCGATGGATGTTTTTTAAGTATTCCGACAGTGAGGACCCTACGGGCCCAAAAACTTAAAAAACATCCATCGATCGGTCCAGCAGTCCACCGAACACTAAACCGGAAAGTGATTGCCGGACCGATGCAAATGAGGCTCTAAGGGATACTTTTTGTTTGCGGTGAATTAAAATTGAAGTACCGCGTAATCTTGCCAAGAAATCAACAATCAGCTGAAATATGCTGATGTTGCCAGCAATGTCATGTAAGGGATATGCGAACTAATATATATATATATATATATATATATATATATATATATATATATATATATATATATATATATATATATATATATATATATATATATATAAGTTTCATTATCCTGTTTCAGGCAATCATTGTTGGTTACTCTGGCAGTCCAAGAAATTGGCAATATTTGTCCCAGGAACGACATCTCCGTTGCTTTCATGTTCTTCCTAATGTGTTCATTCATATTCCTAGATTTATTGCCATAAGCATATCAGGCTCTATATAGCATTTATTCAGCTGACTTCGAAATCCGTATGGTGGGGTTAAGAAATTGTGTTCGCAACAAATAAATTACAGACGAGTGTAATTCCACAAATACCTACAGATCATAAATATGCTTCTTGTTGCTACAGTGTATAAGTTTTGAAATGTACTTCGTGTTATATTTTATTTTTTTGTTTTACATTAACAGCGGTGATTCGCACCCGGTCATCTTAAGGCAGAAGCAGACGCCATAATTCTAAGCCACTCCACCCATAAATAGAGTTTGTTTCCCCTGCAAGTAGATTCTCATCTTGAGAGTAATATGTCCAACAAAGTGTTTATTTAGGTTTTTTTCCAATGCCACATTAATACGTCAAAATATCTCCAAGTTTCACTGTTAAGGCATTGCATTGTTGAGTCATACTGGGAACATATTTTGCAAAATTCTTGAGAAAAGATTACGAAATATAATAGAACCCTAGCTAAGCGAAACACAACGCATTTAGGAAAAACAAAAGATGCAAAGATGCCATTTTTGCTCTTAGACAACTTATAGAAAAATCAATCGAATTCAATTAAACACTCTATTTAGCCTTTGTCGACCAAGAAAAGACATTTGATAGAGTAGATAGAAACAAGCTGTGGGAAATCCTTAAACAATATGGAGTGAGTACACATTGGCACCTTGCCGTCTTGACAGACGATAGTTTGTGCTTTAAAAAGGCATAATAACTTTTAACTATGGCGGTAGCGAGTGTGACTGATAAGGCCAATTTGCGCTGTAAATGTCCGTTCACAGTGGGTGCATGTGAACACGTGGTCATTTCCACCATCATGCACCATCTTACGTCTCAAACGCTTGGTGTGTGACTTTTCTGCAATAATTTTCTCCTTTGACTTTATTCCATTTCTGATATTTGCCCTCCATGCAACACGTTCAGCGGCGACTTGCTCCCAATGTGCATTATCAATGCCTGTATCAATCATGTCCCGCTTACACACATCTTTGTATCGTAGTAGAGGCCGACCCTGAGATCTCTTACCCATCTGTAATTCACCAAAAAAGATATCCTTTGGTATTCTACCATCATCCATCCGCCTAAGATGTCCTATCCATCTAAGTCTACGAAGACTGAGCATGGAATAAACTGTCACACAACCTGATCTTTCCAATACTTCAGTATTTGTGATTTTGTCTTGCCACTTAATACCAAGAATTCTTCGCAGACACCGCATATGAAAGCTGTTTAAATTGTTCTCTTGGTGTGAGTAAGTTGTCCAGGTTTCACTGCCATAGAGAAGAGTACTAAGGACACAGGCTTGATAGACAAGGACTTTTGTTTTGGCAGTAAGCTTCCTGTTCTCCCAGACTCTTTTTCTTAACCTGTTCATTGTTGTTGCTGCCTTTCCAATCCGGATGTTGATTTCCTGATCTAGGGATAATTTGCTATTTACCACCGATCCCAGATATGTAAAATGGTCTACTATCTCTAGTTCGGCGTCGTCAATAAAGATTGATGGTACCCCATGTGCACCTTGTGACATAATCTGTGTCTTCTTTTTGCTAATTGTTAAACCAAATTCAGAACAAGCATTGGAGAATGCAGATAGTAGACATTGCAATTCTTCCTCAGAGTGGGTCGTAACTGCAGCATCATCTGCAAAAAGCAACTCTCTGATCAGTACCCTCCTAATTTTGGTCTTAGCCTTCAATCTCTGAGCATTGTAGAGGCCGCCATCTGAGCGTGAGTGAATGTATATACCACCATCCTGATCACGAAATGCATATTTCAGTAGAAGTGAAAAGTATATTCCAAAGAGGGTGGGAGCTAGTACACAACCTTGCTTAACTCCACTCTTGATTTCAAATTCTTCAGAAGTTGCACCATCAAACTTGATTATACCCTTCATGCCTGTGTGGAACGATTCCACAATGGACAGAAGAGTTGGTGGGCAGCCAATCTTCTTTAGTGCCTTGAACAGACCCTCACGACTGACCAAATCAAATGCCTTTGTGAGGTCGATGAAGGCAATAAACAGTGGTTGATTCTGTTCACGGCATTTTTCTTGCATTTGTCGCAATGAGAATATCATATCAGTGGTAGACCGGTTCTGTCGAAAGCCACACTGTGATTCGGGGTAGACTTGATCTCCTAGGACTTGAAGTCTGCGCAGAACAATTCTGGCAAATACTTTTCCAACAATACACAGAAGTGAGATACCCCTATAGTTGTTGCAGTCGCTCCGATCACCCTTGTTCTTGTACAGTGTTATGATGCTTGAATCTTTGAAATCCTGTGGGACTTGTCCTTCACGCCAGCATAGCTCTATTAGCTGGTGGATCTGTATAGTGAGTGTGTCTTGCCCACTCCTGATAACCTCTATTGGAATCCCATCCTTACCTGGAGCCTTGCCAGATGCAAGTTCATTTATAGCACACTTAACTTCTGTTATGGTGGGAAGTGTGTCCAGGTGGTCAAGAGTTGGTAGAGCCTCTATGGCGTTGAGGGCATTATCCGCTAGTTTGGTCTCACTTGAGTAAAGCTCCAAATAGTGCTCTACCCATCTGTCCATCTGCTGTTTCTTATCAGTGATGACTTCTCCAGTCAAGGTTTTCAATGGTGCACTTCTTTTGATCACTGGACCACAGGCTTTCTTTATTCCTTCATACATACTTCTTATGTCTCCCTTATCACTTGCGATTTGAATGGACTCACATAACTTGATCCAATAATCATTTGCACACTGCCTGGCAGCCTTTTGCACATCCTTCCTAGCTTGCCTTAGCTCACTCAGAGTGTTACGCGTTGGTCTTTCCTTGTTTCTTAAGAGAGCTTTCTTCTTCTTATCAATCAAGGGCTGCAGAGTCTCGCTGTTAGCCGCAAACCAGTCCTGCCTCTTATGATCCACAGTGCCGTAAACCTTTACGGCAGTTTTACAAAGAGTTTCCTTAAGTTTATTCCATTTATCATTTACTGTACAATTTTCTGGTGTATCAGTGAAAGCGTCTTCAAGTTGCTGTTGAAAGGAGTGAGTACACATCTAACAAACCTATGTAGAATCTTATACAACAACAGTGAATGCATAGTGAGAGCAACTGGAGGACACTCAGAACCCTTCACCATAAGATCTGGAGTACGACAAGGTTGTATCCTGTCCCCTCTCTTGTTCATAACATATATAGACACCATATGTAAAGAAATCAGCCAAACAGAGACCGCAAGAACACCTCATGACGAGAACACAGGAGAAGAACCATCTGCAAATCTAACCATTAGAGAACTCCTGTTTGCGGACGACCAAGCACTAATAGCAAAATCAGAAGCTGAATTACAAGACCACATGAATAGTCTAAATGAAATGTTTAGGGAACATAACATGAAAATTAGCACAAGTAAAACAGATGTATTGACTATAACTAAAGAAGAAAAAGCAACAACAATTCACCTAAACGAACATCCCTTGACACAAGTAAAGAGTTTCAAGTACCTAGGAAGTATAATATCATCAAATGGCAAATCAGAAGACGAGATCGAAAATAGATGCATTAAGGCAAACCATCTCATTGGACAAATGACACCAATACTAAAGAACAAACATGTATCAATAACTACTAAGAAAGCACTTTACAACACAATCTTCCTACTAACTCTATGTTACCAATGCCAAACCTGGACAATGACAGAAAAAGAGAAAAGAAAAATCACAACAGCAGAAATGAGATGAGAAGAATACTCAATGTTTCAAGAAGAAATAAGATCAGAAATGAAGAAATCAGGACTAAAGTGGGGGTTGTAACTGCACTAGATTTTATTAGAAGGCAGCAAGTCAAATGATTTGGCCATGCAAGTAGGTTACCAACTAACAGTATACCACAACACGCAATGATGTACAGACCAGAGGGAAGCAGGGGAAGAGGCCGACCACGTAAACTATGGACGCAAGGAATAACAAGAGTCCAAGGGAATATCGATACATGAAGCCCATAATCGGGCACTCTCCCGCTGTTTATACTTCACCTCGACACCGCAAGGTACAAGAGGAACATGATGATATGAGAATATCTCTGAACAGCAAACGTATAAGAAATCACAACATACGAAAGAAAGTGCAAGTTGCGGTATGCACATTACAGAAAATACCCACATCTGCACACATTAATAGTAAACGCCGTCATCTCCATACATTGAAACCTCAAAAGAATCAATTACCAGAGCGCTGTGTGTTGGCTCTGCAGTTATGGAAGCCTCCTTGGATGGCGGGGAATGCCCATGGTCTGCCCCTGCCTTCCCTTGAGGGCTGACCAGGATGCCTTTGGCTGTTCTATATGGGCCAGCTGGGATGGGGGATAATACCACAACAGTGAGAGTCAAACGTCCTAAGAAATCCCCGGGAAGGTTAACCCGGTCAACAAATGCCCGCAGAAGTCGGATGTGTCGGCCTAACGGCGCAAGAACGCAGCTCTGCTGTAAACAGGCACAGTGCAATCACGTCCGAAAAAAAAAGAAAAAAACTCCGGATGAACGCAGAAGAAGAAGAAGAAGAAGAAAAGAATCAATATTTTCTCTTTCTAGTTTTCGGTTTTGTGAAAGGTTGGTAGTCACACATGATATGGTATTATTTGTATTTTTTTCTGACGGAACCTATATGAAATTGAACTGAGTAATAGCCATGGAATGATAAATCGTCTTATTCAAACTTCCCGTAACTACCATGGGCTTATAAATCAAACAATAGTTAACTTATCAATACCGTAATGCAGGTCAGCATGGCCGAATGGGTAAGAACGCGTGTTCTTAAACATCAGTTGTGCTTATGCCGAGGTTAGCGGTTCAACTCCCACACCGGACAGCTGGATTAAAATGTTGACTTGTCGCCCTTGTCTTGGGGACGTAAATTACAAGTACCTCTGAAGTCGGAGTGGGTTCGCCTGATAGCGAGGGACACTGTTAATAGGGAAAGCTCCACGCGCAAAATTCAGTGCATCACTACTATAATTAGTGTGTATGGACTACGCTTGAGTTCAAAGCGAGCGAGCGCAAAAATTTATTTTTAAATAACGTAGGGTTCCCTATACTAACACCTTTATGTTGCAATATAATAGAGCATGTCTGCTACAATATTAACAACTTTTAAGTCATATTTGTGACACACTCCTACTTCCTATTTTCCGCAACCATTTTTGTTTCTTCCAGACCCATTTTTTTTTCCTCGCTTGCACTGAATCTGTTCAAGGCAGAATCGCATAGATAAGTCGAAATTTACGCAATAATAGCCAACATACGTGCAAAACTCAACATGAAACGGAAAACTATAGTATTTCCACATTTGGTTGCCTTCATTCACGATCAATTATTTTGAAAACTGTCTGTTGCATCGTTATGAAATTTTTCCAGCCGTCTTATATTTACCCCCACCCAAGGAATATGTCTTTGAAAGGTCCAAAAACAACTTAAATCATTGAAAGCGGCGACATTCCTTTGATCTTTTGCTGAACAACTAATGATTTCTCGCTAACGAAGTTATTTTTACGGTAATGTGAGACATGTCAATTCTGTTGACACACAAAGGCGTATCCGGATTCGTATGGGAGTGGGTGCAATGAAAGAACTAGCTTAAAATCGACAGGGTCGGCTGCATTGCACCGGGTTTTTATCCCATATGGCTCAGTTTCTTTCCGCAGCGCGGAAAGCGTCGCACAAAGCACGAACTCCGTAGTTCCAGCGACGACCCTCGGGAGTCTCCGAAAAAATGCACTCGTGAAATGAAGGACGCGGCCCGGAATCGAACATACAACCTTCGAAGCCCGAGTCAGACGGCTTGACGACTTCACCACGGAGGTTCCCGAGAGGGGTGCAATGTGTAATATTAGTAAAGACAGAGAATTTAGAGGCACGGGGTAAATAATTTGTAAATTAACAGGAAAGTAGAAGGAATATATTTCTTACATTATTTTTCATTTCCTTCTTGTTTCTTCAGCTGATGCTGATGCTGTAATGTTTAGGGCCTGCAATTCGTCTGAATAGTTGGAGCAAAATATCCCAGTAAGTGTGTACGTAGATTAAGGTCTGCGATCTGATCTGTGTCGGACGATTCCAGTAGGTTGATGATTGCTCTAGGTTGCATAAAATTCAATCCATCCTTTCTCCAATCGTTCTCTTCCTCTTTCAACACATGGTCCTGACGTTTTTTCCAGTAACTTTTATCAATATTTAATAGCGCGGACAGACAGACAGACAGACAGACAGACAGACAGACAGACAGAAAGGTAGGTAGGTAGGTAGGTAGGCAGAAAGGAAGGTGGGTGGGTGGCTGACTGGGTGGGTGAGTGGGTGGGTCGGTGGGTGGGTGGGCCGGCAGGCAGGCAGATTAGATAGATAGATAGGTAGGTAGGTATGTAGGTAGATAGGTAGGTAGGTAGGTAGATAGGTGGATAGATGGATGGATGGATGGATGGATGGATGGATGGATGGATGGATGGATGGATGGATAGATAGATAGATAGATAGATAGATAGATAGATAGATAGATAGATAGATAGATAGATAGATAGATAGATAGATAGATAGATAGATAGAAGGAAGCCGGGCCTTGTCAGCTAATTTATTTATATAATCACTTTTCATGAAAGAACCCCCATTTGGAGACACCTCTGAATCTTCGCGCTGTTTTTTTTCAAAACGGAAATTACGTGAAAATTTTTTAAAATGCGGTTACGTGTCTTGGTGAAGCTGTAATACTGTTAAAATCATGGACGTAATCTCTAAGTCATAATTAATATACCGCATATAAACTAACTTTGAAATCTGCTGTAAAATCTCCAGAACAATTTTTTTTTTGGTTAAGTGGACATAATGATAAGGTTATATACTAAATCTCATTATTTTCCATCAGTTGGTTACTGAGATATTCAATTTTATATTGAGGCAAAAAAAAAAACAAAAAAAAACAACACTATAGCTGTCAGTCAAAGCATTAATCATTTACGGGTGAGAATGTAACTTACACCGCTGAACTTGGAGAGTATATTTAAAACGTTATTATATTGTATTCAATCTTCATTTGGTGCCATTTTCGATCTGCATTCGTTTTTGGCTGAACAGCCCATAAATGCCTTTGAATATAAATGTTATAGACGAGTTATAAGAATATCTTGGGTAAAGAAAAGAACAAATGCATCCATACTTCAAGAGCTTAATATCGAAGAAAGATGAAGGTTATCTAAGACGATAAAACAAAGAAATTTAAAATATTTTGGTCACTTGAAACGTCATGAAAGTTTGGAGAGAACAATAATGGTATATGCATGGGAAGAGAGGAAGAGGAAGGCCAAAGAGAAATGGGTGCAGAATGTGGCGGATGATCTCCAGATGGGTGTATCGGACGCGGGA
Organism: Cepaea hortensis; assembly: GCA_963921405.1. Taxonomy (NCBI): domain Eukaryota; kingdom Metazoa; phylum Mollusca; class Gastropoda; order Stylommatophora; family Helicidae; genus Cepaea; species Cepaea hortensis. Next base: position 43,628,601 of record OY992887.1, on the reverse strand, counting down.
CATCTTGCTTATGATCGAGAGGTTTTCCGGAAGGTTGTTATGGGAGCAAGGTTCTGCAAAGGACATGCTACTGAATGAATGAATGCATTTTCCATCATCTGTAGCTTGGGCTTTGCGAACGCAGTCAGCCGCAGGCGATTATTTGGGAATAGATCGTTCTGCGTTGATTTTCATAATTATATGAGCGTCAGCCATTAAGAAAGCAATGGTAAAGTCATCTAAAATAATATTGAAAAACAGTCACCAAAAATGCCTGTATTGATTGCAGCGTCATGTAATGGACACGCAACTAACTGTTTAATCTGCTCCTGGCTTTCTCCAATTGTGCTAGTGCTCCTGTATGTATAGGTTTAGTGTTATGGCAATGTTGGGCCACACACAGCTCAGCTGGTTTCTCTTGAACGTTGACCTTTAGCACCTGGTCAACTTCCTAAGAATGTAGAACTGTGGAAGAGGTCAACATGACCGAATAAATAAGAGCGCCCGTTCTTAAACATCCAGTGTGCTGTTGCTGGGGTAGCGGGTTCAAGCCACAGAGCCGTCGGTTGGATTAGAATGTTGACTTCTCGTCCTTGACTTTGGGACGTAAATTACATGTACCTCTAAAGTCGGAATGGGTTCATGTGGTAGCAAGGGGCACTGATCATAGGAAAGCTAACCCACACGTAAAACTCCAGGGTCCAGGGATGTAGTAGCGCATGTATTGACTGCGTATGAGTTCAAAGCGAGTGAGGGGGAAAAAAAAGAAATAAAAACCCACCCACCCACACACACGCACGCACGCACGCACACACACAAATAGAAAAATAAACTTGAGCAATTAAGAATTCCATGAGCGTCCCACACAGTCGACTCGACGCGCTATCGAGAGCAAGTCGCCTAAATCGGAAGCCGGACACGTGCTAGAAAATGGCACGTGGCAAGAAAAACTCTACAAGACACCCGACGTTCAAAATGAGCAGCGTGGAAGCCGCCAAGACTATCAAGAAGATGGAAGAAGAAAACCTGCCTGCGAGCCGCAGTACAACGCCAGAACCTCAAGAAACATTAAAAGAAGCTACAACTTCTACACCAGAAGAAGCCGATCCCGTCACTCAACAGACGCCAGAGACTATAACTTCTACTGAATCCAGCAGCAGCCGTGAAGTTTTCAACAGCACTAAGACCAAGCAGTCCAGTTTACCAAAGATCTCACATCGGAGGAAACCACAATAACTGAGGACTTCACCGGCAAATTGCTAAAACAGACAAGCGTGGGAGAAGCCAAACTGTCGGCGCTACCAACAGACAAGATAATCAGCTGTTGGAAAACAACCTGGGAAGAAACAGCATCTACCAGCTGCGCAAGACCTGATGGAGTAGTGGTCTCCGTCAACAAAAACCCAAAGACCACAGACCTTATGCATAAGATTGCACAAGAAGAGAAGCTGACATCAAGCTACACCACGGCATCTTATTGGAAGCCACCCGGCACCGCACAAGTAAACGATGGGTCATTAAACGAGTCAACACCCATCTCACCATCGACAAGATCAGGGAGATGCTGACGAAGGAGAACAAGAAACTCAAGATCACCAGTGCTGAGAGGATCATCAGCAAGGATAACATCCCCTCCACAGTCGTCATAGTAACATCGGAGGACCGAGTGATCCCTCAATTCATTAGATGGGACAAGAGAGACCAAGTTCCAGAGCACTACATACCGAGAGTACTGCAGTGCTCTAAGTGCCAGAAGTTTTGGCACACCCGTGCCACCTGCAAGAGTGAGGTGGAGGTGTGTAGATACTGCACCAGACCACTTCCATACAGCCAGTGCCAGCAAGCAAAGACCGACAAGGACTTTAGGAGACCAAACCCTAACAGAAAATGCGCCAACTGCCTCGGCAACCACGGCGCCAGGTACCTCGGCTGCCCCTGCCACCAAGACAGCAAGGAAGCCATGAAGATCGCCATCAAATCCAACCTACCATATAAACGAGGCAACCAATCGACTCATAAAAAGCGACGCAGCGCAACTGGAAGGCCAACTGAAGGACCTGCTATCAAAGTTCAACAGCATGGAGGAAGAAAAAGACAAGACGCAAGAGACTCAGATAACAGCCGCTCAGCGCATCCTGGGCGAAACGAAGCAAGTTCAGCAGAAGATTGAGTAGGATGTCGCTCGAATGGCTGCTATAAAGGCTGAGACCGTTGAAAAGATATCAAAAATACATCACACGAGAGACAAAACAGAAGGAACTCTACAACGGATAACAGACCCGCTCAAGACCGATCAAGAAACACCCGAACCAGAAGATGCAAGAACACAGACAGCGGAATAAGGCTACCCAGACCAAGACCGAGGATGTGAGGAGGCCATGGAACGATATCGCTCCCCACCAAGATCGAACTGGCGAACACCGAGAAGATTCGAAGACAAGCCAAGACGGGGAAATAGGAGGAAGACCAGAAGACACGACAACTGGTAAAGCTCCCTGAAGGAAACAGCACCATATGACGGGGTGGGCACACAACAAATCCAGGCCTCAACAAGTGAGCGACTCTGGCAAGACATGAAAAACCTCATCAAGAAAGTAACGAACGCAATCAACCCATCAGAAGCCGGGAAGCTGACAGCAAGCAGCCCAAAGTATGAAAGACAAACTACAAGCTACACCATAAATACCCCAATTATAGCCAAGTCGAAAACTCGAAGACTGAAATCCAAAATTTGGATTGGATTGGATTCCATGAGTTCCTCAGTCTTTTGTTACTTTTATCGTTGTCATCACAGTGATTTCTAATTGCTGCCTTTTGTTCTACTTGAACACTTGTTTCGCATTGTCTGATTTATGCCAACTTCATTGTCAGCTGTTGATTGCTGCGGAGCTATTACGGCAGTCCGAGTACAAACACAACAAATAACTGAGAAGTTTGACGAATAAAATAAAACACATACAAATTGATACAAGCATTAAATAAGTTTTTTTTTTCCCATTCGTCGAGTTTCTCAGTCAACATTATGGTAAAAGGCATTTATTTACTGTCTGTATGTCAGTCCCACCATCCATCCACCTTTCGAAATGGCTAAACGTCTTAAAAGTCGAGAAGATCGACTTCATTGCACCAGGTTTTATCCCACTCGACTCGGTTTCTTTCCGCAGGGCGGCCTGCCTAAAGAGTCGCACAAAGCACGAACCTAAATTATTTCTGTCTGTCTAGTCCCGCTCTCCCTGGCGAAGGGTTAAGGACAATGTTCGTAATCCCGTATACCCACGTACGAAACACAGATCGCGAGATTCTGCAGCGGATCGCGTCGCGTTGGTTTCTTACGGAAAGGTATGTGAGCCGGTCGTCTAGAAAGCAATAGCAAATTTAAAAAAAAATTTTTGCATATCCTTTACAGGACATCGCTGTCAACATCAGCATCTTTCAGCTGATTGTTGATTTCTTGGCAAGATTACGCTCAGTAGTTTGCCATTGCTTTCTGAGCGGCCGGCTCACATACCCCGTATGTTACCGACGCGATTCGAACCACTGCTGATTCTCACCGTCGTCACGTTACTTACGAGAATATACGAGATTACGGAGAAAAGTCGCTAACCTCTAGGCCAGGAAGCCGGCAATGGCAAATTACTGAACGTAAAACGTGCCAAAGACATCAGCAGCCGCTGAAAAATGCTGGTGTTGACTGCAATGTCCCGTTAATAGGATATGTTAAAAAAAAAAAAAAAAAAGTCGAACTGCCTGGACTTAACATCAATCACAGAACCAAACAATCTTTGGTATGCTGACAATACAGTCTAACACAGTGGTTCTCAACCGTTTTTGGCCCATGCACCCCTTCACCATATGTTCAGAATGCCACCCCCCCCCCCTCCTGCCGTATTTCCTCCCTATAAATCCCCCCCCCACACACACAGTATATGTAAAAATGGAAACTAAAGTTAATAACACATACTAGAACCAGTCTAAACGTCTACATAAAGCGTGATTTGTGGGTCTACTTACGTTATAAAACGAATTTCAGAAGGGCGAGAAGTACAGAACCGTAAAGTATGGAGGGAAAAACAATATCAAGTAATCGGTTCTTGTATTAACGTGATCTTGAAATAATCTTAATTTTAGCCCTGGAAACCTTAAAATTCCCCCTGGGGGAAGTCGCCACCGGTTGAGAACCACTGGTCTAGCAGAAAGCGAGCAAGAGTTACAGAATCTAGTGCAGTGGTTTTCAACCGGTGGGGAATTCCCCCCCCCCCCCCAACCCCGCCCGGAAAGGGGGGGGGTGATTTTAGAGTTTCGGGGGGGGGGGGGAATTAAGATTATTTCAAGATCGCATTAATACAAGAACCAGTTACTTGACATTGTTTTTCCCTCTAAATGTTACGGTTCTGTACTTCTCGCCCTAATGAAATTCGTTTTATAACGTAAGTAGACCCGCAAATCACGTTTTATGTAGATGTCTAGACTTGTTCTAGTATTTGTTATTACATTTAGCTTCCATTTTTATGTATACTGTGTAAGGGTGGGGGGGGGGGGGGGTTATAGGGAGGAAATTCGAAAGGGGGGGGGGTGGTGAGGGAATGACTTTCTGAACATATGGTAAAGGGGGGAATGGGCCAAAAAAGGTTGAGAACCACTGATCTAGTGGAACAAGCATAGTGAAAAATGTGGCTTTTATTTTAACATCCAAAAAAACGTAAAGTATGATAATTAGCAGTGCAAAGGATAGGCCACCAATGAACATCACAGTAAACAGGGAGATACTTGAACAAGTAATAAGTTTCTCCTATCTTTGACATATAATTTAATTTAGTTGCATGTCCTTCACATGACGTAGCAGTCAACCCCAGCATTTTCGCTGTTCGTGATTCCTGGGCAAGTTTTACGTTCAGTAGTTTGCCATTGCTTTCTGAACGACCGGCATCCATACCTTTTTCGAAAAAAACCAGCACTCCTCTGTTTCAAACCCGGGTATACGGGCTCACAAACCGCGTTCGCAAGCCCTTAGCCACAGAGACCGGTTGATATATAATAAAAGATGACAAAAGTTAGCATGGCCCAGTGAATAAGAGTATTCGTTCTTAAACACCCGGCGTGCTGACGCCGAGGTAGCAGGTTCAACCCCTACACCGGCCAGCTGGACTAAATTGTTTTCTTGTCCTTCAATTCCACATGTGCGACTACCTCTTGCGCATTGGAATGATTTTTGTGCCTGGATTACCAGTGTCTCTCACCATCAGGCGAACCTGCTCTGACTTCAGAGGTACTTGTAATTGTCGTTCCCAAGTCAAGGACAAGAAGTGAACATTTGAGTCCAACTATCTAGCGTAGGGGTTTAACCCGCTACCTCGGCAACAACCCACCGGGTGTTTAAGAATGAGCGCTTTATCCATTCGGCCATGCTGACCCCTAAGAGGAAGGCAATATAGGTCAATGATAGAACATATGAAAATAACATATACAGTGCAAACCGCAGAAGGCGATCTCGGGTGTGGCGAATTTCTGTTGTGAAGAACAATTTGTGTATACCCGGCAATCTTTCATCTTAGTTCGTGCATCTGTGCGAATCAATCCCGAGTGTTTTTTTTTTTTTTTTTCGCAGCATGTTTAGGTTACTGTCCAACACATAACTGGTGTCGTCAGTTGCTACACGCTGCGGGATTTACTGAGGAGGGGATCCGAGCACTTATGACTGAATGGTTCGATGTGCAATGAGGATGATCTGTCGACTAATTGACTAACTAACTAAGAGGGATTTCTGATAAGAAGCACTATTTCTTGGGTCCTAAGTGAGTTCGCCATATCAGGGCTGCACTGTATATGGGATTTTAAAGCAAACAAGAAGCAGTCAGTGTTGCAGTAGATCTCCACAAAATCTGTAATTGTTTAGACTTCGCACATCTAATATAATACTTGACAGGACTGTGGCATTAATCCTTGAATGTAAAGTGGATCACAGTTGCCTTGATGGAAAGAATAGTGGCATTCCGTTTTGGGAACGTGGACATCAGAACTACTGCATAGATATTGATCAGAGAAGCTCTGGCTAGAAAGTTAGATGACGACAAAAGTTAGCTGGATATATGCTATCAAGTGTATACAGCATTGAGCGTAGTCTCGGGATAAATGTGGCTCATAATTCAACATTTCAGCTCCTCCCTGAAGACAGTAAATGTATACCGTTGGCCATCATTCACAAAGAAATAGAAATACAGAAAGTTGGATGGATGGGCAGTGTCATATATTTTGAAAGGAGTGGGAGATCACTGTAGTGCATGCCCCATCTCTAACAAAAGAAGTAGAGCCCCATCCTCTTCTATCTTCAATAACCCCAGAATATGAACCTTGAGTTATCTGCAGGCCTCGTTCTATTAAGTATGTCTAGGAGATATAGATTATGGCCCTGGTGAGAATGGTAATTACTAACTGGGAATCTGCCCCTTCTCCAATGATTCTGATAGCTCTGGAGCCCCCTTATTGGTTATCAAATCTTAAGAAAGTCTGGAGAATTTTCTCAGCCTGATTTAGATGAAGAAAACATGGATGTTGAGCAGTTGATAGATCTAGAGTCTTCTATCCCCATTTAGTAAGTCATTATGAGTTAATTTATTTTTAAACAATCAAACACATAATCAATCACATTAGATTCTGACAACATGATGTACAAAGAAGTTGTTGACTCACAGATAGGTTTGAACTGATAAATTAACAGAAGGTCAATTCATGTTAATCATTTATTGACTGGGCCTGAGCCTTCTGGTCAGTACATACATCTCTATTGTGATTTACACAAGATAATAGAAAAGTTGCACATTGGACCATTGTCCCAGACAATCAATCAAGCATCAATATATGAGATGTCAACAAGTGTGAAACATAGTAAACATTTTGATGTTGTACATATTAAGTGTGATGGTAATGGATCAACAATTAATTATCAGTTTCCTGAAATTGGGTGTGGTGTCTACCAATTTAGAAAGGTAACCTGGTGACTGGAAGATTAGGTAAGCCAGGGTCCATTGACTGATGGATCCACTTCAGGTCTGCCTGTATAGCTCCACTGAAGGCCTCCCCATACTCTGCTCATAGCCAAGTCATCTTCCATCTCACTTGTGGTTCATCTCTTTCTCTCGGCTTCCCTCTTCCAGGTCTGATGTAGGTGGTTAGTTTGCTGATGTGTTGGGTGGTTGTTGGTATGTAGCCACCAAGATCACTGATGAATATTCACATAAATATATACATTCCTACCAATACAATAATAAGAAGTAGGTCGGAAGAATCTAAATTCCTGAAGTAGGAACTAGTTCCCCTCCCCTCCTTTTCTCTCTAAGCTAGTGTTGGGTTAATTTGGGGTGGTCAGAGTTTATCACACGGTGTACGCCTTGTATCAACTTGTTCCTGCTGTATGTAAGTTCTCATTTGACCTGGGGTCAGTGAACGTGTACAGTAAGACATTGACAAGAGTGAGAATATGTCAAGATGCATGTAAATAAATGACATACATTTATAACATTTCTTCCACTAAATGGTGTTTATAATATGTATAAATAATTCTCTGTGTTTTCCCAATTAACCAACTTCTTCTTCTTCTGTGTCTAATAACTCTCTCCCATTATCTGTTGTTGTTGTTGTGAGTGGTGTGTTGTGTGGTGATGAGTGGTGTTGAGTGGTGTTGTGTTTTAAGTTATATTGAGTAATGAGTTAAGTTCACTGCGCGTGATGGTGTTCCGCGAAGCACAACTTTCTCATGCAATGCAGTTCATGTGTGCCCTTATCTAATTAAAATTTGACATAAATATAAATATTTATTCCGTCAAACCCTATTGATTCAATAGATGAAGGAGAAAGGAAAGATTGATTTCTCTCTCAGCTTTCTAGATTGTAAATAGGCATAGATAAGTCTGTTTTAGAACAAGGCACTTATTCTAGTACACGAACTGAGCTGTAGGTAGTGATAGCATCTTTTATCAGTGTTTCTGGTGAAATGCACAAGATTGCTTTAGAATCATCACTCCTCACAGTTGTTTAGAATAGAATGTAGTAGTATAATGCACTTCTTAAAGTTAATAATTATCTCTAAGAATATCAGAGATTGCAATCGAAGAGAGTATTGGAGAGTCATTTTGCCCGGGAATGGCTCTGCGTCGTTAGAATCCACAGTCGAGCATTTTTACATTTCAGAGGTTTTAATTAATAATAATACATTTCAATTGACATCACAAACACTGGATACCGTTCTTTTGACACTTGATACATCGGGTTATCAGTTTAATCTAAGGCCTAACAAGCTCACCTAGGATCCAGACATTCTGCCTTGCCCATTGAAACTTTTGGTCACACAATCCTCTCACATCTGTTCATGAGGCAGGTTTCAGAAAAGAGTGCGGGCTTATTAACATTTCTGATGAAATAGTAACATATGCTAATTATGCTTTGGCGCGAAAGCGGGTCACATGTCCCTTTTCGTCCAATGGTCTTCCGAGCTTTGTCTGATGCAATTTTTCTAAGAATCCACGTCATCTGTCACTTATGCAGTTCCAGTTTCGATGTTAAGTTTTAAGTCCTAGTCTCCATTTGCGGTTGTGAAGTCAATTTCTTTTAATGTTGTTTCCTCTTTTTGCGGCAGGTGTTGGTAAATGAATAATGTTGGTTGCGTTATGCTACAGGCAGGCAGGCTGTCCGGCCGACTGACCAACAGTAAATAAATGCCGTCCATTGCAGCTACATATGAGATAAATCAAGCACTTATGGACTGAATGATTCGATGTGCAATGAGGATGATCTGTCGCCTACTTACCTACCTACCTACCTATCTATCTGGCTGACTGACTGACTAAGTTAAATCAGTAACCAAAATAACAATATACCAAAGATAACACAATCTTTGCATGTAAAAAATGCTGCACACAAAATGAATTATGGAAACACGTATAAGAAATTTGCTTATGTTCTTCTGGCACGTGATCTTTCCGCAGATGCATTGAGGGAGCCCAGGACACTGACTACTGGGCACCAACCCACTGTAGGAATATCCAAACTGATTAGTCATCACGAGCAAGATGATTAAGTATGAAAGCTCAGTTCAGCGGACAAATACATAAGTTGACAAGTATGTGCTTGCTTGCTTGCTTGTGTTCGTTGGCTTGAGCTCCAACGCAAAGTCCTGTATGTCGGATGAAGGCATCCTGTTGTCCAACATCAGTGTGATGTCATACAGGACCTGAGTTTTGCGTGAGTATCCGTTGTCCCATGTCTGGCTTATTGGTGTGCAGACTGGTGGTTCCTCGCCGTACAGGCAGACACTCTCCGACTTCGGAGGAATCGGCGATCCTACTGACTTTAGCCAGGACCCCGAAGGGACCTGTTGCCCAGGACGCTCGACGAGGACGCGTCAATAGGTCTTGGCCAGTATATAACCCGGCCCTGGTGCCTTGGAAACACCTCTGCGTCCCAGACAAGTATGTCAACCATATCATTTAGACAAACCAAGAGAGACAGGAGGAGAAAATAGGCTGACAGCTTTTCAACATCGTTAGTTAGTTGCTTATCTTTTACATGACGTCGCAGTCAATCCCAGAATTCTTTGGCTGTTTGTGATTTCTTGGCAAATTTACGTTCAATAGTTGGTCATTGCTTTCGAAACGACCGGCACTCATACCATTGTATACAATCCAAAGCAAGGCGGTCTGCTTCCAAATCGCCAGCAGATGTGTTTCGAACGCGGTATTCGGGATAAGGAATTGCGTCAATAACCCCTTCGTCACAGAGCCGGCAACATCATTAGGCACCAGTGTAAAAAAAAACAACCGTTAAAACAACTAGACTTTAGAAAACGTTAAAACAATTAGACTTTAAAAATAAAACGTTACAAAAATTAGACTTTAAAAAAGAACGTTAAAACAATTACACTTAAAAACGTTACAATAATTAGACTAAAAAAAAACACGTTAAAACAATTAGACTTTAAAAACATAACGTTAAAACAATTAGACTGAAAACAGATGATGAAATGCGAATGCAAATAGAGGTACAGTCAGGTAAAGGGCCTTCTAGCACGCCGTAAAGAGCATTGAGCATATGGATCTAGACCGCTATTTGTATAGATGGATCGGCACTTGGTGGGTCATGTGGGCAGTGTCACGTCAACCGCCTTTACGTCCAGACATATTGCCTGGTACCCATTTTAAACTGGGTCGATCTGGAAGAGGTCGATTTTAAGAATGTGCCGCTATGCAGATTCAAACTCGTGACCACCGGCCCGCCAGGCCAGCGTCTAGTCAGTATACTACAACACACACACCACAGATGCTCTATCAGGAACACGAATGTAGTAGGGATGTGTCACAATTATGACTTAAAAGTTATTAATATAATAGCAGACATGTTGCATTATATATCAAATTAATAAAGGGTGTTGCATAGAGAAATCTAGTGTATTGATATGTTAACTATAGTTTGCAAATAATAATAATAATAATTAAAATAATGTTACATTACAGGAAATTAAACAAATAAATAGCGTACTGTCAACATCCAGACGATCAAACGTACCATGGCATTTTTGAGTAGTTCAAATAAGACGACACATCATCCAATTGGGTTGGGGGGGGGGGAGAGGGGGGAATGGTCGTTTGAGCTCTCAAAAAGACTTTTTACGAATATTCCTGCCAATTTTAACAGAATAAATAATTATACAGTTGACATTTAAAAACATATGTCAATAAAAATCAATATTTAAGGCACGTATGGTATTGGTGCCGGTCTCCCTGGCCAAGGTGTTAACGACATTGTTCGTAATTCCGTATATCCATGTGGGGAAAACAGCAGCTGCGAGAATCGGCAGCGGTTCGCACAGCGCTAGTAACTTACGGGGGTCGTTCAGAAAGCAAAGTCAAACTACTGAACGTAAAACTTGCCTAGTAAATCAACAGCAGCTGAAAAATCTCGTGTTGACTTCAACGTCCTGTTAGAGATATGCAACATTAAAGAAAAATGATATTGATATATACACACCGAAATCCGCGTTGGTGGTACAAATTTCTGCACTGTGGTGAGAATCTCCCGGTGACGTGAGATTTGGATCACTTGATTTTATGGAAGACTGTGTGACAATGTGATTCAGCACAAACATACAAATCTGCCATTTCTACAGTTCTATTTACATTGTTGAATGAATGTGCGTCCGGATAACTGTAATGTGTGTTTCGTTATTGCTAACGGTTAACAGTTAGTTGCATATCCTTTACAAGACGTTGCAGTCAATATCAGCATTATTGGTTGTCGCGATATTTTGGCAAGTTTACTTTCAGTAGTTTGCCATTGCTTTCTGAAAGATCGGCACCATACATTTCGTTAAAAAAAAACCACGCAAGGCGGTCTGCTGCCAAATCGCGCGCAGTTGTGTTTCGGGTATGCGGGATCACGAACTGCGCCCGTAACACCTTCGCCACGGAGCCGGCAACGGTTAACAACCACCGATAATGTTCATCATGTGTCCTGCCAACTGGCGTAGGCGTTCATGTCTCTCCACAGACCTCGGTCCTTGGTGTTCTAAATCAACCCCAATGACGACTTCTTTCATCCACCTTCTCAGTTCATTTAGCATCATTTTTTTTCACGGTCTGCCCATTTTCTCACTGAGCTTTCCAGTCAACACGGAGTTGTTCAATATTTCTCTTCTCATTTTATGACAAAAGCACGCTATTTGTCTCTTGCTTATATTTGTATATAATGTTCTCTTTCAGGCATTCCTTGTTAGATACTCTGGCAGTTCAATTTATTCTCAACATTCTTCTAAAACAAACAAACAAACAAACAAACTACATCTCCGTTGCTTCCAATCTCTTCCTAATTTGTTTACTCACGTTCCATGATTCACTATTGTACCGCAGAACAGACTCTATATACTATTTAATATTCTCTTTCTGACATTTCATGATTGTCGTTTAGTCGTTGGATCCGCATCACGGCACACGGTTTAACCCATACGTGCTCCGTTTTTCTCCTAACTCAAACCTGAGTCTGGAGAAACTCAGCTCAATGCACGAACTCCGTTGCATCGGTGAGGATGCTGAAATACTATGGGTAGATTTTTAACTCGAAATTTTGCTGAGTGGGGGGTTGAGTGGTCTCGAGGTATGGTGTCCGCCTCGAGTGCTGGAGGTCCCGGGTTCAGGCCCCGGTGAGGACCTGGATTTATTTAAAAAATCCACCTGGACTTCCAGTAATAAAATATCCCCTGGTCTCTGGGTAGTCCGTGTGTGTTGTTGCGCACGTAAAAAATCCCTTGGCAGTTGAAAATCGAAAAAGAGTAGCCTAACGGCGCTGCCCGGGCAAAATTTCGAATTTCATGATTGTAACGTACTGCACTGTTGTATGATATGTCCACGCTTTGAAGAAATAAGTTATTTGCCAGATGACCAACGATGGACACAGGGAACAGAGTCCATGGGGATCTTGATTCATGAAACCCATACACGTAAACTCTCCCGCTGTTTATACTTCACCTCAACACCGCAAGGTACAAGAGGAACCTGAAGAGATGAAATGAGATGAGCCACATGACCAATCATACGTCACCAGACATGTGTTGAAAGCGGAAGTGTCACTGCGCATGGACACTACGCTGCCTAGTGACAATCAACAACTTACATCACGGTTGAACACGAGTCGCGATATTCAACACACGATTTCTAAACTCGCGAGCGAGGACGACACTCATTTTCAACTTTGTTTGTAGAGCGTAAGGTAAGACAGGAGATGTATAAGTTTCGTATTTATTTTGTTTAACTCACACATTTTTCACAGTGCTATATTCTAAACCACAGCCACAGCTGTTAGTGCTGTTACTGTTAATAATTGAAATTGGTAGATTAATAATATTAATAAAATAATAATAATTTTAATTGTGTTATGTTATAGTAGTTATACTATATTACTAATTACTATTTTATTAGTAGGTAAAGAAACCTTATTTAGACAGTACTGGTCGTAAAACGTACTATAAGTAAAGAACCCTTATTTAGACAGCACTGGTCGGAGTGGTCGTAAAAACGTGCTAATAATAATATTTAGTAATGTAATAAAGAACGCTTATTTACATAACACTGGTCGATTTATATTATTAGCAAGTAAAGAACCCTTATTTAGACAGCACTGGTCGTAAAACGTGCTAATATTAGTAATAAAGAACCCTTATTTACATAACACTGGTCGATTTACATTATTAGCAAGTAAAGAACCCTTATTTAGACAGCACTGGTCGTAAAACGTGCTAATATCAGTAAGTAAAGAACCCTTATTTTATTTACACGCTTTAAGGTGTGTTGGTCATATGATATGGTGCCAGACTCATAATTGTATTTACCAATCAGCACTTTGTGTGTAATGTGGTTAGTGTTTACTACCCCAAGCCTTTTCTGGTACATATTTTAGGCTGAGTCGAACCTAAATAAATTAAAGGTCACATAATATTAAATATCCACATTTGAATAACATTGAAAATGGCCATGAAGTAATGCTTAAATCATTTAACCCTTGAAATAGTTATTAACTGAGCAGGCCATGTGGACCATATTTATTTTGTGCAGGTTGATAAACATGTTTTTTTAAATGTTAATATTTAACTACAAATGATATAATTCATACATATATTGTTATTAAATGATTGGCCAGCCTTTCCTGTTTAGTCTAATGTGCACAAATAATACATATTCTGTACAAGGTCAAGGTGTATATCACTATCTGTGTAGTCTTCAAGAGCGAATGATTTCTCATGAGGATTTACGGTTATCCCCCAACCACACCTGCTTCTAAGCCTTCTGGGATTGACGGGGGAAAAACAGCTAAAGCACTGAAGTATGAATACTAATAATTGAACAAATGTATATAAAGAATGCACAGATGCCGTCTTTACTCGTAGACAACTATAAGAAACAGGAAGTGTCTATTCATACCTAGAGGATGTATAAACCACTCTGTTTATTCAAACCTCAGCTATGTATAAACTACTCCATTTATTCAAACCTCAGCTACGTATAAACTACTCCGTTTATTCAAACCTCAGCTACGTATAAACTACTCTGTTTATTCATACTCCAGGTACGTATAAACTCTCCCTAAGAAAAATCAATCAAATTTAATGAAATACTCTACTTAGTCTTTATCAACCAAGATAAGGCATTTGATAGAGTATATAGTAAAAGATTGGAGTGAGTACATATATAACAAACTTATATAGAAGCTTATACAACAACAGTGAATGAACAATAAGAACAAATGGAGGATACTCAGAACCCTTCACCAGAAGATCCGGAGTGTGACAAGGTTGTGTCCTGTCCCCCCTCTTGTTCATAACCTATATAGACAGCATATGTAAAGACACCAGTCAACGAGTGACCGTAACAACACCGCATGAAGAACAGAACACAGAAGAAGAACAAACAGATAATGTGATAATCATATAGGCAATATAACTAGATTACCAAACATAGCACAACAAGCAATGATGTACAGACCATGTGAATTTCGATACATGAAGCCCATAAACAGGCACTCTCCCGCTGTTTATGCTTCACCTCAACACCGCAGGGTACACAAGGAACCAGAAGAGACAGGATGAACAAGTGTAACAAACCAAATATTGGTTTTCACAGGTTAAAATAAGTGAACCAAAACTATACAGTAGTGTTATGATATGTAGGGTGTTCAGATTCAGCTAACAGAATATTCACTTAATTAAATCATTCATAATAACAGATTGTCTTGGCGCAGAGGAGCCTGTTATGGGTGTGCGACATGATAGGGCCTTCACATTTTGTCAGCCTGAATGCGCGCACAAACAGTTGCCAGTATGTCCCTCATTTAGCAAGATGTCAAACATGGGCATCAAACCTGTGTCCCACCGTACCCATGTCCCACTGCACCCTTGTCCCACTACACTCATGGAATTATTAATGTAGGTAGCTCCCTATCAGTTATGCTAATAACTGCCTGAAATAATGTATACAAAAAAACTAATAAAATTAAAGTACAAGTGGAAATTACATAACTTAATATTATCAGGTGAGGGTGATCTTTAGGCTAATTCCACCAGTGCAAAAGTGAAACATATAGTGTATATATATGAGCATTTCAATCAATCTGGTGGCGTCAGTTGGCTGCAATGGATCTCCAACACTGTCTGTTTCTCGCCGTGACTGTACATTCTGTCAGGCTGATGTTCGTCTATCTCTTGATGTTATATTCCCACTTGTATCGTTGTCTACTTCTTGCTCGCTTGCCTTCAATAATGCCCTCTAGTATGATTTTTATGACAGTGTTATGTCTTTTAAAGCGAAATATTTCACATGCCTGTTTTATTTCTTTCATCAACTCTTTCTTTCATCCCAGATTTTCTAGAACCTCTGTATTTGATTGTTTTTGTTTCTATGAAATATAACATATTCTTCTGTATATCCACATCATTTAATCAATTATTCTGAATATTTAATGAATAATAATTAATTGGCAGCCATTTTTAAAAATAGGACATAACACAACATATTGCATCAAAATAAGAATGTCACATTTAAGTTTGTTTCACCAATCCACATAAAATATATCATATGCACGTTGCCAGGTTTGTTAACAATCGTTAGTAATGCGCAGAGCATATAATTAATGAAATTAATTATTACTAACACAGACTGCATAATAATATATGAAGTCATTAACCCCAAAATTGTTAATTAAATTAATCATCATCATCTCCCACTTTTGCTGTCAAATGTGGGGAGGGATAGTTGGTGCTCCAGCACCCAATTAGTGACACTAGATCATGTTAATCCGTGTGATTGTACAATGTCTTCAATCCATTGTTTTCTTGCTCTTGTACCAGATGATCTTTGATGTAAGGCCTGTGCTGGTAGTTGATTGTGTTGCATTCTAATGAGATGGCCAAACCATTTGATCTTCTGTTTCAGTATATGTGGCACAAGGTGTTGATCCTACTGTCTGTCTGATAACATCGTTTCTTATTTGGTTTCGGATAGTTAAGTTGGAAGCTCTCCTTAAACATCTAATTTCATAGGTATTGATTTAATTAAATTACTATATTAATATTAAATAAATTAATTATTGAGCAAACCATACAGACCATATATTTGTTTTGCACAGATTGATGAGAAATTCAAAGCCCATGTCATCTGTTTGTACACCAATGTTTAATTACTAATCACATATGATATTGTCTCTATCAGTTGTTTTGAAATTCTTTTATTGGCCCAAAGCAGTGTCTAACCCATTTAAACTGATTCATTGCCAAACAAAATGTAGGATTGGACCAAACATTGGTAGACAATCAAATGAACAAGTATTATGTAAATTTCTGTTCACTGAGCATTGAAATTGCTGAAGACATCATTTAACAAAATAAATAATGTGATGACCCCAGTACAACGATATATTGCACTTCAGTTCAAATAAGCGGTCACATTTGGCAATAAATTATCCTTTGGCACTGAAGAATCAGTTAAAATACATTTGTATTTCTGTCCTATCAGCTGTTGGACCGTGCGCCTGTGTTACGTTCTGTGCTATCAGCTGTTGGAGCATGCACCTGTGTTATGTTCTGTGCTATCAGCTGTTGGAGCATGCACCTGTGTTATGTTCTGTGCTATCAGCTGTTGGAGCATGCACCTGTGTTATGTTCTGTGCTATCAACTGTTGGAGCATGCACCTGTGTTATGTTCTGTGCTATCAGCTGTTGGAGCATGCACCTGTGTTATGTTCTGTGCTATCAGCTGTTGGAGCATTCACCTGTGTTATGTTCTGTGCCATCAGCTGTTGGAGTGTGTGCCTGTGTTATGTTCATATTCGGAGGTTTGCAGTGGAGATTCACCAACACTCTATCTGATATTGTCCAAATTCCTTGAACTGTTTTCGCACTCTTTTCATTCAAAATTATGGCAAATCTTCTTTTGTATTCTTTCTCTCCTGAGTTAATAATTCTGTGTCTAAATCTATATATTTCTCCCAGCACATGGCCATAGCATTTGACTAAATTCTAATGCATTTAAATTCATTCTTTTCATTTAATTGTTTTTTAGCTTTCCATTTTTAATGTGTTCTGACATTCCATGTGCTGATGTACATGGTCTTTGTAAAGTCTCACCACACTTTATATATAAAACAGTTGTTTGTTGAAGAGTATGTTTTCCATTTGCAAGACGGAAAACATACTCTCCAACAAACAGCTGTTATACATACAAAGTGTAGTGAGACTTTACAAATACCCTGTATAAGCTAACTTTAGCAATTAATTTGTATACAGTAGCATGATGATGATTGAGTATCACCTGTCACAAATTATGCTCCCTACCGGAAGAGATAATTCCATTGGAATGCCCATTAACATCCATAACTAGATCCAGTTTGTTGAGAAGCATAATTAACAAAGATAAGTGCAGTGGTTTCCCCTTGCTTTCCGTCAGTATGTGCATGGTTTAACTCAAATAGCTTTTGTCAAAAACAACAGACCCCACAAGGCAACAGAATGGTGCCTCTTGGCCTCTTACTTACCTGAGGCCATGTCACAGAGTTTGGAGGTATTTTATAGAGACAGGCGCCCCACCAACTCACTGTCTCAATTTTTTCTTCACATATCCTTTAACATTGCAGTCAACACCAGCACTTTTCAGCTGCTGTTGATGTCTTGGCAAGTTTTAAGTTCAGTAGTTTGCCATTGCTTTCTGACCAACCGGCTCACATACCTCCACAGCGCGACACTATCCACTGCCGAATCTCGTGCAGCTATGTTTCGTACGAGAGTATACGGGATTACGAAAAACGTCCTTAACACCTATGCCAGGGAGATCGGCACATTCTCAATTACCACCACATAAAACAACATGCTGTAATTACACTTTCTGAGAAAATGAAGAAACCAAAATGACCATCACTTATTAATGAACTGATGAAATCACTTAGTGACATGATTGAAGTAAACTATAGATATCCCCTATAGTGTTATGGCAAGCTAATGCACTAACCATTTTACAGCAATTATTTAAAGTTAGTTGGTTGCAGATCCTTTACAGGACGTCACAGTCAACACCAGCATTTTGTGCTGTTATGATATCCTGGCAAGTTTACGTTCAGTAGTTTGCCATTGCTTTCTGAACGACCGGCACCCATACCATTTCATAAAAAACCAACGCAAGACGGTCTGCTACCAAATCACCCGCAGCTGTGTTTCAAACACGGCATGTTGGATTATGAACTGCGCCTCTCACACTTCGCCACGGAGCCAGCATTTAAAAAGTACTTTAAAGAAAACCTACATGTGGCAAAATCAATGTCCAACAGAACTTGCTTCAGTGACATGGTGAAGAAGGCATCTGTAGGAAACTCATTTTCTTTCAAATATCATTAATCAATAACTTTCTGAGGTCAATGTTTATTTTCATGTGTCTCAAAATTCCTTTTTCATAACATTCAACACAGTTTCAAAACTTACTAACTTTAGTCTGGACTCAATCAAAGTTCTTAAACATGCACAGGCTAAGAACTCATGGTGGGAATTCTGCACCACTTAAAACAGATTGTATTTTCTGCTTATACTTCTTCGTAATCATCATGAACCATGCCAATAAGTGTGAGCAGTCATACTTGCCATTTCACAGGTCGCGAGTCTTGGATTAGGTCTGTGTACTTGGTTCAGTTCTCATCTGTCCTTGACATACCCACTGCTATAACAATGGAACTAAGTTTTAGTTTATTCTCAAAGAAATCTGTTGTCATTGTTAAAACCTTCTCTAGTTTTGTTTTTTTGGCACCTCCTTCAGTTTGTTTAAATACGAATAAAATTAGTGGAACTGCGGTAAAGCTGTGGAAATGTAAACAATATAAAATAATACAAAGTAATACAGCTTTACCATGTCCTGCTTAGTTTTAACATGATGGTATGGGAGCCAGTTGTTCAGAAAGCAAAGGAAAACTACTGTACTTAAACTTGCCAAGACATCAACAATTGCAATAAAAATGCTGGTGTTGACAGCGATGTTCTGTAAATAGGATATGCAAAAAAAAAATGCAGCTTTACAGAACAGAATTATGAAAAATACAGTACATTGTGGAGACTAGCCTTCATCAATTTTTTTTGCTGATGAAAGCTAGTTGCCACAACATCCTGTATTTTTTTTGTAATTCTGTTCCGTAAAGCGGCATTACTTTGTTATTTTATATTGTTCAGTTTGTTTAAGCATTTCTTGACATCTGACTGGATGGGATGAACATAAGTCAACTTGAGAACAAGTATTGCTCCCAATATTTACATCTCATACAATGCAAGTTTCTGGTCTCCTGTCTAATAAGTCTCAATATTTAGCTTCTCCCTGCGTTTAAATTAATATCTGTTCTCTTACATAGATAGATACTGCACACTTACCACACATTTGTAGTGATTTATCCATAATTTTTAATCTAAATGTTGCACAAACACGAATATGTATGCAGACTATGAAAAACACCTGCACGTGGATGACCCCTGGCCATTAATTAATAATATAGTTAGTCACAGATCTGCCAGTTATTTGTGTGTGAAAAATTAGGCCTTCACATATTTTCAGCCATGGCATGAGGTGGGGTGAAAACTATTTGACATATTTTATGAGGCTTGTTCAACCCCAGAGTCATACGATCAGAAATTGAGAAAGCTGCTGAGGATTGGACACATTTGTTTTGGTCAGCAAGCGCATTAACAACTGCACTTGCTTAAAAATAGACCAAATGACCATTACAGCATGGGTGATAAGATTATCTGTCATTGCTGTAAATACTTGACAGCTTTTTACAGAACTGTATCACACTGTAAAATTAGCTCATGGCCGAAATGGGGAAGGTAAAGAAAATGGTAAAGGAGGGTACCACTCATTTATACAAAATTGAAATCTAGCATATATGACAATTGTCAGCGCCAGTAAGCAGTATTTACAAGTGTTATCTAAGAACTCTGTTATTTATTGTCCTGTTTTTATATTATAGACTTTTCCCCGGACATTGATAACAATAACCAGCTTGGCAGTATAATATGACATAATTGAGTTATCACTTGACTGCCTTGTTTACTAGTGTTTGTTTCTCATTTCAGATATGCCATACAACAATTTTATAGTGGTCAGACTTTCTGACCCTGATCTGAGATCTTCCACGGCAGCACATCCGTTAAGTGAGAATGATCCACCTCAAATACCTGCAGTTAATCTACATCAGACTGGTGCCAAGGAAAAGAATCCACCAAGATGGCAACATGAGTACCATGGGGATGATACACTAAGTTGGCAACATGAATATGATGAGGATATACCAAATTTGCAAGATGAAGATGAGAATGGTATACCAAATTTGCAAGATGAAGATGATGAGGATGATATACACAATGGTGAGGATGATTCACACGATGGCGAGGATTATACACACGCTGATGAGGATGATACACATGATGGTGAGAGTGAAACACAAGATGACGAGGATGATACACTAAACTGGGAAGATGATGAGGATGATACACAAGATGATGATGATACACAAGATGACACGGATGATACACAATTTGATGAGGATGGTGCACAAGATGACACAGATACACAAAATGACATGGATGATACACATGATGACATGGATACACAAGATGATACAGATGATACACAAGAGGACACCGATGATACACAAGATGACACAGACGATACACAAGATGACACAGACGATACACAAGATGACACAGACGATACACAAGATGACATGGATGATACACAGGATGACACAGATTATACACCAGATGAGGATGATACACCAGATCGGCAACCCAATGAGGATGACATACCCCATTGGGCACATGAAGAAGAAGGTGATGGTGTAACATGCTGGCAGTGGAAACACAACCTCCCATTTCTGCACCACCATCTGGAGTTACACCTTCGAAGCTCCTTACATCATAACCAGGTGTGCCTTAACTGTCAGCTGCTACCAACTCATACCATCAGCAGACATACAAACATCGCCAATCAGGGTGTCACCCCTTCACAGGCCACTGCACAAACCTCAACATCATCATCTGTGCCAAGCCATCATCTGCCACTAACTCATACCATCAGCAGACATACAAACATCGCCAATCAGGGTGCCTCCCATTCACAGGCCACTGCACAAACCTCAACATCATCATCTGTGCCAAGCCATCATCTGCCACTAACTCATACCATCAGGAGATGTACAAACATTGTCAATCAGGGTGTCACCCCTTCACAGGCCACTGCACAAACCTCATCAACATCATCTGTGCCAGGCCAATCTCATGTACAATCCCCACCTAATGTGCTTGTTTCCACCCCATTAACAACCTTAGTCAACTCTTGGTGCCAACTAACAAACACTGGACATCTACAGTACACATTCCAACCTCCATGTATAACACATGCAGCAACCGCTGTCCCTGCAGGTGTTCTGTCAAGGATCTTATCACTGTCTCAGTTGCCACGCTAGTAGGTCTTCCAATACGCGATTCATCAATGACATTATGTTTCACAAGGTTTCAGTCCCTCTTGCCCATGTGCAATACTGTTTGATCCTCACGACCCCTAAATAGGGCATTGCTTAAGAGCCAGTTTGTGACTTGAAATAAGATTTTCAGTTGTAAATACTATTCCATGCACTTTATAATAAAAAACCTGTTACTTAATGACTTTTTCTATGATATGTATATATGCTTATAATGTCTTGATTAGAAAAATCTAACAACAGAATCTTTGAACCACTCATATATCAACCGTGTACAGCCTAAAGCTGGCCTGGTTGGGGCATGTCATCTGTTGTGGCTGCTCTCCAACAATGGTCTGCCAGGGGATGGTCGAAATCCAGCTGATTTTTGTGTGTGGATTAGCTGTCCCTATTACCAGTATCCCTCGCCTTCAGGCGAACTGACTCCGACTTCAGATGTACTTGTAATTTATGTCAACAAGTCAAGGATAAGAAGTCAATATTTTAGTCCAACTGACCTGTGTAGGGGTTGGACCCACAACTTTGGCTTCAGCACAGCAGATGTTTAAGAGCAAGCACTCTTATTAATTTGCCCATGCTAACTCTCCCAGACAGTGGATTGAGAACATCAAGTAATTCATGTCCCGTTATTCCTGCACCAATATGTATTTGTGAGGCTAGGAAGCCATGGAGGAGCCAGAGTGTTGTGAGGCCATGGAGGAGCCTGAGTGTTGTGAGGCCATGGAGGAGCCTGAGTGTTGTGAGGCCATGGAGGAGCCTGAGTGTTGTGAGGCCATGGAGGAGCCTGAGTGTTGTGAGGCCATGGAGGAGCCTGAGTGTTGTGAGGCCATGGAGGAGCCTGAGTGTTGTGAGGCCATGGAGGAGCCTGAGTGTTGTGAGGCCATGGAGGAGCCTGAGTGTTGTGAGGCCATGGAGGAGCCTGAGTGTTGTGAGGCCATGGAGGAGCCTGAGTGTTGTGAGGCCATGGAGGAGCCTGAGTGTTGTGAGGCCATGGAGGAGCCTGAGTGTTGTGAGGCCATCGAGGAGCCTGAGTGTTGTGAGGCCATGGAGGAGCCTGAGAGTTGTGAGGCCATGGAGGAGCCTGAGAGTTGTGAGGCCATGGAGGAGCCTGAGAGTTGTGAGGCCATCGAGGAGCCTGAGTGTTGTGAGGCCATCGAGGAGCCTGAGTGTTGTGAGGCCATCGAGGAGCCTGAGTGTTGTGAGGCCATGGAGGAGCCTGAGTGTTGTGAGGCCATGGAGGAGCCTGAGTGTTGTGAGGCCATGGAGGAGCCTGAGTGTTGTGAGAACATCGAGGAGCCTGAGTGTTGTGAGGCCATCGAGGAGCCTGAGTGTTGTGAGGCCATGGAGGAGCCTGAGTGTTGTAAGGTTAGGAAGCCATGGAGGATCCAGAGTGTTGTGAGGCTAGGAAGTCATGGAGAAGCTATAGAGGAGCCTGAGTGTTGTGGTGCTCCCATCAAGATATCCCTACAGCACAAGATTGGGGTTGCGGGTTGATGATGTGTGGATATTGGTGTACATACATTGGCATCCTCAATGGTGATATGGTATTCCTGCGCTTTGTGATCTAGCCAGCGTGATCTGAAGGTCGTCGGATGGTTAGTGCATTAAGTTGACCCTGGAATCTATTCAAGTTGAGATTCTTGTGGTGCACTTGGAAGAGATTAAGTTTCTTAGTCTGATGAAGTTGGCCCCTGACTCTACTCTTAAATAGTAAAAGATGAAACGCAGGTCCGCATGGCCAAATGGATAAGAACGTGTGTTCTTAAACATCCGGCGTGCTGATCTTGAGGTGAGCAGTTCAACCCCTACACCAGACAGCTCGACTACAATGTTGACCTGTCGTCCTTGACTTGGGGACGTAAAGTACCTCTGAAGTTGGAGTGGGTTCGTCTGATGGCGGGAGACACTGTTAATAGGGAAAGCTAACCCATACACAGAGTTCAGTCCATCACTAATATAAAATAATGTGTACAGACTACACTTGAGTTCAAAGTAAGTGAGCGAAAAAAAACAAAAAAACTAAAAAAGCTATTAAACTAGACAACACATTATCTGTTCAAATTTTATTACTCATATTTATCCTATTGTCTGACTGGCCTGTCAGTGGAATAAAAAATGCCCAATGAACAATGTTAGCAGCAGTAACACAAGCAGTACACAGTAGGGTCATCCATGTGAACAGTCCAGTTCAGAATGTTTGTAGTTACTGAGTTAACATTTCTGCTGGAGGTTATAACAACAAAATCTGTGGTACAGTAATCAGCTATCAGAAGTACAGCATGATGACATAACCAGATTTCCCTCAGCAACCCTTTGTACTATGACATTGTCTGGGTTATTGCAGCTGTCTACCAGCACAGTGGCTGGGTTCAGTTCCAGTCAGTAGTGATATTTCCCCTCCCCACTTTCCATGAGTACAGCCCTGTGGTTGATCTATCACTGCATCCATTACAATCTTCACCAGGGATCACAGGGGTTGTAAATAGTTGCTATGTTTAAATCAAATGTATTTTAAAATGAGTTAGACACAGCTTTGGACCAATACAAACATTTCAAAATAACTGATAATTTCTACTTCGAATTACTTTCTCCGCTGTCCACGTGTAATTTCAATCACCTTGACATCTTCATAGTTTTTGACTAGACTGTATATGATCTCCCTATTCTTCTCTTGTCCTGTGAGTACCTTCCTAAGATAACCTTCGGCTATCTCTGCCCATTTCCTTCCAACTATGAGCCATATCCTCCATGCAAGTTAACTTGTACTTTCATCTGTATCAGTTGTTAAGTGTGTGAAATCATCCACATGTCTTCATTGGCATTTTAATGAGAATATGAAATGAATATGCAATTATCAGTTGTATGTTGCCATAATCCATATCAACTCTTTCTTTGCAATTATGAAGGTTTTTACCTGTTTAATAATCATATATCACATCAATTCCTTTTGCATTTCCCATGCACAAGTTTCAAGCTTCAGTGAAACTCAGTTCAGATTTCAAATTCTAAATATACAATACTGGAAGCACAGTTCCAAACCGATTCCTGTGATGACAGTATTAAAGAATAGACAAGCTGTGACATTGTGAAGTATTGCTGACAATAGAGATCAGTGGAAAATCTTCACTAAAATGACATCCACTGTAGCAACTTGATGACGCTGTGGTTTTCAATATGTGCTTCCCAAGGACCCATGACTAATGGTAAATGGGTTGTAGATGGATGTGGGTTTCTTTTAGATTTTAACTAAAAACTGCTATATCAATCAGGTTTTTAGTTTTTAAAAGGTATTTGATGTATATTTTTCAGTTGTGGTTTTTAAATTTACAGTTGCTACTGTGTATTTTATTTGTGGCATGGCAATCACCTTGAATTTGTTTTCTTTACACGAAAGAGGATGGATATTGGTGTGTAATAAAAAGAGGATGGATGTTGATGTTAGTGAAAATAGGATGGATGTTTGTGTGTAGTGAAAAGAGAATAGTTGTTGGTGTGTAGTGAAAAGAGAATAGATGTTGGCTTATTTCAATTATTTTTGTAATTTAAAAATAAGAACTTCACGCCTTTTCAGAACCCTCCTGTTGAAACAATATTAGGCTAAATATTCAAAGATACTAGAACTATTACATGTTATCCCATAGGGAAGCTATGGACTCAACAAGTTGAAAACCTTTACAAACAGAAATTACAAGATGTGTTTAATGTTCTGTAACTGTATGTCATGTAGAACTAATGAATATATGAAGCTGAGCTGTTATCATTACACCCAACCTGCATCTTCTTTTCACTACACACCAACATCCATCCTTTTTTCATTACACACTAACATCCATCCTCTTTCATGTAAATGAAAACAAATTCAAGGTGATTGCCATGTCATAAATACAATACACAGTAGCAACTGTAAATAACTATAGAACGCAAACAACAAACAAGCAATAACTACACAAATATTTAATTCACAGCCACCACTACAACCACACAACAGTGTATTTTAAATCATCTTTCATAAAACAAAATGAATGTTGTAGTGAAACAGCCTAAGGCAGGAATTAAAATAGCAAACATTCTTCATGCTGTGCAAGATTCAGTTACAAACATTTTCCTCGAACCCTGATCTTATCCCAGCCTTGGTAATCTGGGTTTCATGTTACAAGACTAGTTCAACCCCCAGAGCTGTACTGGATGAATGCAAGAGTTAGCAAGAGCATATGCCAGTTTGGCATTTATTGTGACTTGTGACTACAGTCACTGGAAACTGACTCAGTATAAACAAAACATGGCCAACTTTTTTGGTTTTTGTGTTTTTTTTTAATTTTTTGGCGCTCGCTCATTTTGAACTCAAGCGTAGTCCTGGCATAGGCTACTACTTCTAGTGCACTGAACTGATTTTTGCATGTGGATTAGCTTTCCCAATTACCAGTGTCCCTCGTCATTAGGCGAACCCACTCCAACTTCTGTGGTACTTGTAATGTACGACTCAATGTCAAGGATGAGAAGTCAACATTTAAGCCCAACTGACTGATGTAGGGGCTGAACCCGCTACCTCGACATCAGCACACCGGAAGTTTAAGATCAAGAGCTCTTATCCATTAGATCATGTTGACTTTCATGGCCAACCTGATAGACAGACTGGCTTATGTCCCAAACCTAATGACTATGACAGAAATGTCACCAAAACATTAGCATAATGCTTTCATGTCCCAGGCCTAATGACTGACAGAAATGTCACCAAAACATTAGCATAATGTTTTCATGTCCCAGGCCTAATGACTATGTCAGAAATGTCACCAAAACATTAGCATAATGCTTTCATGTCCCAGGCCTAATGACTGACAGAAATGTCACCAAAACATTAGCATAATGCTTTCATGTCCCAAACCTAATGACTATGTGAGAAATGTCACCAAAACATTAGCATAATGCTTTCATGTCCCAAACCTAATGACTATGTGAGAAATGTCACCAAAACATTAGCATAATGCTTTCATGTCCCAAACCTAATGACTATGTCAGAAATGTCACCAAAACATTAGCATAATGCTTTCATGTCCCAGGCCTAATGACTATGTCAGAAATGTCACCAAAACATTAGCATAATGCTTTCATGTCCCAGGCCTAATGACTATGTCAGAAATGTCACCAAAACATTAGCATAATGCTTTCATGTCCCAAAGCTAATGACTATGTGAGAAATGTCACCAAAACATTATCATAATGCTTTCATGTCCCAAACCTAATGACTATGTCAGAAATGTCACCAAAACATTAGCATAATGCTTTCATGTCCCAGGCCTAATGACTATGTCAGAAATGTCACCAAAACATTAGCATAATGCTTTCATGTCCCAGGCCTAATGACTATGTGAGAAATGTCACCAAAACATTATCATAATGCTTTCATGTCCCAAACCTAATGACTATGTCAGAAATGTCACCAAAACATTAGCATAATGCTTTCATGTCCCAAACCTAATGACTATGTCAGAAATGTCACCAAAACATTAGCATAATGCTTTCATGTCCCAGGCCTAATGACTATGTCAGAAATGTCACCAAAACATTAGCATAATGCTTTCATGTCCCAAACCTAATGACTATGTCAGAAATGTCACCAAAACATTAGCATAATGTTTTCATGTCCCAGACCTAATGACTATGTCAGAAATGTCACCAAAACATTAGCATAATGCTTTCATGTCCCAAACCTAATGACTATGTCAGAAATGTCACCAAAACATTAGCATAATGCTTTCATGTCCCAAACCTAATGACTATGTCAGAAATGTCACCAAAACATTAGCATAATGCTTTCAATTGATTGTGAATGAACTGACCAGATGTTCTCATGCATACCTGGAGTTGTGCTTTAAGATTGAAACCTGCCACTGTTGGACATTGTGTTGGTCAGTCCATGCACTATGCCACAACAGACCTGGGATTAAATTGAATATCATCGTGTGCCGGTATGCATGGGTGGTCATGTTTCGCCAATACACACAATCACCAGATTTGTGGATCAGCTCAGTGTTCTTGTCCTGACCATGCCTTGTAGCCAAGCCATCCAGGTATTTACTTCTCTGCCTCCCCTTGTCCCTTTCCCTTAAATCTGGCCAGTTGTCACCAAGTTCTCTAGTTTATTTCTTCTCATATAAAAAACTTAATATATTCCACAACAATTGTATTAGTACTATTCACCGCTTGTCTATTTCTATCAGGCATATTGCTAACTTATTGAGAAAATGTCTGGTCAACAATTAAAACAATAGTTGCACATCAACTGCAACCACAGCTGAGGACATTTTCAAGATCAGCTTACATTAACTGGTCAGACATTCCCAGATAATTTTGCACAGAAATGTTAAGATCAACAGGCTCGGAATTCCCAGACAGACTGGCAAAGAAGTGCATATAAATATCACTTGTCTTGACAGGTCAAGGATATGGGAAGTCTGGAGAATCTATAATGGATCCACTCCCACACAAATACTTTAATCAGAAAACTGGAAACTTTGTACATGTGAGCAAATGGGGATTCGGTGAAATATTTGACGACTGAATATTGTCTTTGGAATATGTTGTTATGAGCACAAGAGTAAGGGACGATGCACATCAAGGTCCACTATATAACTGCTTTGTTTCTTAACTTTACCTTTATATGTAAATAAACTGATGATAAAAATAGAATACCCCAAGAACACCAAATGTGTATCATAAAAGAATACCCCAAGAACATCAAATGTGTATCAAAACACTGAATTATGAGTGTCAAAGAAATAAAATTAGAAACAGAAAAATTAAACAACTATGTTAAAAAAAAAGACCAAGGTCCAGTAGACCTATAAATAAAATGATTAATTTGAAGGGACCTAGAAAGCAACGGTCAAGATCAATGAATGCAGTTAGAGCAACTAACTACCCCACTAAGTTTAAATAATCAACAGTAACTAGCACTGTATAATCATGAAATCATACCGAGATGATAGGCTCTGCCAAACAATTATTGTCAGGCATAAAAGAAAGATGTGACCACTCAGCCGACGCTGAGAGAACTCCCCTTCAACACAAAAGCAAACAATACAGAACTGCATATGAAAGAACCTGGCACAATTAACAGGAGAGTTATCCAGAACAAAACAGTGTCATTTGTAACTTGTTAAACAATACTAACTTTAAACAGATTTTCAAAAATAAATAAAGCTCCACGGACTGAAACAAATATTTATTATTTGTATTCATTGGCATTTCCAAATAAATATGTGGGGACTATATAATATCCTTTGCATTCTTGTATGATGTGTGGGGTCTGTTGTGAACTTGAATTGCCAACTCTCAGAAACTGTAACCATGAAATGTATTCTAATGTCCAAATATAACTGCTCAAATGTCGTGTAACAATGATTATTTATAATCAATATTTAATGTAACATAATATGCAAAAACAGAATGTAACCCAATGTAAAGTGACATGCATAAAGATATAAATATTGGTAATCTTTGACAGTGGTATGTTTAAGGTTGTAGATGTTATCAGATTTGTATTTAAGAGACAATTCACAACAGATATTTAGATGAATACTGAAAACTTCATTAAAAGAACCATGTATTCTATAATTCACATTAAGAGCAATGGTGCAATCTGTAGCTTAGTTAAAGAACCCATCTATTTCTGGAACACAATTGAACAACATAGATGTATGGAGCACTAAATTACAGACAAAGCTGCTTTATTTGTACAATACTCAGTTCAAGAATCAAGAATTATTTATTTTGTGAGTGAACTCAAGATATTCACTACATGACCATTTGTGACAAAGTAAGCTTTAACACATAATAAACCCAGAAGCTGAAACAATCTATGGATAATGATAAATGCAATCCCAGAAATCAGTAATATTTCATTTTTTATATACACAGTATAAACATCTTTGTTAACTGTCATTTGTTCATCATTTATCAGATAATAAATTATAATATCATCACCGAAGTCTGCATTTTGGACAAAAGACACACACATATAGAAAATGTTATCCTGTCCAGTCTCAAAGAAATAAAAAAAATGAAATGGCCAAAATTACATATACATTCATAGTTTAACAGACACAACTTATATAATGAAAATAGAGAGACAAACAATCATTCTTAAAGCAAAATAAAGAACCCCTTTCACCCCTTGAGGCCTATGGTCTTAGCCCCATATTTTAGACCAATCAGCACTTGTTGAGTTGAGTTAAGAACCGACATCACTGCACTCAGGACATTCCCATACGTGCTACGTCCCCTCGTTCAACAGCCAGCGAAGAGTCATACTACTAATCGTTCCCGTCACTATCTGATTAAAAGTTCTCCTGGTCTTCCCTCTCAGTTTTGAGATTCCTCCAGAACCCCTGTCGATCCCCCCGCAATCTCATTCTTTCCATGTATGGGTCCTCAATCTGTTCCTCCGCCTTCTCCACCTGGTCCCACAAGCGCACGACCACCTCCCCCTTGTCTATAGGCAAAATACCACCAAGAAGTGCATTCCCTGCTAGCCTATCAGCCTGTTCATTCCCTCATACACCCGCATGGACTTGATGAGTAATGAGGTCAACATCATGGTGGCTACTTTTACTAACCAGGACATTTCCTGTTTTAGACTGGGTTAAACTGGGAGTCCAGACCAGTGACAAGATCCCTGCCATGAATGAGACTCGAACACATGACCACCGGGAATCAATCTCAGTCTATTATAAACATACATTTTTACTTGCATACCTTTTTATCTCACTCTCCAATAGACAGACCTTTGTCAGTCTCTTCTTTGTTTTCCATCCCTTGTTACATAATTGTTCACTGCCATCTTCATGATCTCTCTACTTGATTATTTCAAACATTGTATTCACCTATTCACAATAATTAATAACTCCAGCTGTCCTAAACAGATGCTGCTTAACTCTTAATAAACTGTTCACCACCAGATATGACTCTTAGTAAACTGTGCATCTCTGGATATGACTCTTAGTAAATAGTGCACCACCAGAAATGACTTATAAAATATTTCAAAATTTACCAAAATCTACTTATAGTGGTTCCAGCATTTGAGACAGTATGCACCATTAAGTAAAATATATGACTTCTACTAGTCACTTATGGTAATCTATGTGTTTTGACATATGGTGGACATTTCTGTTGTAAGCTGATCTCAAGCAATAAGCTTCAAATTATGAATGCCAATCATGACCCCAAATTTATTTCTGAAAGTGGTCTTGTGAAAGTGCAGATTTTGAGTGCACTCACTAAGAGTCAGCCTCTTCTGCCTTAGACAATGATTACAGCAACTCCTCCTGACTTAAGACATGTATTACTCCAAAATAATAACAGCCTGGAACAGAAAGAGCTAGGTCTAGAATCTGGTGTTTCAGTGGTAATTAATGAACACATATCTATTCATACAGACATATTTATGAAACAATGGTGATTTTAAATGTGATTACTTTAACATAAGTCCTCAGAGGTTAATCACACCTTCTCATCACTGCATTAAGTAAAAATGAAATGAAGTTTATGTAAACCTACATGGAATGCAGGATACAGAAAGTGGAAGCTGAAAACTCACAAGATCTCGTGTTTGTGAGCGATGTTTGCTGCCTGAAGTTTCAAAGTGAGTGCACAGGAAAGGTTATCACAAATATGGATTCCACACAAACTGTGGCATCCTTTCTTATGTGGTTACAGTGGCATCTGGTAGATTTGTAACATTAGTGACAATATTGTACATAATCACATATACCCAATCAAAATTATGGTTAAAACACTAGTTACCTTGGTGTACACTGACACATGCACAAGTAAACCTTTGACAAAATCATGGCTAGTTACTGGTGTAAAATAATGTACACAAGCAACCTATGACAAAATCATGGCTAGTCACTGGTGTAAAATAATGTACACAAGTAACCAATGACAAAATCATGGCTAGTCACTGGTGTAAAATAATGTACACAAGCAACCTATGACAAAATCATGGCTGGTAACTGGTGTAAAATAATATACACAACCAATGAAAAAATCATGGCTGGTCACTGGTGTACAAAAATGCTGAGCCCAAAAATTTAACTCACAAACTTGTAAGTACTGACATTGTGATTTACCCTGTAATTCCATATGTGCATAAGAGACATTTTACTGCAAATATTCAGTTGGTGGCTTTTATAATATAAGGAATTTTACCAGGGCAGCTGCAAATCACAGCCTTCATAATGTCCAATTGTTGATGGATCTTTAAAATGTGCAGTGTGCACATTATCATCATGTGTCATGCTTATAAGTGTGGGAGGTCATGATTCACCATCTCACACAATCACCAGAGTAATGATCAGCTCTGTGTTCTTGTCTCGACCACACCACATGGCCAAACCATCCAGGTATTTACTTCTCTGCCTTCCCTTTGTTCTTTTCCCCTCAATCTTGCCAGTTGTCACCAAGTTCTCTAATTTATTTCTCCTTATAAAGTGTGCATATAATATCTTTCATTGTATCTTCTTTTCTCAAGAAGGCTAGAAATCTGACCTAAACAGCATCAGGAGTGTATCCTCGGATTGTTTGTTTATTAAATATCACTGACGGCTGGATTCAGACCAGGTTTTGATGTACACTAACACACACATACACCAATTAAATCTATGATAAAAACAGCATCACCACAGAAGTCACCTTATTGTACATTAAAACAAACACACTAATAAATATACAATAAAAATAATGTCTGTCACCTTGAGGTACACAATGCAAACACACAAACTTATGACAAAATTAAGGCTAGTCACTTATATATACACTAACACACACAAACTTATGAAAACATTAAGGTGTCACTTTGATATACACTAACATACACAGACATGATAAAATTAAGGCCAGTCACTTCGATATACACTAAGACACACAGACATGATACAATTAAGGCTATTCACTTCGATATACACTAAACACACACAGACATGATAAAATTAAAGTTATTCACTTCGATATACACTAAGACACACAGACTTATGATAAAATTAAGGCTATTCACTTCGATATACACTAACACACACAGACTTATGAAAAAATTAAGGCTATTCACTTTGATATATACTAAGACACACAGACTTATGATAAAATTAAGGCTATTCACTTTGATATACACTAACACAGACTTATGATAAAATTAAGGCTATTCACTTCGATATACACTAAACACACACAGACATGATAAAATTAATGCTATTCACTTCGATATACACTAAACACACACAGACATGATAAAATTAAGACTATTCACTTTGATATACACTAAACACACACAGACATGATAAAATTAAGGCTATTCACTTCGATATACACTAACACAGACTTATGATGAAATTAAGGCCAGTCACTTTGATATACACTAACACACACAGAATTATGATAAAATTAAGGCTAGTGACTTTTATATACACTGGCATACACAGACAGACAAAAAAATCTATGATAAAAAATAATGTCTGTCACCTTGATCTACTCTCACTCACTCCCTCTCTCACACACCCAAATAAAAATAAGGTTAGTGATTATGATGAACACTAATGCGAGAGTGAACACACACACACTAGTAAATCTATGATACAAATAATGTGTCACCTTGCCGCACACACAAACATCTTAATAAAAACAATGTCTATCACCTTTCTTCTTCTGCAATCATCCGGAGTGTTTTTTCAGATGTAATTGCGTTGTGCCTGTTTAATTGTGCCTGTAGGTTGACACATCCAACTTCTGCGGGCATTTGTTGACCAGGTTATCCTTCCCGGGTGTCACCTTTCTAAACACACTGAGCTATCATCATCATCCGGTGCCTTGCCGGCTGGCGTGGGTGATCATGCCTCTCCACAATATACGATCTTCGACGTCATGGATCAATTCGTATGTTGACTCCCCTCCGTGCCACAACGCAAGACTGTCAATAATCTCTTCACGCTGTCTTCCTCTATCTCTCTTTACCTCTGATAAAAATAATGCCAGCCACACTGACCAACATACATCTGATTTACTGTGCATCATCTCTGGAGAACTCAACATTATTTACTCCGTACTACATAACACTGTCACAACCGGTTTGAGTGACCTGCATGTGAGGAGTGGCACCTTACCATCCAAGTTCCAAAACAACACTCCTTAACAAAATAGTCAACAATGACTTATTAGCTACAGTATTAAAGAAGTGTCTAGGGGACCAATAACACAAGCATATGTCCCAGCTTACCACAGAATATGACATCTAAATTTAGTGCCCACAGGAATTCTTCCTTGAGTTCTTGGACTCCCACAGTGAAACTGATCAAATGATAAAATATAACATTTTCATAAGAACAGCCACCCTACAGTGTCCCCATATGGTGTAAAATGCTATGTGACAGACAGTGGTTTTCAATGGCTCCTTGTCAGCCCTGAACACACTAAATTACACCGTTGATTCTAAACCCTGGCAAGATATTGAGACTAAAACATGAGAAAGCTGATTGCTGACAAAAACAACAGGACAGACCATCGAGCATGAGAACAGTCAAACAGATTTACCAAAACAACACAATAGAAAAACTGCCTGAAGAGATGGGCAAAGGATACGACTGGCCAAATGCTTTTTTAATTACTGAAATGCCCCATTCAAAAACAAAAAGTAAAAATAATCAAATTTTCAACTTTTGAAAACAGCATGCCCCAGTTAACAGCCACCTTCAATATAGATACATGTGCAGACATTGTCTTCACACTTATGAAGTGGCAAATAAACTTCTATTCAAATGTCATACACTTTCATATGCCAGGGTAAAACTACTAGAGCCACCTCGTAGAGGTGCTAACACACTCAATGAGTCTCTGGAACAGCTCAGAATGGCACTGAGCTGCAGACAGCAGACAACTCAGCAGCATTTGGGTGTAAACAATTACCACCACCACTTGACACGTGAAAGAAGCCAGTCCTCTCAGGGTTATGAGCATCCATATAAATGAATTATTAAGTGTTTTCACAACATGTTAAAACTTTGTCTGTTGAGGAGGGAGGATTTAGTGTGATTTTAGAGAGAGAGAGAGAGAGAGAGAGAGAGAGAGAGAGAGAGAGAGAGAGAGAGTACATATACATCTGTAAGGGCTTTCAAATATTTTTAAAACACCACACACACCTTGCATGCTGCATGAGGTGTGTGCACTCTCAGCCACACACAAAATATAAAACCCGCAGTAACCCCACTAGCGAGCCAATGAAATGCTCAATAAATCACCTCCTTCTAGAAAAACAGCCGACACCTTACCCTCCTCAAGGAAGCAAACAGTTATAACAAAATCACATTAAAATGAAATAACACAAAAGTTTACAATGCATTGCTTATCAAGAAATTAAAATACCCCCGAAAAAGTATTTTTCTCTTTGTATATAATTACACAATGTCATAAAATATGACAACAATACTGCTATGGTTCTTGTAGCTGATACAGCATAACTGTCATGGTGGCGTCTGCAGAAAACAATCAGAAAACTAAGCACAATAAATAACTAGCTAACATCAACTCCAAGGCCATGTTATCAAGTTTTGTAAAGAATATAGGAGCTCTTGTAAGTGGGGGTAGTTATGGTACACAAGCCATGAAATGAATACCATCACCATGGTTACCACCAGTCGTGACCTGAAAGAAAAGAATGGTAAAGGTAAACATAAACATGCAACAGAACCACCTTTAGGACTATGGAGAGGTATAACGACATTTGACAAATTATGGTCTATCAAGACCGCAAGGTGCCAGTGGTTTGTGTCCATATGCTTTCTGGTATCCATGTCACAGATACCCTATGTCTCCAGCAGGCTAGGGTGTTCTCTGCCTGGGCTGTCTTCCATAGCCTCTCCATCCCCCAATGGCATCCTCAAGGCCACATTATGGTTTGATTGCCAAGATGTCCTTTCCCTGTAGTCTGAGCTTCCAGCTTATGTTTGTAAAACACAAAAAAACTATGTGCCGATGCCGAGGTAGCAGGTTCAACCCCTACACTGGACAGTTAGACTAAAATGTTGAATTTTCGTCCTTGACTAGTACTTCGGAAGTCGGAGTGAATTCCCCTGATGGTGAGAGACACTGATAACAGGGAAAGCTAATCCACACACAAAATCAGTCCAGTGCACTAGAAGTAGTAACACATATGGACTACCTTGAGTTCAAAGTAAGTGACCCCCCCCCCTTTCCCCCCCCCAAAAAAAACTCTCCTTATCCTTTGCTATCAGCTGCAGTTTGTTTTTTCCATACAGCTAGTTTTTGCCCTCAATTACTCTCTCAATGATGTTTTTTGGCACCTTGTCTCAGAGGAAAAGCATTTTTTATTCCATTTAGGCTGGATGAGTAAGATTTCTGATTTTCTTTTCTGGAGACTTCATGGTTGGTTTGATTTGTCCACTTAAGATGTTTATGGGACTGATTAAACGGATTTGATTTATCCACTGAAGATGTTTATGGGACTGATTAAACGGTTTGATTTGTCCACTGAAGATGTTTATGGGACTGATTAAATGGTTTGATTTATCCTCTGAAGATGTTTATGGGACTGATGAAATAGTTTGATTTATCCACTGAAGATGTTTATGAGACTGATTAAATGGTTTGATTTATCCTTTGAAGATGTTTATGGGACTGATTAAACGGTTTTATTTGTCCACTGAAGATGTTTATGGGACTGATTAAATCAGTGTTTCCCAACGTGGGGCCCACACCCCACAGAGGGGCAATTCGATTGTTAAGGGGGGACAATTCGAAAATGGAAGAAATCGGCTGGATATAACAAAACGGGGAGACTTGAGACTGAAATTAACTAAATTGGAACCTGACATAAAATCTCTTTGCAGCAAGCATCAAGCGCAAGGATCTCACTAAATTTAAATAATTACTAATAATTAAAATAATATAGAAAAAGCTTTCCTTAAAATTACTTTGTACTTGAATTTCAGTTCTCCATTATATGTTTTGAAAATTTACTTACTGTGTTTGCTTAATAATTTTCTAGTGATTTCTTCCTAAAACCTATTGGTCCTTTGGCTAGGATCAGGTGCATTTGCTGCTCTCCCCCCAGTAGTACGCCTGGTTTGGTAAAGGGGCCGGGATGATCAAATAAAAACCCATCAAATATCTTCACCTTAGATGTGGGCCTGGTGGACCACAGTGGGCAATAGCTCACAGTGAGACTAAGGTCCACACAAAAAAAGGGGAGGCGGGTGAACCAGCTTGACTGGGGTAACCGCCAAACGAAAAAAAAAAAAAAAAATTCACCCAACACAACCCACACCCAGGGACGCGGGACCTGGTGGGGGGGGGGGGGGGGGGGGGGGGCTCTGGCCCCTCTGGGAACCGTGAGCCCTTCTAAAAAAAAAAATTCAAGTTTCTTTAGTGAACATTTCAATTTTTGAATATTAAAAATGATGCATATGTTTGGGGGGGGGGGGGGGGGGGGGGGGGGGGGGGGAAATAAGAATTTTAGAAAGGCTTAGGTGGGGCATAACACAAGAAAGGTTGGGAAACACTGGATTAAATGGTTTGATAAAAACTAGGGCTGTGGAAGTTAACGATTAATTAATCGTAAATTTTTTTTTTACGATTAAATTTTTTAAAAACATTAATCGAAAACTTCTCTCACTTCACTTATACAAATGAACTGGATGTTGAGAAATTCTCGGATATTTTAAACATAGTGCTACAAACACAACCGAGTTTCAAAATTGTACTGAGTCACCATTGTGTAAGCTGCAGCAAGATGTACCAACAAGATGAAACTGTATGTTTATTATGCTACAGAGTCTTCTACAGGTCAGAGAAGCATTAACTGTCTACATGTCAGATGAAAAGAAGCAATACAAAGGTCCAAAACTGTCAGGTTCAGATTGGGAGAAGGTTTCAAAATATGTCAAAGTTTTGGACTTATTCTGTCAGACCACAGGCCTGCTTGGCGGTCAAGATTATGTTTCATGTAGCTGTGTATTGCTCTGCTATCATCGTTGACAAAGCATATGACTGTACACGATGATGATCGGGGCTACATAGCTAAATTTTAGGCAGCATGTATTAATGACGTCAGTGAACGTGTAGCTAATATGACAAGTATTGAAATACTACAGATTGCAACAGCACTTGATCCACACTACAAATACCTAAGTGTTTGTCAAAAGATGCAAAAGAACGAACTTGGTCACGTACTGAACAATAAATAGCAGTTAATGTTCATGATGAGCAGATGGAGACTGCTGCAACAAATGATAATGACATTGACAATGAAACTATATGTGAACCAAACGAAAAGCGTATTAAGCTAATGGAGTCTGAATTGGAGAAGAAAGTTGCTGAATCGGTTGACCTTCTACAATGGTGGAAACTTAATGTACATCAATATCCAAAATTGGCATTCCTTGCCAAGACCATTCTGTGCATGCCGGCTACCCCAGTTCCATGTGAACGATTGTTCTGCTCTGCTGGTTATATTGTAAATAAGACGCGCTCGTGACTTGAAGCAAATACTGTCAACATACTCGTCTGTTTGCATAGTTGGTTATTAGATGACATATGAACAAGACAATCCAGTGTTATTTAGATTTTTGACAAATACGACTATAATGTGAGTTATATGACTATAATTGTTTGGCTTTAATCGACATTAACTATTAATTAATCGTTAATTTTTCAAAAGTTAACCTAATAAAAACCCTACTTAGTTGCCTGTCCTCTTGCGACAAATCTGTAGGATATGGTGCCATTAAGCTTTGCTCTCTACCAGGTGACATTAATACAGGGGGATAGGTGACCATACTGACTCACAATGAACTACTTACGTAGAATTTACAAATGGAGATAAGAATTTTGCTCCGGTGCTGACAAACACTAGAATGACGGCCAAGAGTGCGAGCACCACATTAATCAGTTTAGAGATGATTGTGCGGAAGGTGGCATTCTCCACCATTTCCATCGACAGGATCTGTTGCTGCTGCTGTTGCTGTTCCACTCTTGAAATCTGAAATGAAGGATAGTTGTGAATCAGCTAATATAATCATTTGCTAATCGTCTTTCTGTTCTACTTATATAAGTTATTTGGTAATCACACTGGAATTGATAAATGTAATTTGATTTGGTGTACAGAAACGATGATTCCTTTACAGATGGAGTAGATATATGTTTAGCTACTTGGTGTGCTAGCTGTCTTTCCGTTCTACCTATGTAAGTTGCTTGGCAATTCCAGTATGAGTGCCACGCAACTTACATAGGTAGAAAGGAAAGACAATTAGCAAACTGAGTAGCTGATCATATACCTACTTAATCTAATCACTGTTTGTATCATCTATTTGCAGGGATGCAAGAAATGCACAATGTTATACTTGTTTAGTGAACTTCCTCTTACTGCTACCACTGCCTCTCTTTCTCCTCCTCCTACTTCTGTCTTATCCTCGGGTGAAGCTTAGGCCCTTTGCCATTTCATTCAGTTTTAATCAGCATTAGCTAAGCAGATCATTCAACTCCCCCTGAACCAGGATTTCATAACCACATGGTTCAGTGGTCAAACCAGTCTCATAAAGTGTGTACCATAAATGTATAACCCGTTAAGTCCCATTTGTCAAGACAATAATGGCCTAAATCTGCACATCCAACATGCTATGAAGGCCTAAAAAAGGTCCCATCTGCCTTTCCTAAATCCGCACATCCAACATGCTATGAAGGCCTAGACAAGGTCCTATCTGCCTTTCCTTTCTTAACTGTACATTTCTCGCAGCTAATCCAAGCATTAATCATGCATAATTATGAAAACTGTCAAAAGTTGAACATAATATGATTGATTATATGATCACAGATACTTTCATTTTAAATTTACCTCGGAGGAACTCGCAGCTAAGAGGTTACGGTGTCCACTTCAGACTCAGGAGTTATCAAGTTCGATGACAGCTTTGGGTTGGACATATTTCTAAGAACCATCAATATCTAATATCACCTGTCTCCCTGATCTTTTGGGTAATGAGAGCATATACCTAACCTTCTCACGTAAGGGCAAAAAACTGGAGGAAATTTTTGCAGTTTGGGCACATTAAAATATTTGGTCCATGCCTCCCTTCACCATATTTTCAGAACGTCATTCCCCCCCCCCCCCTTTCGTATTTCCTACCTAAAAATTCCCCCCCCCCCCCACACACACACACAGTATACTTAATAATGGAAGCTAAATTTAATAGCACATACTAAAACAAGCCTAGACGTCCACATAAAACGTTGATTTGTGGGTCTACTTACTTTATAATAAGAATTTTAGAAGGGTGAGACTACAAAACCGTAAAGTATGAAGGGAAAAACAATATCAAGTAATTGGTTCTTGTATTAACACGATCTTGAAATATCTTAATCCCCCCCCCCCTCATGGAAACCCTAAAATTCCCCACCGGTTGAGAACCACTGGTCTAGAGGAAGTAAAACTACATAAAAGCATGCAGAAGTCACACACGCTGACCACTGAGGTGCATGACTAGGTGTAATGCACTCCTTTGAAAGAGGAACAACAACAAAAGAGGAAGAAATTTACTTCAGCTAAGGCCGTCTACGACATATCCACCTAGATAAGAATGACATATCCACCTAGATTAGCTAAGAATGACATATCCACCTAGATTAGCTAAGAATGATATATCCACCTAGATTAGCTAAGAATGACATATCCACCTAGATTAGCTGAGAATGACATATCCACCTAGATTAGCTAAGAATGACATATCCACCTAGATTAGCTAAGAAGAACAGTAAATGTAAAATTAAAGCATTCTGTTTTCTACTTATTGTGATAACGTTATCTCCTAAACAAAAGATCAATCATAACATAACCAATAACATTTTATTTGACACTAAAAACAAGAGTACTTGTAAAATAATAACTGAAGTTTTAATCTAAGCCCAGCAAATCTAGAGTGGTAACCACTGAATGAACATTAAATTATTAAATGACAGTAGCTCGATATTTATTAGACTTTTATCTCTGTTCAGCCGAATAGCTTTCAGTTTTCATTTATGTTAGGCAGATAAAACGGTGTTTATAAAAATAATTCTAGCTAACCTAGATTAGCTAAGAAGAACAGTAAATGTAAAATTAAAGCATTCTGTTTTCTACTTATTGTGATAACGTTATCTCCTAAACAAAAGATCAATCATAACATAACCAATAACATTTTATTTGACACTAAAAACAAGAGTACTTGTAAAATAATAACTGAAGTTTTAATCTAAGCCCAGCAAATCTAGAGTGGTAACCACTGAATGAACATTAAATTATTAAATGACAGTAGCTCGATATTTATTAGACTTTTATCTCTGTTCAGCAGAATAGCTTTCAGTTTTCATTTACGTTAGGCAGATAAAATGGTGTTTATAAAAATAATTCATTGCATTTTTGTTTTCAGTTTATATCAGGTGGAGCAAGGAAGAAAACCACAGTCACTGTGGCAATCTGCAGC
This sequence comes from Cepaea hortensis, assembly GCA_963921405.1. NCBI lineage: Eukaryota > Metazoa > Mollusca > Gastropoda > Stylommatophora > Helicidae > Cepaea > Cepaea hortensis. The sequence goes on along the minus strand of OY992887.1, from coordinate 43,587,571 downwards.
AAGTCTGGTGTTTGTAGGATGAGGTTAGTTCAAGACCCAGGTTTAATGGCCAACTGTTCAAGTGTTCATAACAATGTGCACAGGAAAAGCTTTGTTTTTCTTGTTCACATCCTGATCTTGGATGAATCAAAGTTCTTTGCCCTAGCATGACACGCAACTGGGTTAGAATTAAATTGTAAGAAGACAAGAGATTATGGTCATCTCTAAGAAGAAAGAAATACCACAATGAAATATAAGGATAAATGGGAATATTCTTAAACAAGTGAATCGGCACACCTATCTCAGAATAGTCAAATTATCTGATGTAAGGTGCCTTGAAGAGATTAAAATACGAAACTGCTATGGCAAAGGTAGCCTTTTGCAAAATGGAAAACAGACTAACTATTACAAAGATGTCAATTGCAAAGAGAAAAATAGCGTTGAAGTGCTACAAAGAACCTGTCTTCTGTATTTGTTGTGAAACGTGGGCAATGAGCAGACAAGCTGAAAAACATCTGATGGCTGTGGAAATTGGGTTTCTGAAAAAAATTCAAAGAATACCATGAACTGACAGAAAAACCAATGACCAAGCCCTACAAGAAACAAATGACAATCATACGCTGATTAGAAAAATTAGAAGTAGACAGTCAACATTTTATGGTCACGTTATGAGAAGAACTAAATTGGAGAACTTGGTTACAACTGGCAAGATTGAGGGGAAAAGAGCAAGGGTAAGGCAGAGAAGTAATTATCGGGATGGCTTGGCCACGTGGCGTGGTCGAGACAAGAACACAGAGCTGGTCCATGACTCTGGTGATCGTGTGAGATGGCGAAACATGACCACCCACACTATCTGCCTGGTACATGATGGATAAATTAATTAGAACCTGTTTGGCTTGTTGTGTACAGGATCACTGATTATGTACACAGATACTTCTATAAGTGTTTCAGTTTCCCTCCTACCATAGATCACACTAGAATAATCTTAGCACTGTGCACAAACTCCACAACACAGTTGATGATTCAAATGTGTTTTTATCACAATTGCTGTAAATATTCTATTGTAGGTTTACTATCTTAAAATTTTGCCTGTTCAAGGTGTGACAGAAAGGTCATGTATACTGTATACACCAACCAACAGGTGTGCTTAAGTTAGATGATGACATCACCTGTGTTTCCAAGTGTCACAGAATAATCTTATGTTTTCTCTTCATTTTGTCGCCTGAAAATTACATTGGTTGTGCTTTGTCTGATTACAGTGAAGTTATCATGTTTTTTCCACCCATCAAACGACATGTCTGACCAGCTCTGCCTTCACTCTTCAATCCCTGCCTCCTTAGCCAGACTGCACTGATACAACCTGTTTTCTAGAACACCATTTTAAAAGTGGAGCCGAGTCTTGGTCAGCTTCAATTCACTGACCCTGATTCAAGCAGTCAAGGCATTAGTTGCAGACGGCACTGACTTCTTTCACTGTGTCTTCAAGCCCAGACTGGAGCGCTAATCACACAGTTTGACAAATGCATGAAATAATCACTCAAGGTTTAATAGCTTGCCTGGGCTGCAACATCGCAGTGTACAGGTAAAACTCTTTCAACACAGACAAAGGCCCTTTGCCTTGCCAGAGATTTGAAGTCAATGGTTTGATGTACACATAGCAAAAGATAAGTTTTACAGCAAGGTGTAAGTGCAGGCCAGGAGGCTCCTCACACTGCAGAACACTTACTACAACATTTTCTCAAAAACAGCCCAGAAAGATCTATTCTATGGGTGGATGAAACAACCTTATATTTCTAACTCTGCAGAAGTTAACCTTATCTGCAGAAGATGGTGCAGTTCGTGAGTTCGTTGAGGAAACAAAATTGACTACACAGGCTGATTCTAAGAGGAGAAGGAGAAGAAAAAAAAGCGGAGAACCTGTTCTCCAAAACAATGAGACTAATATTCTAGGAACACGGTTCAATAATGATCATGAAATAATCACTGACATTTTAATTACTTCTACTTGCCTGGGCAGTTACACCATGGTGTGCAGACAAAGATTTTTTAAACCTTACATTTGACATAAAAAAGAAATCCTTTACCTTACTGAAGATTAGAACCTTATCTCCAAGAGAAACAATGTTCAGAGGCAAATGCAGTGACTTATCAACTGTCACCACTACTCAAGCATCAACACATCAACACAAAATTGAAGCAGCAAGTGACACCCTTACTACTTCTATTTCGAACAACACTCTGCTATCAGTGGCAAATATGGACATTGCTTAAACAGTCAGAAACTCATCACATTTAAAATGAAGTACAGAGGAATATATGTTAACTTCACTAGAAACGGCAGAATTAGAAATGACATAATATAAATCATAGGTACCATTTTCTGTGTGTTTGTGTATGTGTATAGTTGTGAATGTATACTACATTCAGTAGTTTACCATTGCTTTCTGAACAACCGGCACTCATACCATTGCATGAAAACCAAAACAAGCCAGTCTGTTGCCAAATCGCTCGCAGCTGATTTCGGCCACAGTATGCAAAGTGGTTTGAAATATCTTATTACAATGTAGAGAATGAGATGGATCGATTCCATTAGGAGTAAACATGTACCAACAAATAACGGACTAATTTATACGGGCATGTTGCGTGTCCCATATTTTGTTTTACAGAATACCAGGTATTCAATGGGAGATGTGGTAAATATCAAGATGGCCACCTTTAATTCCCAGGGACATTATATGTTACCCATTTTAAGCTGAATCTTCCTGAGAATCCAGGTCAATTGCAAAAGTCTGCCTTGATGGGGAGCCAAACACGCGACCACTGGACTGGCAGGCAAGCATGCTGACCACTCTCGCTATAGTGGTTCTCTCTCCATCAAGAGAGCTCTACAGAAACTCACAACAGTCCAGGTGAAACATTGCATGAAAGATTAAAAATAAAAACACTGCAATCTCTCTCTCACCACCCCCCCCCCCCCCCCCCCCCCTTTCCAATCACTGAATGGCAGTAATGAACCATAAGCTGTCGTCCATATGGAGATATGTAATAGATCATAGATACTAGATTATAACAGCGCTGTCTCAAGAGAGGAGGACATGATGGGATGTTAAGCTTGCTTTGACTTGTGTCAG